>VZTG01006288.1:747460-773173 GCA_013397845.1 Melanocharis versteri
GGGCGGGCGGCAGCGGCAGTGGTCGAGGAGGTGTGTGGAGGCGGCGTCCCTCGAGGGCTGCTCCGCCGGGCGGCCTGGTTTCCAGAGCACCGGGAGCGGGTGACCCACATCTGCGGCAGCTGCCGGGGCACCGGTTATCCCCCTACCCACATGTGGCCCCTCTGGAGCCCCGGCGCACCATCCAGCCCCACAAGGGAGGAGGATTTGGGGCCACCACCGGGACTCAGCCGCCCCAAGCCGAGGCTCTGCCGGGATGAGCAGAGCCCCGCCTCATGCACACAGCACCCCCAGCCCCAGCTCCCTCGGCCGGCCCTCTCCAGCTCCGTCCTCCGGCCGCACTCTCCTCGCCGTTCGGCCCCCGGCTCCGGGGATGCCGGTCACCTCATCCCGGCGGCTGAGCTGTGGAGGAGCACCGGCAGGGTGAGGAGATCCACCCGTGCCCTTCAAGCAGGATCGGCTCGGCCTTGACCACTTTTCCGCTAGCGGAAAAGTAGGGAGAGAGCTTAGGAGGGAGATCTCTGCTGCCACAGGGTTAGTGGAACGGCGTGGAAAAAGTCACTTACAAACAGGTTTTTTTAAAAATCTGGCGCTGTCTTTTCGTAGGAGTTACGGTGAGAATCTGGGTTGAAAGGCGCCATAAGGAGCTATATCGTTACAACACGATGCAGCTCTTAGCTGTGACACAGCCATCAGCGTGCAGCACTTGCCCAGCAGCTCCTGCAACACTCTGGAAACCTGGCTAAACCGAGGAGTGCAGGGAAACTACGTTATCCCCAGGAGGGGGATGGAGAAACTGAGGCACAACAAGCTCATATAATTTCATTCCAAACTCTAATCTTCACTCCCCCCACCAAGACATTTGCATTTCTGATAGGAATTCCTGGGGGACTGGAGCAATGCCAAGAAGATTTCATTACTGGAATGAAAATGTCATTCCCTCCCCGGTGCCTCCTGCTGCAATGAGGTAGCTGGGAGGAGACACAGACAAAGCCATCCATTCCAGTGCTTGTAGGAAGCCTAGTTGCACTTGGGGAGAGTAAATCGCCAGGATCACTACAGCTCCTGGGCTGAGAGGTTCTGTGCTGGTGCTTGCTAAAAGCTTCATGCACACTTGCTGTCGCTGCTGCCTCTCCCCCATGTATCCATCCAGCTACATGGTGTGTTTCTGCACTTATGGCAATAGCACCCTCCAGAAGGTCGCTACTTTTGCAGATTTTAGTTGTCTCATGAGAAAAAAAAATAATGGCCATTAGAATAATGACATGTTTCTATGGTGTTTTCTGTCTAAGGATTTCTTCCGGCCCTACAGTTACAGAGGCTTACACTACACTGGTCCCATGGGCTCAGGAAGTGCTCCAGTTGTTGTAGCATGGCACAGGCCAGATTCTGGGTTGGTGTAAGAGAGCAAAGCTTTGCTGGAAGCAGTAGACCAAGGGGAATTTTCCTCATCAAGGGATCTGACTTCAGCTCTTCTGAGAAGGGCTTTGTGTTAACAGTGATAGGCAGGAAGAGCCATATGAAAATTGGACTGAAATCCTGCACGTACTGCCAGTTGGAGTGCAAACTGCAGTGGGTAAACTTACAGAGGAGTGCAATATTACCATGCAAAAATCAAAGGAACTGGTGAATCTTAAATGTTTTTAGGAACTGAAGGCAAATAAACTCTCCTGGCCTCTTGTGGCACTGAATCAAGCACCATGGCTTTATTCTTCAGGCTGTAACATCAGTGACAGTGCTCACTATTCACACACACAGGACACAGCTGTTGGCTCTCTGGATTACATTCTTTCCTCACTTCTGCTGCAAGAGTGTGTTGTCACATCTCACCAGACATGCTGGGAAGTGTAGGTATATTCCAGAAAATGCCTGAAGAGCTATACAATAATCCAGAGGTGAATGCCCAGTGCTGGGAGACTTCTGAAGATGAAGGAAGAGAGAAGGAAGGACAAAAGGGAGGGAAGAGAAAGAGAGAAGGCAGAAGGAAGAGAAGTATTTGCTGGACTTCCTCACCTTCCTCTACTGTTCAGCCTCTCCCAACTACTGAGACCCAACAGGACATCTGGGACAGGTCATCCCAGTGAGAAAGCACCCCAAACCCCCCATTTCCACATGAGAAGCCATAGCTCTAAAAGTTCAACAAAAGCTGCTGGCACATGCCACTGCTCCATTGTTAAAGTAGTCAGTCTGCAACTGGATACAAAATCCCTGTGTTTTGTACAAGGTGTTTTCTATAGAGCTGCCTGGTTTGCATTGGGATTCAAGGACTTTTCCGCTGCATCCTCTGAGTTGGAATTTGAAAAGCAGCATTAGCCCCTCCATTGCTAGGGGGCAGATCCCTCATCCTGCATCAGGAAGCCGAGGCAATGGCAAGAGCAAGGATGAAGTGGCATTCAAGGGTCACAGGAGTACAGGAGTAGCTCTGCTCCACAGTGCAGGAGACCCAGGATGGCTATTAGGTGCTTCCTGAATGGGAGACCTGTTGAAGCCAGCATATTTAGTCCCAGACTAGAACAGGAGCTGCTCCCAGCTTTTTGGTCACCACCAAAGGCTACAGCAAGTGACGGGAGGAAGCTCCATGTGTGTGAGGGCTTTTGGAGCTTAGGGATGGCTTCTCAAATTAATGCCCCAAAGTTGGGCCAGAACACAATGACTGAGGAAGCACAAACCCTGAGGACTTTCCAAACCTTTCCAAGGACACAGCTTGAGAGCTAGTGGATAATACAGTGGCTTTTCAGGTCACTGAAAAGGATTAAACTGAGAATAAACTGTCTCCATTCCCTGCCCAACCCATCATAATGGATTGTTCACGTCAGATAATAATAGTGTTTAACGTGGCCACTTCTGAGGACCCAAATATAACTCTCCATCTTGGCATACACGTGGGACAAAACTGGCCATCCCAAGACCTTGGGTATGGTATTTAAAGCCACGTGTGGCTGCAGCAGCTCACAAGAAGGCTGAAGCTCATCCTGCCTGTGTCTGGGCTAAGCTTACCATAACTGAGTTATGCTGCTCATTTGGGAAGTATCTTAGCTACAGCTGAACTCTGTTCTCTTTTAATTTATATTATTCTACCATCTCTTCCCTTCTCCTTTCTTGTCTTCCTCTCTACCACCTTCTTCAGTAAGCAACTATGTTGAAATATTCCAGCCTCTCTGTTTCAGCCTCCTCCAGCTCTTACATCTTTCCTATGTGCTGGTTTTAACTTTCTGTGTGAATAAAGAGAAGGACGGGGAATGCTATTAAAGACTTGCATTTACTTTGTCTTCAGAATACAAGGATATCAGGTATGAGTCTGAGCTTTGAGTTCAAAGCACATGATTTCCTAGTACCCAAACTCTCCCAGGTCTGCCCAGGTGTGGCAGGTGGCATGGTGTAGATGGGAGGCTAGGATTGGGTCATTGCATGGTGGATCTAAATTTGGATTTTTCTCTAAGTTTCAAGGTTATCCAGTTTGGCCCCAGCCCAATCATAATCATTACCCCAAGACCAAACATTGTTCCTCCACATGTCTGGGATGGTTATTTTTTTTAGAGGTGATAAACTAACACATCATATGTGTTATCTGTCTTTTGTGATAAATGTCAAGCTGTCAGGATGAAAATGTCACATAAATCACACATGAAGTATTTACATTAAAAAAGATCAACTCGTAAGAATTTTAAAAACCTTTCTGATGGTGCCATCATTTGCAGCAGGTTAGCCACGTATTGCCAATGTTTCCATTTCTGGAGTTGAAATAAACACAGCACATCAAAACAGAATCATCAAACAAAACCAAAATATATTTAACATGGTGCAACAGTCAATGCCATAAGAAATCACCATATAAGTATGCAGAGTTACATATAATCTACACATATTAATATGACTTTACGAATTTCATATTACATGTTGATACACACAAACTGGACTTGGGAGGAAGCACTTGTTGCCAGCCCCTCTGGGGGCTCAGTTTCTTACCTACTTGTAAGGTAGGGTGAGACAACACTGGTTTTGAAAGTGACCGAATATATTGCGATCGTATTGCATTCTCCTGTGAGTCAGAGTGGATAATAATCTCCACCTCCACGTGACAACATGGTATGGAGCTTGCTCAACATACAACTATCCCTTGTGGGACAGAGGTTTGGCAGACGCGAGGTCCCTGGTGGGTCCTCAGTGTGGCCACAAGCTTCCTGGACCAGCCCCTGGCTCTCGGAGGGGGCCAGGCCAGGGGGGCAGAGCCCACAGCCCAGAGTGCAGTGGCATGATCTGTCAGGACCAGACACCTTCTGGCTTTGCAGAGGCTGGCACCAATTCTGGAAGGTGCTACACCTGCTCCAGGGGAAGCCTTGCAGGAAGAGGCTGGAGCCCCAGCAGGAGTGGCCAGTGGGGCTGGCTCTGAGCCCTGCTCCCTGCCTGGGGCTGGGGTGGCACCACATCTTGCCTGGGAAGGTGGAGTGGGCTACAGACTAAAAGCCCTCCTCAGGGCACACAGAAAGCTGAAAGATAATGTAGAGCAGTCCTACAACTGCTGTAATAGACACTGTGGGTGGAAGAGCTTCCTAACAGCTCCAGACTCTCTGTGGGAGGATTAATACCATATTTACCTTTCCCTCTCCAGCCCCTCTCCCCTTGTCAAGCTTGCGCTGCTGCGCTCAAGTCGAAGGACTGAAACAACCACAAACCAGGCCTACTGTCCTAAAAATAGTGGCATTAACAGGACACTAATCTACATTATGGCTCTTAACGATTGCTATCAGGGGTGGAGCTGGACAAGGTAAACTACAGCTGGAAACACAGCAGTGTCTCTGCTGCAGACCAGGAAGGGCAAGGTGAGCAAAGGGCATTTTGCTGTATCAGTGTACATCACTGCTCCTGAAAGAAAGTCCTCAGCACTTCTCAGGGGCCTCATTTGTGGCTGTGTGAGCAGTCAGTGACATTTGTGCCATGAATACCATACTTCTGCCCAGTGGAAGATAATTGCACCCTGAAAGATATCCTCACTGGCAAAACCCCAGAAAAACTGGAAAGCAGAAGTGAGAGAACTGAAAAAAGGGAAGATGAGGGTAAAGTGAGAGGAGAAGAACATTAACAAAGGAGAGAAGGAATGACAGATGAAGAGTAAAAAAGGATTGGAGAAAATAATAATAATAAAAAAAAGCACCTTGTTTGGGGTTTGCAGGAGGTGACTCAGCGCCTGCAGATCTGAATTCTCCTTCTGACTTGACTCTGGCTGGCCGCGTGCCTTGTGCCTTGCTCTATCCCAGCTTCTTACCTTGCAAAGCATCCAGGAGGGCAAATGTACTGGCAAAGCACAAGCATTTAAAATCCTCCAGCAGCCACAACAGTCAAATGCTGTGACTGAAATGTAAAAAAAAAGAATGAGGGTGGGATGGGAGGAGAGGCAGGGAATCAAGGAGCAGAGAAAGGGCGAGGAGTGAAAGAGTGAGAGGAATGGGGAATGAAAAACTAGGGAGACCAGGTGGAGGGGGAGAAAATCTTGGAAATGAGGTTAGGTGTTGGTCAGAGTCTCTAAGTCCTCTTGCAATGGCAGGGGGAAGAGCTGAAACTCGTCCTGCTGACCTGCTGTAGAGACTGACGCTTGCAGGCTCCCCACTGGTGTCACCTCTGCAACCCCCGTCCCAGAGCAGAGGAGCCAAGTAACCATGGAGGCCTGTCACAGGGAGGTTTCTAGGCAGGAGGAACGCCTGACGTAGAAATGCCGCCTGTCCTGCCCTTCCGGCCTGTGCACGATCAGGACAGGGAAGAATCGGGCATCGTGGTAGGTCGGGGGGTTCTCGTTGACAGCCAGCTGGCTGGAGTAGGAGCAGCACTGCTCGTCCTGGCAGCCCCGCTCGGCAATGCTGCTGCTGCGGCTCCTCCAGAGGCCTGTCCTGTGGGAGCCGTGGATGCGGCAGAGGGAGAAGCGGCTGGTGTTGAGGGAGAGGCGGGAGTTGCCACTGCAGCTGTGGAAAGCGTGGCGTGAGAAGATGGAGGAGGTGCTGGAGGCACGGTTGCAGCGCTCACAGCCGTGGGCCGTCTCGCCGTACCGACACACCGTGTAGCTGTTGTAGGCCGGGGAGTTGGCCAGGTCCATGAGCATGGCCTCCGAGTAGCTGGGGATCAGCTGCCGGTTGGTGCAGATGTGCCACTCCAGCTCGGTGCTGTCCTGCGTGGCGTCCCGGGGCATGCGGTAGCGGTACAAGGGCTCCTCCACCGTCGTGGGCGCCGTGTACTCCAGGCCCAGCAGCTTCTCCACGTGGTAATGGACATAGGCAGTCCGATACTCTATGAGTACCCTGAGCGGCCACGAGATCATCAGGATAGCTGCCACCCAGAAAGCATAGTGGGACACGTACCACGGGAGGTGATCCGGGTCTCCGTACGCCATCATAAGCTCTTTAAAATCCACATTTTTGAGCTGCATGCCTTCCCTCACCTCCATGTAGTCATCTAGCCCCTCGATCTCCGTGAAGAAGTGAGCTCTCTGAGTCAGGTAAGAGTTCTCAGACTCAATGTTGGCAAAGCTGAAGCACTTGGTGAACCTCAGCTTGGTGGCTGTATAGCTCTCCAAGCCCAGGAGCTCCTTGGAGATGTCCTTGTATCCACAGTGAGAGTAGTCAAACTCAGCTTCGGCCACGTGTGTGTTGACCCTCTCATGGTAGACCTGCGTGGTGGTGTAGGCATCACCGTTGCGGTACCGGGTCACCTGCCGGGTTCGCCGTACAAAGTGGTAGCTGATGGCCTTCCACCAGATGCACGGAGTGGCTTGCTGCATGCGGTTGATGCACTCGTACACACTGTCCACGTCTGCCTTGTACTGCAGCTCCCTCTTGACGTGGCAGTGCCAGCACTCCACCAGGTACACCACATACAGCATGGAGAGGAAGGCCAGTGGGATATAAACATAGCCGTCTGAGCACGGGCTGTCATGGTAGATCATGGACTTGCCCTTGAAGGAGCTATCGAAGCTGAGCTTGGTGACTCTGGCCAGCTGACACCAGGCCACTGCACCCAGGCAGCCATACATGAGGATGGAGAGGAGGAGGCATTTCCAGTGGGACTCTCGGCACATGCAAGCGCTCAGGGACTGTTTCACGGGGCGTTGCTTCAATCACACCGCCGTGCAAGGGGAGAGAAAGACAAAGAGAGAGCGAGGAACCCGTCAGTCACGCTGCTTTGCACAACACATACAGTGGCTGCTGCCATCAAGGCTGTGTCTGGCTTTTCTCTTGACTGCCTGAGAACTGGGACACCACCCTACTTAATATAAATGTCAATATAAACAGAAACACCCTGCCAGGAACAGAGGGCTCTGGACAAAGCTCTTTCCTTGCTTCCTTCTGGCTCTGGGGAGGGGAGTTGTTCGTGCAGCAGTGACTCGCTGTGCCCACACCCTGGCCAGGTAGGCACCTCTGCAGAGGGCAAGATATGTCCCCATCTCCTTCTCCCTGCCTGCAGCCAGCACCATTTACACACCCTGCCATCTTCAGAAAGGTCGAGAGCGCTTCACAGCAGGTGAACAGCCAAAAGTGTGGGGCTGTGGAATTGCCCCTTTGCTTTGTGAGTGCCCCGTGCTTAAGTTCCCACATGCTGCTGTTGGGGAGGCTTGCGAGCAGTGTCTGTCGCAGAGCTGCGGCTCCACAGGTTGTGCCAGCACAGGAGGACCAGCACTTCACGCAGCTAAAGCTGCTGCCTGACTCAGAGCTGACTCACATCCAACCCTGAAACCTACCAAATGATCGACACCATTTTCTTGGAGATGAGCCATCAGGAAAATGACTAGATTCAAGCACATTAAGTTGAAAAAATTGTCAAGATTACAGCACGATGCAGCATTGCTTCAGGCTGGTTACACCAGCTCTGACCTAAAATACTTGAAAGCTTCAGTGTTGAAGCTAAGGGTGTATGCGTGAATATTTAAAACAGCACACCCCTCTCTTTCAAGTCCCTAAAGTTGGGTTGGGAGCAGAGCTGGGTTCACACTCCTGTACTCCCACTTGGTCCCCTGAGTGGGCACGATTGCAGTCCTTACCCCAGCCCTGGTGCAGTGAATCAGCTGCACTGTCATGCGATGTTCAGCTATACAGAAAAATGCCAAACGGAGCCAAGCAGCTAGCGGAAACAGAGTTGTGTCCCTGCAAAGAGCAGCAGCAGCATGAGTTACACCACTGGCTGGCAGCTGTCTGTCTGAAGAGAGCACATGAAGAAAGACCCCCACTGCCATAGGAGGTAATGAGGAGGGCTGTTTGCATCCCTTTTGTTACCGCCATCCTCTGCCTCTCTCCTAACTGAGGAAATGACAGTGAGAAAGCAGATACACACTGATACTCATGCATCATCATGCCCTCTGTCGAGCCTGATTTCATGCAAAAATAGAAGCACACTGTTACTCCTTCTCCCAAGGGCCCACCTCTAATGCATCAAACTGCTCTGTAGATGCCAACAGATGCTAGGTTCAGGAAATGTCTTCTCTTTCTTTCTCCACAGATAAATCTCTCCCCCACTAAAGCTTATCTTGGACCTACAGCAGTTAGGATTCAGTAAGTGATCTTGAACCAGCAAGGAATTTAAGGAGCAGCATCTTATAACTCAGGAAATAATAGCATGGCGCCACTGGAAAGAGGAGTTTGCTGTCTTCTCAATGAGATGGAAGCATTGGCATCTAACTTTGCAGGGCTGTAGGGTCAGATTTAATACTGCTTTGCATTTTGTTTCAGCTTTTTTTTTTCCTGAGACAGAGAACCACTTCTAAGTAACCATGGAAGGTTTTACAACTTGCTGTGAACACTGCAAAACTAGATTTCATGGGGTTTGGTTTTGATTTCATAGCTTTTAATCTGACACTGTGTAAGTGCAGAGTAATTTCATTGATTTTAGGAAGCTACACCTATGCACTTTTAGGAAGCTATACTATACACTTGCAGGGATGTAGGGCAGAACCTGCCCCCTGATTCTTCCTGATGCATCCAGAAGGAATCTGTAAAGAATTTATACTCTTATCCCAAAACTTTTGTATGTGCACATGCGTCAGAATGAAGTATAATTATTCTGGGCTGAATTCTGGCTTCTGTATTCTCTTTACAGCGGCTAAAACAGATGTAGAGAAGCTAAGTGGGTTATAAAGTACAGGGTACATAACTTCTGTAGGTAGGGCAGTGAAAAAAAACTCAGTATTGGTAAGAATAAGGCTTTTTTTCTTAGCCTTTTGCAGGAAACTTAATGGAAAGCCACAAGGTGGCTTCAGGCAGTCCCTAAATCAGCTAAAAAATAACTAGAGAAGTTTTGGGAGTGAATTCCCTATGTGCACTCTATGTGCAGTCGTGGAGAGTTTCATCTCTTGAAACTCTTGTGAAATGCCCATTGCCCAGTCTCAGTGTGGTTACTGCCCCAATGTAGGCTTCTGCCCCAGCTGTACACTGGACCCCAGGTCAGAGCCCCAGGCTCTCCTGACTCATGGGAAAGCCACTGGAAATTACTGACTTTTCTTCTTTGTCTCTTCTTGACATGAAACTAGTTTTTAACTTCTATAGTAATGCAAAAATATAAACTGTAAGGAAGAATTGCAAAGCTCTATCCTTTTTTTTTTTCTCCCCTGAAGGTTTTCTGAGGTAAATAAAACTCTAAACATTAACATCTCTCTACTGCAGGCCCTGAGATAGTGCAGAAAGAGCAGGACAATATTCTAACACATGAATTTGTGATGAGATTCAGGCTTCCACAGGTACCTCTCATTTAAAATCGCTTCTGGTTCACACAGTGAGGAGTGCCAGCGGACCCACCAAAAAGTGCCCAGCAGTCAGTTTTAATGCAAGATCAGTGCTTAAGTTGTCCATGCAGCTCCAGGAACCCCGTTTTTTCCTATGACTTGCTGGAAGCACTGTCAGCCTGGCCCTGGGCACGGCCGGGTGACAAGGCTGTCCCATGCCAGCTAGGGCACAATTTGCCAAAGGCACGGCAATCCCACCTCCCCTCTATCTCACTTGCCCTGACTAACAACTTCTCTGCGGTCCAACCCACAACCCACAGGCTGGCTTCTGCCCAAGGGGTGGTTCAACCAGACCTGCTGCTTAGGCCTATCAGAGGCCATATCTCAGTGGGCAAATGCCTCCTAATGTGCTCATCTCTGTGAAATGCCATCTCCCCTTTGGGGGATGAGACAGCTCTCGTTCCACCAGTCCTAGAGCAGCACCCAGCCGGGCTGGCAGTAGCTCAGAGGTTTGCAGGTCCAAGATGACATTTCTGTATGTATCCTCTAGGGGCACTTCAAAAATGGTCTTCAACCCACTGCACTGAAAGAGCTGGATCAGCCCAAGACAGATTTTCTCCACCATTCTCACTGCAGCCTGCAAAAAAGGCAGCTTCTCTCCTCTTTGCATTAGTGAAGACATGCAGCCATAGAGCCCACTGCCACATCTGATTAACACACCTACCAGTCCAGTTCAGCAGGGCCTTCATGTTCAAAACCCTTTGGTAAAAAACACAAGTTTTTTCACCTGGTTTTTCTGACCCTCTGTGTCGTTCCTGTTGTCATTCCTAAGCAAATCCCAGTCTCTGCAGGTCCTCAGTTATAAAAGGATCTCTCTTCCAGGGTCTACCCCTACAGCTGTCCTGCCTGTTTCAAGTTCTGATCATGTTCATCTGGCCTGTAACCCCCTATTTCTCCTTCCCTTTGCTGAAATAATTATCTAACACAATTATACAATTAGAAACACTATTAGAATGGTGGTAAGAAAGACATGAAATAGAATATAACTACAATAAGGGTATCAGACATTCAAAAATCTAATAAGGAAATACATCTTTTCATCTCTCTCTGCATAACAAATTCATTAATATGTTAAACCAGTGGCTCCAAGACTTTATTAATTAACATACCACCTTCTTAAAAGAATGAGTTTGTGGTACTGTGTGGAATTTTCTCCTTTCCGTGCATAGTGTTTCAGATTGAAACAGGGCAAGCTTGTATTTCTGGATGAGTACAATAAATGCTTAAGGAAACTAATAATTTCCATGATAACCTGGGCTAGCCAGCAAACAGGAGTTGCATCCTTTGAGGACTGCTGTGGCATCTGTGTTGTTTTGATGTGGAATAAAAGCATAACCCCTGGAAAATCTTAATAGAGAAACATAATTGAAGAAAGCAAAGACAGAGAGCCTGACAGAAAGCCAGAGCCAAACAGAGACTAGAATAGATGGAGGCTCAGTTGCCAGGCACTTTGTCTGCAAGGTAGGACTAAAGGGCTTGGTTCTCCAACCCAAACCAAGAGACATGCCCTCCCTCTCCTGCTTGTCAGGGGCTTTGCTTTCGGCTTTGCTCCCAGCGTTGACCTGAGAAACATCCTGACAGATTAAATGAGGCACAGGTTGCCCAGAGAAGTTGTGGATGCCCCATCACTGGAAGTGTTCAAGGCCACGTTGGATGAGCCATGAGCAACCTGGTCTAGGGCAACATGTCCCTGCCCATGGCAGGGGGCTGGAACAAGAGGAGCTTTGAAGGTCCCTTCCAACACAAACTGTTCTGTGATTCTACAACCACGTATTGTGAAGAGGAATGGATTCATCAAATCAAATGTTTCACCCAAAAGATCCCAACCTGCTGTGATAACAGCACAAATTGTAAAAATCTCCTGTTATGAATGGAATGCCATGAAGCAGCACAGCTGAGCTGTCAGTACCACTGCTTATGAATTTCAAGTCGTGTTAAATACACATGCTGTTAATAATATCTTGCTAGTCTCTGGCATGCTGCTGAACTGCTTTCAGAGGCCTCCCTTCTCATTGCAGCTGACTGGATTGGAAACTCCCGGTAACTCTTACCGAAACTATCCATAATCACATGCCACACTTTACTCTTCCACACTTAAAAACAGTAACCAAAAAATATTTTCCAAATTCTTTAGTAGATCTCTGCATGAATGAGGAAAATGCCATGAGTGAGAGGTGGCATGAGTGGGGAGGGCTGTGGGTGTCTGTGCTGTGAACCTTGTGGAGAGTGACAAGGTTTAGGGATAGCCTGCCCTCAGCTGTCCCCAGCCCCAGGCAGTCAGTCAGCCCCCCAGCACTGCTCTGTGTTTGGTTTTTTTGGCCCATCATTTCCAGAAAGCTCAGACAGAGAAAAGGACCTGTGTACCACTCAGTCAGCTCCATAGAGTCTGTTTGCTATCTGGTGGTGTGGAGCATTCTGAGACACTGAAATGATAGATGCTATTTAATTTCTGGCCACAGCCACTGGAAAATAGTCTGGAAAGCCCTAACTGCTGACGGAGAACTGGAATTTCAACTGACACCTGTAAGAGACAGGACTTTCCAGGCTGGCAACATTTCGATTATTTCTCCTTTAAGAAACTCAGCTTGCAAATGATAAAACATCCAGGCAGTGGCTGAAAGGGCAATTGCCTTCAAAGGCACCCTCTGATGGCAGATGCCCAAGATCAAAAGCACGTTTGCAAGGGCTGAGGTGGAGCCTCCTTTGCACAGGCATACCCACCCAACTCCTCCTGGCTCAACAGCAGCCAGGTCAAGTTCTGGCTGCAGCAACTATAATTAAAACCATACAAACGTGCTCTGTGTGTTGTAGCAGCGTGCAGATTTGGGCTGTTAACCATGCCTAGTGCAAAGGGGTGGAGAAAGAGTCGAGGGGGCGTGCATAGCCTGGCACATGCCCTGCTTAACATCTGGAGCCGAGCGTGCTCTGGTGGCAGGAGCAAAGGCCTGGTGGTCAGGGTTTTGGCTCACTGACCCATCCCCTGGCTCCTCACAAGTGACCAGATTTAAGACACTGATAGATAGCTTCTAAAAGAGCTCCCCACGTAACAGGAGGAGGAAGGGCCACACTCAGAGAAGCCCAGGCTGATTCCACCAGCCCAGGTTTTTGAATGCCTAACCTGAAACCCTGGTGCCTCTCTTTTGCCAGTTTTGGCTCGCTGCTTTTGCTGGCCTCTGGATACAAGCGTGCCTGATAGCAGGACTCACCCACTAGCCACCCACTAGTGACAGGGATTCTTATTAGAGAATAAACAACCAGACAGTTCTTCAGCCCTTACAGGTCGTCACAGAAATTTCTCCTACCAACTTCGCACGGTTATGCTGGGTCAGGCAGGTTCAGCTTATATTACAACCCAATTTACATTTACACCTTAAGACTGGGAGACACTGTGCCTTCTCCTCATAGCTCCTGTATCTCACAGGCAATGCAATTTCACTCTGCCATCCTATGGACAGCCCAGAAACTAGTGGCTGGTAAAAGCTCATCTTCCATAAAGACACTTTGTTTTAACTGATAGCCTAAAAGAAATGAAGAACCTGCAATTCCTTTTGAAATTTGTTCTGCTGATGAACTTCTATTGCTTTTGTAATTTTGTCTCACTTCAGCCCCATTCACAGCAGTGAGGATGCCCATTCTCCAAGTGATGAAAGACTCCTTTCATATAACTACCTTCTCTCTCTGAAGATACTTCTCCATTCTAATTATGACATCTCTCAGCCTTCTTTTTGACAATTTACAGGAGCCAAAATCTTCAAGTCTTTCACTTCACAGCTCTAGCTCTTTCTGGTGCTCTGCTCTCTCTTCAGCACCTTGAGATCCTTCTTAAGTCTGTACCTTGCAAGTAAATACAGGACTTCAGCACTTATTTCACTGACATCATACTGAAATATAAAACCACCTTCCACTTCCACTCATTCCCCCTTTTTACTGTTTTCAAGGGTTGCATTAGTCAATTTCTGCCCAGCAACATCCCAGGAGCTCACGTTCAACCTCTCGCTCACTTGGCTCCCAGGTATTTTTTAAGTCACTGTTTCTGAGGACAGCTGAAAGGTTGGCTGCACTCTCCACCCTGAAATGTGTAACTTCAGATTTGGCTTTGGACTGAGTAACTAAATTATCAAATGGAGGAGATCCCCAAGGAGAATTGTGCTCATCTCATCATTATAGACCTGCCTGCTAATGTTTGTGCCAACTGTAAATGTTACCAGCAGTGATTTTATGCCTAATTCCAGCGAACAGTGTCAAATCTGGTGATTATTCCTGCAGAACTCTGCCAGTCTAATGGCTAAATACCCCATTAACTCATACAAGACAACTGTTTTCACAAAGCTAAGTGTCAACTACAAAAACAAGGCTGTAAGCATTATGAGGACACTGAGGTGCTCCTCACATTTCCAGTGTTCACTGCCAGGAATAATTCCATGAGCAGTTCTGCATACAATACTTCCAGAAACCCTCCCAAAGCTTCAGTAGAGCACATTATCACCTCGCTTGCTGTTACTGTATGACCTTCACCAGTAGCTGTATTTTACTCCAGAAGTAGCTGTGTAGCAGGGTGGACTTGAAGCATCTCTCTTTCTAGCTGCCTCAGTAGTGCTCATGGCATGCAAATGGTTACAATGACACTGAAAAAACTCTTGTTTTGTCCCCTGCCAATTTTGACTGGCACAATAAATTTGAACTGCAAGTTGCCAAACTGACACAAAATAGAAGGGGGAGAAATAGCCTGCGATGTCTAAAGAAAATATGCCAAATTATTTTGGAGTCATATTCTTTAAACATTTGATCTATAATTTTGCCTTATCCTTGCTATTTCTCCATCTGTGTCTATTGACAAAATTACTTTTTTCTTTTCTGTCAGACTTTATTCTTCAGTCTCCTTGAAAGCTCCAGCATGAGCTGTATAAGCAGAAAATATGCTGCCGCAGCATGAATTTATTCTGTTTGTTTTGTGGACAGTTTGGGGCCCAAGCTTGACTGTCTGTGCCTGGATCACAGACAGGTACCTGTGTTTCCCAATTTCAAAAGCATTAAAATTCTCCTTTGGAGAAATCATGTCAAAAGCATTTCCTGTCCTTTTAAATCCCATGTGCATTTGTCCTTGCTGGCTGACCTCAAGAGCGGCAAATCTGCTGAAGGAAAATGCTAAAATGAAAGAATGAGAGAAAACAGAGGGTAGCAAAGACGTGACCTGAATGGAATTAGAGAAATGAGGGGGAAACATGGAAGGTGGGAAAAAGGGAAAAGGATAGCCAGGACACGCTCCAAATGCTAGTGCCACTGAGGCAGGGGGAGGGTGCTGGCAGGTGAGGGTAGAGAGCAGCCAGCCTGGGCAGGGGCAGGAGGGAATCAGGCCCAGAGAAGGGACCTGGGTGAAGCTCAATGGAGGCAGCACTGAGCCTGACAGCACCAAAGCATCCTATGAGCCAGCAGCTCTCCTGGCCCATCCATGACCTGGAAAGCAGATACTCCTGAATGGCTGCTTTCTCGCTGCTGGGAGCTTCTCCAAAAAACAGATCCATGCCCCTCTCTCCTCCCCACAGCCTGGGGGGTAGGATAAGGCTGTGCTAAATCGGACCAGAGATTCCCACAGAGGTGACAGTGTGCTGCAGGGGCGATGCTGCAGTTGTGTCTCAGCACGATGTGGCATATCACAGCATGCTCCTGCTCTCTGCCAAAACCTGGCTTTGGGGCTACGGGGTGACTTTACTGTCTTCAACAACAAAACAACCCCACATCTTGGGATTACTCATGTAAGCAAAGAGTTAATCTTGTATTTTCTTCCCTTCTCATTTAGCAACAAAAATCTTCCTGTCCATGGGGAAAAGGGAATGGGGGACACACTGACAGAGGACTGCAAGAAAAGAGATAAAATCAGATAAGAAGAAAAAATGGTGGATATAAATTAACACCAGTCATTACTGAATTTGCCTCTGTGGATTTATGATTGTGGTTAATACATCCCAATGAGATATTTGAAAGGGAAAGAGTAATCAATAACCACAAGTCATATACTTTGGCAGGTGGTGACCAGAGTCTGGATGAAAACAGAATTTTGTCTCTAACTATGACAGACTCCTTGATCTTGGTCAAGACAGGGCAGGGGAAAATGTTGCACCTCCTGATGGCAGGACATAACACAGAGGGGACCACTGAGTCCTTGCCAGACAAGCCCTAGGCTGTGCTGTTAATCAGAACTGAGGAAAGCCCTGACACCAGGACCAGCCTCTGGTGCTGAGAAGGGCTTCACCACTTCTGCAGCAGACAGGAGTGATGCATGAACAAGGAGATTTCTACCCACTGTCCCCAGGCAGCCACAACAGATGTGGGTGTAGCTATCATCTTCCAGCTCCTTAGTTGATCCTGGTGAAAGACCAGCCTAAGAAGTCTGGGGTGACCAGGGAGATGACAACCGCAGAAGTGCAACCTCACTGCTTTCCAGGGCTAAATGAACTCCTAGGTCAGATGCTCATTAGTACAGTGAGAAGGAGCCTGACGGGCTGTGCTAACCCACACGTTGGTGTAATGGTGGGCAGAAGTGCTCCTCCACCATGTGACCCAATCTGGGCACTGCATGGGGTATCAATAATAAGGCCTGGTAAGGAGAAAGGGAGATATTACAACAGTCATCTCATCAATCCCCTCCTGGGGAGCCTGAAACAAAATGCCTCCTGCCATCCATCTTGAACGGCAAGAAGCCCATTACCCCCAGCTCCTGCTGAGCCAGCAGCAAGGAAAGGGAAATATAAGGGATAGAAGGCAACAAAAAAACCCCATTTTGCATCAAAGATAATCTCCCTCCAGTCCTTGAACACATAGCAGATTGGTTGCTGCGCATCTATTTGCTCGTCTGCCATGAAACTCCTGCGAGAATAAAAACTTCCTGCAGGCGGGGGCCATGATGTCAATGCATAGCAGAAATGCTGTTACTAGGTTTGAAAATAAGAACCTGCATCATGCACTCCACGTGTTTGCAGCGTCACTGGCTCAGGCGTTCGCTTTGGTAACTGCCCTCCTGTGGTGAGCAGGGATCGTCTGGTTTCTCATTGTTTAAATCCCTGTGGAGACATAATCTCCTCCTTCCATCAAGGGAGCTGTCAGGGGGAACACCTCAGGGTAGGCAGGTGCACAAAATGGTAGTGTTAAATCCTTTCTGCAGCAGAGCCTATTGCAGGACAAGTCAGAACTATGAAAAGACACAAATCTTGCTGATCCACCTGAATTTCAGATGCTAGGGCGCCCCTGAAATACCACACAAAGACAGTCTGTTATTTCACACCAATCATCCTCGTGAATTCAAGCCAGCATCTGAAGAACAGGAAAGCAGAGGTCAGGAGAAAAAGCCTACAGTACTCTAAAATGTCAGATTCAGGATTAGGTCCTGCAGGATATTTCTGAGTTCTTCAAGCAGAAATAAAGGAAATTCCAGAAATAAAAGACATTTGAATCCCTGCCAACATATATGCTGCTCATTGCAGCAGGATGTGAAGTCCACTCACTACAATACAAGGGTGCATATGTGATTGCTTTGAAGAATTTGGCCCTAAACACATCCATAAATGATGCTTCCTCATGCTGCTCCAAGGAAAACTGTGCAGTTGCATCTTCAGTGCCAAGGAATCCTAGCAACAAAATGGTCACCATCTACAAAATAGAAATTAGGGCTATTTTTGTGGCAGCTTTTTACAAGATCACCAAAATGCTGCACTAACAAAATTACTGCTTTTCCCCCCAAACTGCTGATGTTGCTGCCACTGGCTTTCGACTCTGTACCAATAAAAAGAGCATATTTGGAGGTAGAGGATTTTTCCCAGTAGTGGCAGTGCTGGGTATGAGTTCATCAGGAAAGGAAAGCTGGGATTCAAGCTGCCTCAGAGCAAGAGAGTAACTCCAAGAACAGTTGTTTTTTCTACATGTTAAGCACCCATCATACTCAGCTCATATTACCTACTCCCCTGCCTTGAATATGGGTGGTTTCCAGTAGACATAGGGTAAATTTTACAGGTGGCTCACCTCAACACTTACCAGTTAACTGGTAAAAGCATCACATAACCACAGGAAAGCTCCTGGGATGCAGCTCCCAGCCACTGTTGGATCAGTAAGGCCAAGTGAATGACTTGAGCCATAGCTAGCTGTGCCAATTGGTATTTTGCAGCCTGCCTCATGCCTAGGCAGCTGCTTGCCCCCCACCACAGCCAGCCATGCTGCACGGAGGTGTCCGGGCAGGTGTCCTTGCCCCTGCTCCCACACGGCAGGGACATCCTGAAAGGTCTGATGGCAGCACCCATCCACCTGTTTGTCCTGTGGCTGCAGAGTGGAGCAATCCTCAGCAGTGTGCTCCAGCCTGTGAAAGCCAGACCCAGCTCCCTGCACCCCTGGCACTCTGCCGGCAACATGAAAGTACCACAGCCCCCGGGGATCAGCCAGGTGCAGCTTGCTGGCTGGTGCACTGGTGTTACCAGTGGGTCTGCTGAGATAAAGGGAAAATTGACACCAGCCAAGGGAAAACGGGAGGGATAGTGGGACCAGCTCCCACTGCTTCAGTCCTTGAGGGATAGGGACAGCAGAGAAGGGAGAAGGGAGAGTAGCTATCTGCCAGCCTCTGTGCTTGACAAAGTCTCAGCTGGGCTCAAGAGGAATCCTGTAATGCTTGCTTTGCTCCCACCTTTACACAGGAGATGCAGCTCCCCAGGGGTGAGAGAAGAGCAAGCAGGGAGAGGAGGCTGGCTGTGCTCCAGCAGGGCTGTGTTCTCCTGTGCCGTGCACACCATCAGCCTGCAGCAGGGGATCTTAGTGCCACAGGCCAGTGGTGTACGGAAGCTTGTTCCTTCCCACTCCCAGGTTCCTGGGGTCGCTAGTGCTCTCCTCATCCTTGAGGAGCACGTCCTGTGCCTTGGTTCTCACCACTGCCAAAGGTCTTGTGTCCGGCCCAACCTTCCCTCAGCCTCCACGTGGGGAAGGGAGGGAGTGATCTGAAGCCAAGCTGGGCAACAACTACAGACCAGTTTCCCAGGGGGAAAAAGCAGAGAGCCAGTAAAGACATCCTTGTGAAGAGGAAGCCAGAGGGGGGTTAGTTCCACACCAGTTGTCTAGTTTGCAGCTTAGTCATTGAATGCCTCTGTTTAGAGACTTCATAAATGAGAAAAATAGTTCATTATTATGAATCCCTTTTAATCTTTGCTCAGTCTAAAGGAACACCTTGAGATCTAAATGAAGGATATAGAAACAGCTCTCAAGCCCTCAGGAGAAATATGATCCAGGACTGATCCAAGCTCCAGTGAAGTCTGGGGAAGTCTTTCAAAGGGACCTGTGAATGAACGTTTGCTCAGAACCATGGCGTTTTATTTTTATCCTCACTTATTTGCAATGCCATCCTTTTATCTAGCAAAACCAGAGCAACATGGCTCTGTGATTTGAACTGTCAACTTCCAGCCTTCCCATGTGTGACTTCCCAGCCGGAGCCCTTCAGCCACACCTCAGCAGAGGCAGTGCCAGCCCCACAGTGCTGGGCTGCTGCAGCTCAGGCTGTGGCCATGCCAAGTCCCTCATGCTGCTGAGCTGAGCATCCCTCACAATAACACCCAGCCACTACTCAGGCTTCACCTGCTCTGTCAGATTTGGGGAGTTTGTTTCCCCATCTCTGCACCTTGCTGAACACAGCTGTGACCTCAGCACTGTCAGGTTTTTATAATGGTGCTCTGGTTAAGATAAGGGAGTATCCCAGCAGCCAATGCTTCCCTGGGAGAAACAAGTTTTCATTATAAATATCACTTCTCTCTCCCTCTTGCTTCTTTGTGACACATTCTGCAGCAATATGTGACAGCACAGCAGGTGGAAACTTCACTGAAAATTCATTTAAAAACCTAATGGTTAAAAGGGATGCTGAGAGTCAGGACACCTGGCTTTTATTTCTTGCCTTGACTTTGACCCATGGCACACTGTCAGCACACCTTCTTACACCTCCTGAAGACACTGAAAAAACAGCACTTATAAAGTGATTTCACGTGAGCATTGCAGCAGCACACTCCAGGAAGGTACATTGTCTGCATGTGAGCTGTTGCACCCTGCCACTCTGAGTACCAGGTGGTGGGAAGCAGAGGATTTAGCTCCTGCCCTGGCCTGCTGACAGGCAGTCCCCCACAGAGAACCATGGAACACCTCAGGTCTGAAGACAGACTGTCATCCCCGCCCTTCTAGCACTTGCCCTCACTACACTCCTCTTCCACCAGGTACTGGCACTTCTGCCTGGCCACCTCACCTCTAGGAAGCCATGAGGGAGTTGTTCTCTTCTTTTTTTGGTGTTTAGAGGGACCCCCATGCTGGCAGGACTGTACTGGCAGATGCCACCACCCCAGCCTCCACGATGCTCTGTGCTCCCTCTGCCCATTGCAGGGTGGGGCAGATGGCATGGCTTGTTCCTGTGGGTGTGTTCTACTCCACAATTCTCAGGCCAGCTCCTAAGGGCAATCAATTGCACGAGTATGAAGAAGGCCTCCAGCCATAAATCCATCATCACAAATCACTCCTCTCCCAAAGCCATGACCTGCAGAAGTCTCTGACTGATCCCACTCTCTTCCCTGGTAAGGGCAGGTTATCCACACTCGTTATTTGCCAGTCACCACAATTACCTACCCTTGGCTTCCTTGCCAGGAGTGTGACCCTTTGTGACCTGCTCCTCACCCTTTGCTGTCAGCTCCTACCTTGCCAGGCCCTGCTCTCACCAGCTGGCGGCTGTTCCCAGCCTGTCTTCCCTGAGGCCCAGTCTTTCCTGAACAAGGCCTCTGCCGGCTGAATGCTGAACTGGGATGTGCAACACCTCAGCTGGATAAGAACAGTGCTGTGTGCGAGCTGGGATTCTCTGTACATTATTCACCTGATGTAAAACCACGGAGGCCAAAAGTTCACACATTTCAGGGGGTGTGAACCCCCTCACCCTCTCCCAGTGGCACGCGTGGCACCTTGAGAGAGGCTGCCAGCTACAGACACTGCTTCCCAACCTTAACTCCGCACTGGGAAGGCTGCCAGCCTCCTGTGCCACGCGCAGCCAGGCTCTTCCATCCTTCCCACTCGTCATCTGTCCCGCCTGTTTCAGGCACTTTTCTTCCTTGCTTTTACTGCAGGGGAGATGTGCTGTGGGCAGAGCAGCCAGCACTCAGGGAGGAGCATGAGGAGCAGCCTCAACCCCTGCCCCACCCTGTGTGGTGCTGTTGGCAGAGACCTGTCCTGGTCCAGTGCAGCAGCATCCTCACTGTAACACATGGCTGGGTTCCCTGTGCAGTGCTGCTGAAATGAAGCTGCCCCGTTAGAGTTTTGGGGAGTTAACAGAGCTGTCACAACAACTGTGACCTCGAAAAGTTTCACTAGGTGCTATTTTTAACTTTACAGGTCTTAAGCTCAGAGGAGCACAATGAATGATTAGAGTCTGAAAGTGAACTATATTTTCCATTATTAGAACTTAGAAACTAATTAACTACTTAACCATACTTTATCCAAAAAGTAGAACTCATGAAAACTCAGACACAGCCTCATCTGCCATGTCACAACAGGGTCACTGTAATAACTGAAGGCCTTTACAGTGCTGATGATAGCTCAGCAGCCACTACTTTTGGTGTTGACTCATGACAATGTGTTAGCACACATGGAGAAGCCCTACTCACTATGCATTACTTGGGAATATTTTACTCCTTTTACTCTCTGTTTCCACAAAGTCCCTGGTCACTGGCAATGATTTGAGTTATTTTCTTCCAAGGTGTAGAAACATGAAAGGAAGTAAAGTGCTCCATTTCCAGACACCTCCCACCTCACTCCTGCAATGGCTTGCACTGACTGCAAAGCATCCTCGGTATCCACACTTCCCTTCTTGGGGGAGATCATCCTCTGGGGTCTCTGAAGCGAGAAAGGGAGAACAAGGAGAGTATTTGGGGCCTCCAAAAAGTGTGCAGACCCATTGCTTTTCCACCAGTATCAGGTGACTGTCTGTCCACCTGAAAGAACCACATTAGAAACCAAGTTTGAAGGGGACCTACCACCAAGTCATTTAACTCTGTCCCTTTCCCCTGAAGTGACATCTACACAGGTAACAGCTGTTTGCTTAAATTGTCCTTGTAACCCTCCAGTAGCCGAACTCCACGAGCTCCTCAGTTGCTACAGTCCAGTGCCTCACTGAGAAAATTCCCTTTCTGGAGGGATTGGAAAAGTCAGCCTGAAGGAGCAATTCACTTCATTCTCAGCCACGGTGGTGAGGAGCAGAAGACTCTGCCTGTAGTGGCCCACACAACTGGAGCTCAGGCTGCCCTTCAGAAGTCAGATACATTCATTTGGTATTTCCTATCTATTTTTTTGAAATTCTTGACAGTTTCTCATGTGAAGTGCAGAGAAGACAGCCAACTCCAGGGCACCAAGAACAGACATGTGATCAGAAGATAAAGTGGGACAACAAAAAGAACAAAAGCAGAAAAAAGATGCAATGGCTCAGCATGGATTTTCTTACGACAGAATCTGCAATGCAAATACTACTTGAAACTGCAGGATCATGAAAAATACTGCCACTTCTGATGGACTTTTTCCTTTGTCTCTATGAGGGAAATAATTTGGAGCAAGGAATGAGGAGCACTTTTTGGTTTATGTCTGCTGAATAGACCAAGGGCAGGAGGGGAAGAAAGGTGCCTGCCCTATTTGACCTTCATTCAAGAGGGGGAATATCATGCACTTTGCCTTAGAAAGATAACTGTTTGGTCAATCATGCTCACTTGAGATGGTGACAGCCTTCCACCAGGCTAACCAGCACCTATCATTCAGGGGATTAGCTGAGCAGGTTTTTGCATGAGGTTTGGAAGAGCTGAGGAGAAGGAAAAGCGGAGTTTCCCTAGAAGTCATGTCTCACTCATTTCCTGCCCTTCTCTGGGCAGTGTCTGTTGTGTGAGTGCCCTGTGCAACTTTTGAAGGGGGAGGTTTACAAGAAAATAGCCCCTCTCTGGAGACTGATACCCAATGGTGTCTCAGAAGCTTTTGCTTAACCTCTCATCCACCTGGGTACAACCCAGCCCATAGATGGGGACAATTTAAAGCTAACTGGTCTGTTAGCAAGGGCTTTATGCCTGGTGTTTTCAATGCCATAAAGTAAGCCTTAACAAACAAAATATATGTTGGGGGAAAAGGGTAAAATAGCTGGATAACTAAATGGAATCAATGCCCCAAGCACAGGGTGTCTCGCCAGTGGCACACTGAAGAGGACAGATCCCAGCTATCTTTTGACCTGACAGCCTGTAAAGCTGTAGCCTGCGAACAAGCACCATGCATGGTTTCTTAACTTGTAATACCCCTTTGGCATTGCTGTGACCACAAGTAGCACTTTACAAATTAGCTCCTGTTGCGTTTTGCAGTGGCAACACAAGGCAAATGAGGCAGTTTTAAGTGGTCCTTTTCTGTAAAATTTCCATCAGAAAGCCAATGATTGTGGGTTTCAGGAACGTGGACCCATGAGGTTTTCCCTTTTATTTAAATAGCTTAAGTGATTACATTATGTCATACCCAATTTAAGTTCTTAAATATGGAAGAGAAGATAAAAAAAGGCATGGACAACTGCTGTTTGACTTTGCCAGAACAGACAAGACAAATACATATTTCAAAATGTCAAGTGGCTGCTGCTTTCAGCTTTCTTCAGTTATTACTTGGCTTTGGAAACAAAAAATGATGCTTCTACTCACCAGCTTTGTTTTCCTGAAGAAAACCCTCTTGATTTCCAACTAAGTTTTACAGATTTAAATATCTAAGACCATTTCCCAACTGAGGTATAAATTGGCAGAAATTAAGAAAAGTCACTATCAACTCTTCAGTGTAGGTATAGGCTGTCACAGTAACAAGAAAAGCAGCCAGCCTACTGCTTAACCAGGGCAGTACAGAGCAGCAGGTTCTGCTATTTCAGAGAGGAAAGCAAAGGCAAGTATCTCCAGAGAATCAATCTTTAGCAATAACTGCTGAAACACTTGGAAAAAGGAATCGTTTGCATACCCTCTCCTAAAAGATCTTTATTCCTTTTCACGAGAATTGGTAGAATGCTAGAATCCTACACTAAAAACAAAAGCACATCTGTTCCAGGTCATTCAGCTCAAGCAATTAATGTTTTAGTAGAAACAACCCAAACCAGAACACTGTCAGGTAATCTGAGGGATTGCTCTGACATTCAGCAAAATCAGCAAGAAACCTATGTGGTCCTTGGCAGAAGAGGACAAGGGCCGAGGCAGGTAACTGAACTGCTGCTCTCCTTCCTGCTCCGCAGCTGCACCTTTGCTTGTCCTTCTTTCAAAAATAAAAACTTAGACTTCAGACACATTCTCTGTTACTAGCTCAGGGGTTGACTCTCACGTTGATTTAATACCCAATAAAGGCAATTTTCAGTCATTGCTACCATTTAGGTCCATGCATTTGATCTAAGTGAAATCCATAAATGACAGGGCTTAACAGAGGAGCCCATGAAATGCCCATTTAATACCAATACAGGGCATTTACATGCAACTGCAGGCCCAGGTGCAAAAAGACTATTTACATGGTGATGGGGAAGGCATGAGGAAAGACCAACATTGTAGGACTGCAGTGTTAAGGTATCACAGGCGTTTGAGATATAGACTCAAATGTGCAAATGTTTGTGTTGGAGCAGAAGAAAAACTGAGAACAGGATGAATGAAGCAAGATACAGATAGTGCTTAGCAGAGAGATCAAGTGCTTTCATGTCTACAAATGGCTTAGATGTTTTTACGGCAGACTTAATACATTGGAAAGCCTTCAGTAGCTCCTGGTCCTAGACCAAATAAAAAAAAAATCCCTTCCAGCATTAAATATCTATTGATCAGCTGCAGGGCTGTAATTACATTGGTGTGCTCTACTGCTGGAACACCAGCTGTATCCTGGATCCAGCCAGAGCTCTTCATGGCGGACTGTGTCGCAGGTGTTTAAAAAGCAATCGAACAGGAGAAAACCCTAATTTTCACCCACGGATGACAGTTTTTCAACCTGAGCTGCAAAGCCAATTTCCAATTATAGGTAGTTTAAAAACTGCTGTTTGGTTTTAGGCTAAGTATCCTGCAGCTTCACATAGGCTTTGTTGAGGCTACTGGATTTTGACTACAGGATTATGTGACTATTGATGAGCCATGGGACCTGTTAACAAAAGCTTTAAGCAGACTAACTGCACACAGCAATGTTCCAGGGCTGCTTTCACTTCTGTTTTCAATTTTCTCTGCCTGTTTTAAGGCTGCTCTCTGCATTCCTAGGAGCATGTACATTCGTTTTAAACTCCATATTATGAAGAAAGTTCACTCACTTCCATGAACTGCACATGGATTACATGACGTAAATGGCAGACCTGTCAAAACTGTTGGAAGCAAAGGCTACATTAGGCGTAGAAGAAAATCCCAGGTATTTCTAAACAGGACAGCTTGCTGTCCCAAGTGTGCAGGATTGCACACACACATTGTCACCGACTGTCTGTCACACAGCCCTGCAGCTCTGTCTGGTCAATACCTTGCGGCTCAGGATTCTGTGTCAACACTCAGACACATCCATTATTCCCTCTCTATGATGCAAGGCCACAGTAAGTGCTTCACAGATGATCTGAAGAAACATATTAGGCTGTATTTTCTCCACTGTTTTCTGCGGCAGGTTAGGCAACAGGAGTGCCTAGGCCCCAAGGGAAAAGGAGAGGCATGACTTCCTCCTTTGCCCTCAGACACCTGAGAGCCACAGAGCCCCAGCCTGCAGCCCCTTCTCATGCTCCGTGCGCCCCTCCGGCCACCTCCACCAGCGCCTCGCAGTCTCCCTGAGCATCTCACAAGTCCCAGGGAAGAGGCAGGTTCTCCTAGGCCAAGCCCCAGGGGGCTCATTTGGCCGAACTTCCACTGGGCAGGCCCCCTTCCGCCCCCGCTGCATCGTTTCGGTGCAGAGCCGCTGGCCCAGCCGCCGCC
>VZTG01006288.1:773677-785808 GCA_013397845.1 Melanocharis versteri
CCCAGCGCATCTTCACGCCTCCGCTGCCCGCAGCTCAGCCTCCGCCACTTCTCCCGCTTTTCCTCAGCGCCCGGACTTCGCCCGGGCTCCCCGCGGGACGCGGCCCGGCAGCAGCAGCAGAAGGGGCAGGAGGAAGAGGAGGAGAGGGAAGGCTGCGCCGCGGAAGCGCTCCCTCACGGAGCAGCCCGACGATGCCCCACTCCCCTCCCTGGTCGCGGGACCTGCGCACCGGGGACAGAGGGCAGCGCTGTCGGGACGGAGCTCTGGGGCTGCCCCCGCACGCCGGCCCTGCTGCCCACCTTCACCTCCTTATTCTCAGAGGAGTAGCTGGCAGAAGAAATGGAGGAGGCACCCAGCTGCTCCTGCCCCTTGCTACCTTCCTTGCGGCCTGAGCCTCTCCTCTGGTTTCATCTGCCTCTTGCACAGGTTTTCCCCCACAATTGCAGCCTCCTGCAAACTCCCTGCCCTATCAATATTTCTTTCTTCTGCTTGCATCCTGTGCTCAGTGCATTCAGTCATGATTGGCTGTCCTGCTGATCAGGACTGGTGTACTGCACCATCTTACCTTGGCATGTTTGCTTCATGTTTCATTACACTCTAGTGAGGCTCATCTCATTTGATCCATTTCTCTCTCTGTGCCCTAGAGCAGCATATATTTTAAATCCTTCATAAAAATCTTGCAAACAGGCAAGTGAACACTCTTGAAGTATCACCCTTCACTTTAATATTCGTACTTCAACTCCTGTCACAACGTGCTTGCTGCTTTTTCAGGCATGCTGCTCTGGAAAACGCCACTCCAGTTTCAAGGCACTCGGGCTGCATAAGAGGTTGTTTAGAAGGACTGTAGAGCAGAGAATGGTGCTTGGTGTGTGAATGCATAAAGCAAAAAAACCCAAAACTTGGATTTTCTAAAAGTACTGACCTCTGCTAAATCTGAATGTTAGGATATTCATTGCATTGGAGAAGTCTTGGCCGATGCCACAATGAGAAACCGACCCATTCCTGGGGATACAAGATGTCCATGAGAGACAATTAACAAACTCCCATTGCCTCACATGTCTCTGGCTTACACGGCAGTGCAGTGACTGCCACTGTAGCTACAGATACATGTCCCTTGTCCTCCCCTGATGACATCTCCTGGCAGGAATGGCATTTTTTTGGCTGCATCCAATATATACGTTCAAAGTAGTCTGGCTTTTACTTCTCTCAGAGCTGGAGAGGAGCTGTGAGATGCACAGTGGAAGGGACTACAATGCAGGTTTATAAACCACATGAGAATGCAGGTTTAAAATACTCGATTTCCTTTCTGTAAATGGTACAATGGGAAATCTCTGGAGGATAAGATAGTCAGCAGATGGGCAGGGAGTGGGTCACATCTAGGACACAGAAGGGAGCCAAAAAGAATGCATAAGGAGTGCCTGTGACATACCCACCAAGATCTATAGAGCAAGAGAGATATTAAATGTGTTCTTTCTTGTCAGCTCATACCTGTTTTTCTAGGTGGTTTTAGTGACCCTTAAATATGCTATGGAATGGGTTCTGGGGCATGATGAGGTGTTGTGGTTAGAAGGGAAATGTGCCAAGCCAGAAAACTGTGCACTGAGAGACTGGGAATGAACTTCATATTTGTGCCAAATTTCTATTTGTAAGAACTGTTAAAAAGCCCTAGTGAAAGGCAACATGAAGAGAGATAGAAAAAATGGGCTTTGGTGTATCAGAAGGCAGCTGTGAAGAAGCATCCCCATTCAGTAAGGCAAAAGGGTTGACAATTTTCCAAAGTTGGGGCCCCCATTTGAACAGACAGCAGGGTGAGGCTGTGCACCAGAAAGGTGTCAGCTTGGCAAGCCACACAGCCCAGGAGTAGGAGCGTCATATTCAAAAGCTGAGTCAGACAAGGACAGACAACAAAGACCTGGCAAAGCTCAGCCTGTCAGAGTTGTCTGCCATCCCAGTCCAAATGGTTGCTTTTATTTATTAAATACATCTAATACCCACTGGACTTTGGTGCTGCCTGAACAGCTTCACGAATTTATTTTCATTTCCACAGACACTCTGTTTTTGATGTTGAATAAATTGTGATTTATTTAATCTAAACCAATCCTGACTGTTGTTTGGCTACAGCTGCCAGCAGTCCCAAGGACTGGCTAATTGGCCCTTCCACCTTTAAGAGATGAAATTGTCTCCAAGGATATGTAGCCCCCAGTTGAATTCAGGCTTTCGA
This sequence comes from Melanocharis versteri, assembly GCA_013397845.1. NCBI lineage: Eukaryota > Metazoa > Chordata > Aves > Passeriformes > Melanocharitidae > Melanocharis > Melanocharis versteri. The sequence goes on from VZTG01006288.1 coordinate 775,899, forward strand.
TCTGGAAGGCACATGCATATACATCTTCCCACCTGCCATACTGTCAGAATTCTGCTGGTACCTGAAGCCAAAACATGGGAAAACAGCCTAGAGGTGAAAGAGATCTGGAGAAGGGAAAATGAAGGTTACTATCCCTGAGATTTAAGCTTTGAAAATGTCATCTCTCACTGGGTGCCTTTGTTTCCACCCCTGTAGTTCCAGATTCAAGAGATCAATCTCTGCTATCAAGGTCGCCCTCACAAACTGAAGGCACAGGGCAAAAAAGGAAGCTTGAACTCCAGAGATACTGCAAAATCTATGCAAAGAAGCTCATTTTTTAATTTCAGAAATGCAGGGGATCAGTGTCACTGCTATGAGATGCCTGAAGGGGCTATTTTTGTTCTTTAGAAGCTTTACACTCTAGTCTAACACAGATTAATTATGAATATTTATATATATAGCACCAAAAATGTGATAAGCAGTTTGTGGTCTGGCTTGCAAAAGACATATATCATATTGCAAAAATCAGCTCTCTCTTCTGGGCTTTGTGCCTGGTCACTCAATCTTTCTAAACAGCCAGCAAGGAACAGAGACAACATGCGTGTGTAGCTTTGCCGGCTTCTTCAGAGCAAGAAGAAACTGGTGCAGTCAGGAACTGCAGTTTGTGTCAGTTTAAGATCAGCACCCTGTCATTCAGAGCATGCCTCTGTAAAAATGTTGATAATACTTTCTCTGAGCTCAGCTGAGCCATTGCACTGACTTAGCCGGCAGGATTTTGCTCTGCTGTTTAATGAGAGATGGAATTTGGGCTAAATTTGGAAAGATCTGGTACCATTTTTAAGATATACCTGGAAGCCTGGTGTCTGTCTTTAGGATGAGACAGCTATGAAGATCCTGAGCATTTCTGGCCATCAAAACTTGAAGAGTACTTTACTGAAAGAGAAAAAATAAGCCTTCTGTCCTGGGGAGACTCCTACCCAGAAAATTGCAGTATGAGGGCTTCAAATTGTGTCTCTGCTGCTCCAAAACCAGCATAAATTAATATATGCTGTTAAGGAACTGCCACATACTGCCCCAAAGCTGACAGTAATGTAAAGACTATTTCCAATACAGATGGTTTGTTAGTTCACTTATGCAAATAGGCATATTGGAAGAGAGGAGCTATTGCTAAATATAAAGTAAGTCTTACTGTCCTGTGACTTGTATGTGCTGCCAAAGAACGATGCAGATTATCTGTAAGGACTAAATATGGTGATCTCAACAGGCTTTCAATATTAAAAAAGAGGTGTATTCCTAGTGAATAATAAGCTCTGCCTTTTTAAAATTACAAAATCAAACATCTTTTGCAGTTACAAGTGTCATATCACTGTATCTATTTATGAGTCTGTGTAATCCAAAACATGTCTATTATCTTTTGCTAAACCTGTAAAGAGAGAACACTGTGTTGCTTCAATATTAACGCTTAGTGAAATATTTGTGAATCAAATTGTGGATATAGCAAAAGAGAATCTGTCTGGACCATTCACAAAATGAGCTTTGATATCCCTTTAGTAAGTAAAAAGCTGAAGGGAGACATCAATAATTCATTAGCACTTGGATTACATCCTCCAGTGCTTGTAGTTTGCTGCCTTCTTGAAGGAAAAGAGGACAAAGGCGATACTGGCTCTTAGGCTGTAAAGTCTTTGCATGCTCTGATCATGCTGGTGCTGACAAAGGATGCCGTATATTGAGGGGAATTTTGACAATGACTGTGATGATCATAGCTCCGAGGTTCACTGTGGGATGAGCCACCAGCCTGTTGTCATGTGATGCCTTTCCTATTACCAGCATGAAACGAGCCACGTGGTATTGGTACCACCCTGGCACAGGGGCACCCCTGCTGTAAACAGCAGGCTTGGTGTCCTGAGAGGCCTGAGTTTTAATAGCTCATCTCTGCACTTTAGGCTTTTTTCTTCCCTCCTGTTCTCTCAGATGTCTGTGCCCTTGTCTCCTGCCATCTCTTTCCTGGTGGCAGTGATGCCTATGCTCAGTCTTTAGATTTAGTAATGTAACTGCCACATTGCGCAGATATGCCAGAATTTGTACTGACATTCGCTCTTTCTTTTCAGAATGAAATGTTCTCTGCTTTCATCTATTTCTCTGGCTTGTGTCTTTCAAATTTGGCACCTGTCTCCTATTTCTCTCTTTCCCTTATCTTACTCCTTCTGATGTGCTATTTCCAATATCTGAACAATCATCACCCCCACAACTTGTTTCCCAGATTTTTCAACCTCTAAGTCCTGAGAAATCTTTCCTAGTTCTTTCCCTATCACTGTCACCAAGACCTTCATCTTCCCTCACAGCATTCTCTTGAGTTGTTCCCAAGAAGCACTTAGGAGCAAGCAAAGGCAAGAATCCAACATCTCTTTTTTTTCTGCTTCATCAGCCTCCACTGATGGAGACGGAACAGATACTCAGTCCCAGGTAGGACAGGAAGGGCCATGGGCAACCTGAGGGATCTAGACGTGTCTCTGCCCTTCTCTGTGCACAGGGGTGTTGTTTCCTGCAGGTGTTGCCATTTCCTGTTCCAGATGTGCTGAACAGACCTGCACAAAACCAGACAGATGTTCTGAGAGACAGGCAGCAACAAAAGGTCATGTCTATGATAGTCCACCAGCATCTTCTGATGCTTGCTGCTCATGTCATTCCAAGCCTGAGCTGATGCACCCTGCTTTTCAGTGGGACTTGCTACATCAGTCTAATGTTAGCCAGGTTTTGTCCACAAAGTGCTTTAGAGAAAATGAGGACAAAACTCTTTTTACAAATACTGTAAAGACACCTCAATATTAATAGGGTGCTATTGACAATCATGAGGAATTTGAGCCCCCAGATTCTTCCTCCACAGCACTGCGGGGCTTTGTAAATCAAAGGGAATACCAATGAATGAATCTGTTTTCAATATTTTGTTATCTCATGTAAGAAAGAGAGGTTCTCAGGCACAGTGGCTGACCAGAGGAGCAATCCTAGGCTAGGCAAATGACTAACAGCTCCAAGCACCAAAATATTGCATGTGTGGCTGGAAGATGAGGAAATACCTTTCATTCTTATCAGAAATACCTAACTATCATGGGGCTTGGTCAACTTCTTTTCCAAGTTGAACTCAGAAGCCCAAATCCATCCATTAACCTCCACAGCTCCTGACTTCCAATGCAAAGCAGCCATCTGGTCAGTGCCATTCCAGAGCCAAGTCGATAATTTGGAGAGCTACCAACATTTTCCCATGGGCAGAAAGCTGGGCAGTTGCTGCTGCTGTATGTCTCTAGAAGGCAGTCTGCCAGCACTCAGGGCTGCTGTCCAGTGCCAAATAGACTTTTAAAAAGCATGGCCCTCAGTGACAAACCGTAATGGAAAGGTGCAACACATGCTCCTGAGCAATCAACGCTCCCACACATGACACTGAGCAAGCACTGCAGTGATCTCTGCCATTTCTCCTGTAACTGTGCTGCCGAAGAAAAGGGCTTTTAAATGTTGGTGTTACTAATGGTACTACTTGCCACTAACAGGAGGGGGGTTCTCTGCCAGTGAGCTTTACTTTGGTCACTGTCATCTTCTTTGCTCCTGATTTAGGCAACTGTCATGAGAGATCACAATAGCTATAAATACCTCTGAAAATAAATTAAGGAAAAACCAACCCACAACACTGAAGAGTACTTGTTGTCAGGCAAAAAATAAGCATAAGAGAGTACTCTAGAAAGATGCCTATATGTCAGCCTGGTAGAAAAGTGTGTACAGGTGAAGCTTTCTGCTGACTTCACTTCCATCACCAAATACCACCAGTGAGAGAAAAGTCCTGTCCTGCTGCCATGCATACAGCAAACCGCACAAGCACTGAGCCCCTGGAAATACAGGGTGCAAGCTCCTATCCTGTGGAAGACTGGCAAAGTAATTTCTTCTATTTATATGGTGGCAACAGAATTTAGAAGTGATGCAGCACTACGTATTGGAGCCACCTCTAGGCATTAGATATTTAATGTGGTAACAATATAGTTCTGGAAGCTTCCCTAGAATACCTCTCTTCCAGGTATCTCTTCAACTTTGCTGAGCTGTCCTTTCGCTTCTCATTAGGCTGCTTGTCTCTCCCTACTAGAAAGCTGGGTGAAGCAGTGTGTTGCCACGTGAGAAGGAGAAATGCATGCCACCGGCAGGCTCCTCTGGGAACCTACAGCTTTTCACATCACTCCTAAGGAAATGGGAAACCTGCTCTGGCCTAATAAAGACTCATGGAAAAGTACTTAAGACGAGGCACAGCTACCCATCACAGCCCTTTACATTTCCAAAGATGAAGGTGAAAACCCAACTCTATGTGACTGCAGTGAGTTCTGCCAGATCACTTAAATCATCAGGACATCGTGATCATCACTGTTAAAAACTCTTGGCAGATCTAGCTGCACTAGAACAGCTATTTAGAGTTGAGTACTTCAGGCTTGGGTCCACTGGCAGTAGGAACTGCTGCTGTGCAGGCATCTACATCGAATATTCACAGAATCACTGAAGGCTTTTGGCTGGAAAGGACATTAAAGATCGTCTAGTTCCACTTGCACTGCCATGGGCAGGGACATCTTCCACAAGACCAGGTTGCTCAAACCCTTATCCAACCTGGCCTTGAACACTTCCAGGGATGGGGCATCCACACCTCTGGGCAACCTGCTCCAGTGCCTCACCACTCTCATAGTGAATAATTTTTTCTTAATATCTAATCTAAACATATCTCCTGTCAGTTTAAAGCCATTTCACCTTGTCCTATCATTACCTGCCCCCATAAAAGTCCCTTGCTAAAGCAAGAGCATTGCAGAGGCCATACTTTCTGTTCCCAAGGTGTGAGAGTTGAAGCCTGGGAGAGGTGAGCTTCCCATGGCACTCCTTTCAGTATATATGCTGACTAGTACAGATGGGTTTTGGATAAAGCAGGTACACATCACTCTCATCCTGTTCAGGTGTAAAAGTATAAGGTTTTCCCCAGGATACAATATTAAATAACCTGCAAAGAAGACAGGAACAAATTCTAACGCCAACAAAACAGCCAGTTCTTCAGATTTGCCATGGTGGGTAATCATGTGAGCATATCCGGTACTTTAAACTGTCTCAAATTGCTTGAAATTTCGGGCTTAGGCACTTTGACAGGCTTTCTTTAAAATCTATGACAGTGGATTTGAATGCATTGACTACGTCATTCAGATTTTGTCAGATAGATCCCATGGCAGCAGCCAAGGGAGACGCTGTCCTCAGCCCAGAGAAGCTGGATTTCAGAAATGTTTTCCTCATTGATAGCAGGGGCAGAGGGCATTGTCAGGCAGGGTCAGCTCAAGACCATTTTCATTTAAGCCTTCTGTGAAGCAGTGACTGTCAATGACAACGCATTCACCATCTGTGCAAATACGGATTTTCACCTGCAACACACTTCAGAGGCAGTGTCTGAATGACCTGACTTGAGAAATACATTTGCTTGACTGCCCATTCTAATTTCCACAGGAGTCTGTTCTCTGGACTCCCAGCTGTACAGCAACCCACTTTTAACTGGGTTTTATTTGGATGTTGTAATGAGAGGAAAACTCAGTGTTATAGGGATACAATATATAGACTGAGCAAGAAATATCTGTATTTGCTGAAGAGGTGTGTTATTTCAGGATATTTTCATCTAGTCTGATAAAAATGGCATTTCTATAGAAACAACTGATGAAAAAAAACAACAAAGAGGAAATCCCATGCTAACTGTCAAAAGACAACATAATGTTCGGCAGATGTATTACTAGTGATGAGTAAATACTCTGCTGTTTTGGGTTTTTAAAATACACAATCCTTCCCTCTCACTTACATGGTTAAACCACTTCACATTGAGCATGGATGTGCATGGATGTGTGCTTGGATATTATATCTTATAATATCTTGGACTGATCCCTTATGATAATTTGTTTTTCATTCATCAGCAGACTGCACGCTACCCACCATGCTGCTCTCCAGCTGCTCTGTTCTCAACTTCAGTTTCTGTCTTCTAGGCAGAGGAATTATCTGCTTCCATGGTCACCTGCTTTTTAAACAACTCATCTTAATATTTATCATCCCTGCAACATAGATAATACTGCTATATTTGCAGATTTACCTTTTTAATCCCACCAAGGCCACTGCAATATTGTTTTTGTTGTTCTGATCCCTTCCCTGTTATAATCCAATGAGAAATCATTCAGCTGTAGGCACTCCTGTGTCTCTCTTCTTTGGAACACCAAAACCATGTTTTAGAAAGTCATGTGAAATTGACTTGTGGCAAACTAGAAGAAGGGGATAAGAGAGATTTTCAGGGCTTGTTAGAAGACTGACAATCTTTTAAAATCTCATAAAAAAGCTCTCATTGAGTGAGGAATATTTGAGTTCACCACCAAAGAGTCCAAGAGATGCACTACTCGGAATTTCTTTGCTAGAATTGCCTAGCAAATCCATGCAAGCATGTTGGTACTTACAATTTTATAGGATAAATATGAAGACACACAAGCATGATTTATTGATAGAGCATAAGCTATATATAGTGCCCTTAACTGTATTATTAAAACTGAAGGTAAATAATTAATGGAATGAAGAAAAGATACATACAACTCTGGCAGTTTTGATAGGAAGCATTCCTGTCTTGCGGTAATTAAAATTGAATATATTCTGAGTATATTTGTAGGTCTTTCTGCCAAAAAATATTATTTCCTCATTTCACCTGCATGCTAAGAGACACTGTGTGTGGCCGCAGAAGCTGTGCAGCCAGTGTGAGAGGAGGCAGGGAGGGGAAATGCTTACGGCTGTCAGGCTTGAATCAGAACCATGAGCAGTTGTCAGCCGGTCTAAGCAGTCCCAAGGCTTCACCCAAACACGTTCCAACGCAACCACTGCCACGGCCTCCCTGCCTCACTGTCCAGCTGGGAGAACTGAACTGTGTTCATGGGGTGCACGGGAAACCATGCCCAAGTTCAGCCCCAGGAAAGCCTCAAAGTGGGAAGAGAGAGAGAAGTCTTCTACTCACACCACTGCATCTGCCCCACTCTTCTGTAAAACCAGCGGTGCTCTGATGCCCCGTCTAAAAATGAGTTGTACAAAAACTAAAACCTTGGTTTCTCATTTTGCTTCAATCAGAGGCACAATCTGTTGATTTCAGTAGATTTTGGAGCAGCCCTACAGGACCTTCCCTGCCCCAGAAGCAATGATACACAAAAGGCAACAAGGTGCCAAAGGACACATTAAACTCCCCACTTCAATCAGCCAGACCTGTGGTAGCAGCAGAGTCCTGGAGCCATCAGCATGGTGAGTGGTTCCATAGAAAAAGGATGAAAAGCTGCTGCTCTTGAAGTTTAACTGCAAGAAATCTGCACAATTATTTCAGTGTTTCTTGCATCCCAAACCAGCATAAATTGGGAACAACACTATTAAGTGGCAGATGGTGGTGGTAGGGTAGCAGTTATTTTCAGTGAAACAGAGAATTTGACACTCCATTTCTCAGCAGGCACTGCTATTCCTGAACTAGGTTTGACTTTAATATAATTCCTTTTGCTTCAGGGAGCGCAAAGCAGAGCTCCACCAGCTGATGAACTGCAGTCTGGCAGGGCAACGTTGGAGAAGCACTTAAACACTCTCGAGGCTCCCTTCTGCAAATCTCCAAATGTAATTAAGAGCGGATCTGTTTATTCCTCCTGCTAGGAGCTTCCATAAGCGCACCAGATGTAAAAGCAGTAACTGCTCGAACACCTCGGCCAGAATCATATCTCTGATCATAAGGATAGAGTCATGGTCACTCTTGGTGATGCAGTAAGCCTAACTGGGCATCTTCAAGTTGATTCCTACTTCAAGGAGTGCTCAATGACCTAAAATGGTGCAGTTGTCAACTTTACTATGTCAGGAACATGGTTGCTCATCAGAAGACATGAAGCTGAGGGCGATGTTTGCTGCTCAGCATTTAAAAACTTGAAATTTTCATTCCAATTTTTTATGAGTTAATCACAGCTGTGTTTCCCTGACAATGTAGTTAAGGCTGGCTGGCTGGTGACAGGATGAAGGATTATCTTCGTTTATATAGATATAAGTGCTTTCAATGACCATAATGGATAAAACTTGTTCCTGACTGTAATTTTGCTTTAGTATCACAGCTTTCCGAAGGGATAAAAACCTCCAGTGCTTCATTTCTTATGGCATCAGAGACCTCACGATGAGTCCTTCCCAGCCAATGAGCCCAACTGCTCCAGCCCAAGCCCCAGTGAGGATCTGTGCCTGTTCTCATGCTCAGAGAATTCATTTCCCAGGTAAAAATGCTGAAAGTTGACCAAGCACTAAAATCAATTACCAGCATTAAAATGAGAGCTCCTGCAAGTTCCCACAGCTCTCCCATAGTTCCCAATAAAGCTTGGCGCGTATTACAAATTAGAGCCATATTCATAGAGCTTTATGTATCTGCTCTCCCCAAACACCTCCGGTCTCGGGCACGGCAAGGCGCTCCGATAACGACAGGGCACAGCTCCCGCGCTTACATAAACGCACTGCGGTGTGTGCAGACACCCGCTGCGGGATGCAGGTGGCCTGTGTCTGGACCCCAGGGAAACGCCCGGGGGAAGCCGCCTTGGGCCGCACAAGCCCGGGGCGAACCCACAGCCGCGGCTCGGCGGCGGGACGTCCCTCCAGGAGCCCCGGGCCGGGCGGAAGCAGCGGGCAGCGGTAACCGCAGTGCCGGGAACCAGGGCCGTGACGAGCGCGTCAAAGGCCGGAATGAAAATTGAATTAATTGAGTTGAACTCCCCGCGGGCCGCGAGGGCCGGGCGGAAGTGACGGCGGCCGGGCGGAAGCGCCGCCCGGGGAGGGCGGAAGCGCCGGGGAGCGGCGGTGCCGGCGCAGGTGAGTGGCGGCCGAGCTGCCGGGGGCGGCGGCCCGGCGTGGCAGCGTTTGCCTCAAAGCTTAAACGCTGCTTCTGGAAGCATTTGGGAGAGCGTTGTGGAGCTCCGTTTCTCTGTAAAGTAAACGCCGTTCGCTGTGACACACTGGTGCGGCTCTGGTGCTTGGGGTCCCTCACTGACATGACTGACCTGCCTGCCCAGGCTCACACTTGGACTGAAGTCGGTTGATTCAGAAGAGGGTCTTGGCCCTTGAAGCAATCTGTGGCTTTTTTGCCTTCTGTGCTCTTGTGTTTTCTTTTAGTCTTACTGAGATCTCTCGTCCCAACCACGCCCGTAAAACTTCCTGCAGAGCTGATGGGTTTTTCAGACTGCCCACGACAGGTCCAGACCATGACAGAAAGCTCTTTTTTGAGACTTTTACTATAGACAGGGTGTACAACAGCAGATGATAGTGTGTGCACATAGCAATCACTATGTTGTGGAGTGCAAAGGTGCTCATAGTCCTTGGACAGCGTTTCTGATCCCTTACCTGTGTTCCTAGGACAATATCTCAGTGTGTTGCTTATGCTGGCTGGCTGTGGTCCTTCTGGGCAAACAGATGAGGTGTGGTGAGGTTTGAAGTAGCCAATTGCAAGGCTGGAGGTAACCAGGGTGCTGGGGTGAATGCTGATCCTCAGGAGTTTGTTAGCTGTCCTGTGTGTTTTCTCTGAGCTCTGGTGGGTAGGAATGGCTCCTTCTGATGGCCAAGGGAGTGTTGCTAATGTGCTTCCATGGCTTCCCTGGGACATGGGAAAAGGTGCCCTGAGAAAGCAAAGTGTTTTCCCTGCATTCATTCTGCCTGCAGGTCCTGTGTGTATTGAAGCAAAGGCTTTGGGGAAAGGGTTCCTGGAAGAGCATCCAAGCTCGTTAACATTGGCTGCTTGGTTGTCTTGTTGTGCTGAGAGTTTCCCAGAGGAACAAAGGCAGTTTGAAGATGCGCTGTATTTCTTGATTAAGTGTTTTGATAGGGAGAGACTCGGACAAGTTTTTGTAGAGCTCTG
>VZTG01006289.1:572-19382 GCA_013397845.1 Melanocharis versteri
TGAAATGCTACGGAATCATTAAATTCCTTGTTAAAATCACTTTTTTTTCCCAGGAAAACGAAGGAAAGGCACAGGGATAATAACGTCCATCTTTGTTCTGTGAAATCAATGAATTCCTTCTTAAAATTATTTTTTTTCCATGAAAAAAATGTGCTATGAAACCATTGCATGTGAAACGCGACAAAATCATTGGACTCCTTGTTAAAATTTTTATTTTTCCATGAAAAAAAAACGTGCTGTGAAACCACTGCACGTGAAACGCTACAAAATCATTAAATTCCTTGTTAAAATCACTTTTTTCCCAGGAAAATGAAGGAAAGGCACAGGGATAATAACGTCCATCTTTGTTCTGTGAAATCATTGAATTCCTTCTTAAAATTATTTTTTCCCATGAAAAGAATGTGCTATGAGACCATTGCACGTGAAATGCTACGAAATCCTTGTTAAAATTAATATTTTTCCATGAAAACAAAGGGATAGCACAGGGATAATAATGTCCATCTTTATTTGATGAAATAATTGAATTCCTTCTTAGAATTATATTTTTTCATGAAAAAAATGTGCAATGAAACCATTGCATGCGAAATGCGACAAAATCATTGGATTCCTTGTTAAAATTAATTATTTTCCCATGAAAAAAAATGTGCAATGAAACCATTGCACGTGAAATGCTACGGAATCATTAAATTCCTTGTTAAAATCACTTTTTTCTGATGAAAACGAAGGGATAGTGCAGGGATAACGCGGATTTTTGTCCTGTTTCGCAGCCGTCGCTGTTGGCGGGAGGCTCCGCCCTCTCCATGGCGTTTGCTCCTCCCAAAAACCCGGATTTTGGCTCCAAGCTCCGCCTGAGCGCGTGGACCCCCCTGAACCACCAGCTCATGAACGACAAGGTGAGTTCCGGGCAAAATTCCCCGAAATTCGGGGAATCGCGGGATTTCTGAGCTCGGAGGGGACTCGTGGAGATCGTCCAGTCCAAGCCCTCAAGGCGAAGCCGACTTGAGGATTTGTTTCCTCAGTTGGTTTGGAATCGCCTCAAATCCCAAGAAAAATCCTCGATTTCGCAAATTCCCAAGGCCTAGGAAAAACAAATTTAATTCGTATTTTTTTCCCTGTGGAAGTCGTGGGGAATGGAGTAAGAACCCGGAGATTTTGTTCCCTGTTAAAAATATGGAAATATTTTTATGATAAATAAAGATACATAATATCTAACATGGAAAAGATGGAAAATTCTTATTTCCTTATTCAAAACAAACACGTATTTGATTTAAATCAAATACTGATTTTTGCCGAATCAGTAGCTTTTTTTTAAAAAAAAAAAAAAGTGGATTTTTTTTTTTTGCTGAAAGTCACAAAATCCTGCAGGTTTTTTTGGCACCAGAAGCCTCCAGTTTCACCCCAGAGCAAACTGAGTGTGAGCCAAAGGTGGTCACAAGTAATGGGATAAAAAATCAGAGTTTTGTTCCCTGTTAAAAGTACGGAGATATCTTTAATATATATAAAGATATATAAAATCTAACACGAAAAGATGGAAAATTCTGATTTCCATATTTAAAGCAAACAGTATTTGATGTAAATACAGCTATTTTGCCAAATAAATGTCTTTTAAAAAAAAGTGTTTTTTTTTTTTTGCTGAAAGTCACAAAATCGTGCTTTTTTGGGGGGGCGTGGGGACCGTCATTCCTTACAAAATCAAAATTTCACCACTTCCCTAATAATTTCCTCGTGATTAACCCCTCATCCCACAAAAAGATGAAGCTTTGTCTCCTGTCTGGATGCCTCAGGCACTGAAATTAATTTGATTTTTCCCTTATTAAACTCCTCTGTTTAATCCAGCATCTTTCCCCCGTGGAAGGACTTTTACCCCGCTTCAAGCCGACACTTGAATTTATTTTATTTCCGATAAACCGGCGAGATTGAGCTCTTTGAAGCCCTTTCAATCTGGCAAATTCTCCAGCCTTTGAATCATTTTGATGTTTCCTACAGATACGCATCGCCGTGCAATGAAGCATGACCTAACCAGAAATTTAAAAAAAACCCACATTTTCCCACATTTTTTCACCCCTCTGCTCCTTAGGCTCGGAGCTGCAGCCAAACTTTTAGGGTTTAATGTTGGATGGTTGAATAATCCGGCGCTCGGTGATGTTCCAGGTAGGGAAAAACACATGAAAAAAATCCCAGAAAATCCCAGAAATTAATATTCAAAAATAATAATAAAAGAAAGGGTTAACTGGAAAGGCCTTTGGCACACGGGGAATGTGGTGGTGTTGGATTTATTTGGACTCAATGACCTTGGAGATCTCGTCCAACCTGGAAGAATTCTCTGAAATTCACAATAAAAGGTATTTTCTCGTTTCCGACCCAGGTTCTGAAGCACTTGCCCTCCCAAAATTCCATTTTTTTTTTACATCCCCACGCTGCTCTGCGGCGGAAAAAAAAAAAAAAATTAAAAATAGCTGCAACAAAATTAGCTGTGACGCTCGGAATCAGGAGATGTTCCGTGAGGAATTTATAGGGAGCTGGAGAGGCGGAAGGTGCCGGGTTTGTACCGTCGGTGTCTGCTCCTCCCTGCACTCCTGGGAATTTATGGATGGAAAGGGTGGGAATTTATAGATGAAAGATGCAGGAATTTGTGGATGGAAGATGCAGGAATTCATGGATGGAAGGGATGGGAATTTACAGATGGAAGGGATGGGAATTTACGGATGGAAGGGATGGGAATTTAGGGATGGAAGGTGCAGGAAAAGCAGGGAGAGATGAGATGGGTGAGAAATGAACATGTTGGAACAGGGAATGAGGGCCAGGAGCGGTGGGAAGAAGGCAGAACTGTCAGAATTCCATGGTTAGGAGCAGAGCCGGGAATTTATGGTGTCACAAATTTGCTGCCTGTGGAATTTTGGGGAATTCTAGGGGTGCTCCATTGGCAGTTCCTGCAGATTTCCCTGGATTTTCCAGCATGGTAGGAATACACTTATGGCAGAATTCCAGGATGGTTTGGGTTGGGAGAAACCTTAAATCCCATCCAGCTCCAACCTCCACACCTCCCACCATCCCAGGTGGCTCCAACCTTTCCTTGGACACTCCCAGGGATCCCGGGGCAGCCACAGCTTCTCTGGGAATTCTGTTCCAGAGCCTCACCACCCTCACAGGGAAGGATTTCTTCCTAATATTTGACATCTTCTCTTCTTAGGAGGTTGGAAATAGATGATTCTTAAGGTCTATTCCATCCCAAACCATTCCGTGATTCCTGAAACCTCCTGGATTCAATGCCCCTGGAATGTCCAAGGCCGGGCTGGACAAGGCTTGGAGCTACCTGGGGTAGTGGAAGGTGTCGGGGTTGGAACTGGATGAGTTTTAAGGTCCCATCCAACCCAAACCATTCCGTGATTCCATAAACGCTTTAAAGGCAGGATCACCAGCAGGGACAGGCCAAAGTGGAGGAGGCAGAATTAGGAAACCCCAAATTTTTCACGGTCACAAAGCCAGGGATGAAACCTCGGATCCGCCGGGGCGGTGCTGAAAGCTGAGGAGGAAGAACAGCAGGAAGATGGAGCATCCTGCAGGCTCCATCCTGGGAAGGACTGGAATTCCAGAGAGGATTTGCCTTCTGCTGGGCAGGAATTCAGGTCAGAGCCTCCAGTGGAGGGGTTTTCCAGCCGCCTGAGCGTCTCCAAACCCCCTGAAGCCACGGATGGGAGACAGCAGATCCCGAAATCACCCCGGGCCTCCGGCTGCATCCAAGGCACTCCACAGGTGTAGCTGCAAGGCCTCGGAGGAGAGGACGTGGCCTTGATTATTACACCAAATTTGGGCCATTCCGTGGCTAATTAACGCTCCCGAGCGCCTGGAGAGGCAGAACTTTGCGAGAGCCTCAGCTCAGATGTGTCTCCAAGAACGCTGAAAGCAAATCTGCGCCTGCCTTTGATCAAAGACCATAAACAGATCCCTCCTCCCCGGAATTCTCCAACCCCAAAACTCAGATCTCTGACTATTCATCACTTCCTTGGGGCAAATCCTTTTCCAAGTGCGGCTCCTTAGGTTTGTTGCGGGGTTTTTTTGGTTTTTTTCCCTCCGTTTTACCCACGTCCCCCACGCAAATAAAGCAAATAATAACTGTCAGCGCGCAAATAAAAGAAATGTCATTTTCCAGCCCTCGCCAGAGACGCTCCTGCTGGGAGAGACAGAGCCAAAGCCGTCAGCTGCTGCCGCAGACATCAGCCCCGATAATGTCCTTCTCTGCAGGAATCACCTCTGCAGGCTGCCAGAGCAAGAACACGTCCGCAGTTCATAACGATCAAGCCCGCGGTTTAATCGCCGTCTTAACGTGCGGTTATAAGCCGGGCTTTCTTCCCTGCTCTTTGATCCGCCTGCCGGAAAAATCACTTCCAGCGTCCCCCCCACTTCCCAGGTCACCATCCCGAGGAGTCGGAGGCGGTTTTGTGGTGGCGGGGAGCCACGTGTTGGTGCTTCGGGGTCCAGCTCCCCGTGGATAGGGGTCAACATCAGAAATCCTCCTCTGGATCTCGATACGGATCGTCCTCGGCGGGAGCTGGCGCGGCAGAGCGGCCGGGGAACAAAGGCTGCTCTCGTTATCCCGATCCTGGAGGTTCCGCTAAGTCGGGGTTCAATCCGCGCAGGATTTCAGGCCTCCGAGTCGGGATTAACGGAATTTCCCAAATGAAAGAGGTGGAAAGTTCAGCTCCCGGGGCTCGCGTGTCCAGGAGAGCGGAATTCCCATGGAGCCGGGCTGGGAGAGCCGGGGGTGCTCACCCGGAGAAGAGAAGGATCCAGGGAGAGCTCGGAGCCCCTAAAGGGGCTCCAGGAGAGCTGGAGAGGGACTGGGGACAAGGGCTGGAGGGACAGGACACAGGGAACGGCTTCCTGCTGGGAAAGGGGAGGTTTAGATGGGATATTGGGAAGGAATTCCTGGCTGGGAGGGTGGGGAGGCCCCAGCTGAGGTTTCCCAGAGAAGCTGTGGCCTCCTCATCCCTGGATTTTTGTGTTGGGAAGGGGCCTTAAATCCCACCCCATCCCAACCTCGACACTTCCCATTATCCCAGGGTGCTCCAAGCCCTGTCCAGCCTGGCCTTGGACACTTCCAGGGATCCAGGGCGTCGAATCCAGGAGGTTTCAGGAGAGTAGGGACGATCCATTCCCAACAGGATCGCAATCAACAAGGGAAGAGTGTAGGCAGCAGGACGAGGGGTGTGGATTCTCTCCCTCTCCACAGGAAAGGTCGGGAATGCTGGGTCCATTCCTGGGCTCCTCAGTACAGGAAACACACGGATTTACGGGATAAATCCAGCACAGGGCCTTGGGAACGATGGAGGAATTGGAGAACCTGATGTTCAGGGAGGTTCTGGAATATCCATCCATTAAAATATCCAAAACTCACGGACGTGCCTGGGCTACTCCTTCAGCTGATCCCATCAGGCAGTTTGGATTAAAGGATCTCCATAATTTTTTTCCAAAATCACCCATTCAGCGATTCCGTTGATATTTTGTGGATTGTTTTCCAAGCTGGATGTTTCTCGGCATGTACTGAATCCCCTTGAAATACTCAATTTTCTTCTTTTGTGTGTTTTGTAGGTATTTGAAGAAAGAAGAGCCCTGCTTGGAAAATGGGTAAACTTTTCTCTTTTGATAAATATTTGGCACAAACAGATTTTGGAAGTGACCAGGAGTTTATCTAACGGGAATGTAAAACCTCTCCTCTTTGGAAAAAGGGATTCACTTCCCTGATGCGGCTGCTCTGCTTCTGAGGAGAGTAAAGCTGTAAATTCCCCCAGCGCCCACATTCCGTAAGTTCTGAAGTTGGGAAATCACATTCCATCGTTGGAATGTGCTGAAATGAGATGAAAAAACCCCGGGAAATGTCTGTGGAGCCCTCAAAGGAGGTGCTGGACCTTCAGATGTTGCCATGGCCTGCTGGAGGGTCTTTGAAATCTGTAATAAATGACATTTTATCTACCAAGTGCACGCACAGATTGGTTTGGGTTGGAACTGATGCTTATTCTTCATGCTTAATAAGTCACTCACGAAATTTTTTTCCACATGAACTGGTCTTTACAGGCAAGTATTTTGATTTTAAGGATTATTTGTCTTTATAGGAAATAGGCTTTCCATAACGCGTTGACATGAATGCATTTTTGCAATAAGGAATTTCAGGGAAAAAAAATAATTGAATGATCGTTGTTCAAAAAACAGCTTTTAATGGGATAGGCAGCAAGTGGAAAACACAAAACCCCTCTCTTAGAAATTGCTGGATGTATAAAAATGCCAAAATCCGGGAAGAGCCTTCCTCCAAACCCTCTCCCAGGTGCTGAAAGGTCACATTTCCCACCCTTCCCGTGGCTCTGGATCAGCAGCTCTCAGAAGGCTCCTTCAGGGCTGATGCTCCTCGTGCTCCTGCCATCCAGCATTCCGAGGAAAGAAAGCACAAAAGCGGCTCTTGAGTCCCTTCCAAGCCTGGGGCTGTGTGAGAGGAACCACACGGAGAAATCTCCACTCTCCACGCTGGTTCCCACGACCTTCTCCAAGCGCTCTCGGGAAACGTGGATTGAAAGGAGCTGCTGGAGGATGGATTTCATGGCTGGGATCACGCTCAGGGCGCTTGCGAAGGATTTATTCTGAAACTGGGAGGCTGAAGCCTGTCCTGACTCCTTCTGAGCATTTCCAGTGACATCCAGATGACGGAACGGAAAACAAATCCTCATTTAATGGTTGGATTCAATGACCTGAGAGCTTTTTCCAGCCTTGAGGATTCCATGATTCTATCTGCAGATGACGCCAGGCCCTGAGGGGTTTCCTGAGCTTTGGGGGCTGGAAATCAAGGACGGAAAGGTCTGCAGCTGGAGGAGGACGAGGGAAAAGTGCTGCATGAAAGAGTGACACGCAGAAACCTCACATCTGAGAGAAGCCAAGGATGCAGCAGCTCCACAGAAAACAGTTCTGGGCGTGAGGGTGGATCACAAACTGAATACAAGATGACAGTGACTCATGACAAAGGGAAATATTCCAAAGGCAGAGCCATTCCCGGTTCTGCTCCCTGCGTTTTGGGAAATCTCGGAACAAGTCGGGTGTGAGAGCAGACTCAGGTCCAGAAAACACAGAAACCATCCCCGTGCTGAAGGAAAGATGGAGAAGAGATAAAAACATCTCCTAATGAAACAGAGAAGGTGTTGGAAAAGAGGAAGGGAATGATTCGACCCCCGTGCCCACTTTGGAGAGGACAGGAAATCCTGGGCTTGAGTTGCGGTTACGGAGGCACGATTTAGACACAAGCAAAACCCAGTGCTGAAGGAAATTCCCTGCTGGAGCGGCTTCCTGGGGATCAGGGGTGGAATCTGGAGACCTCTGAGGTGAGACAGACACTGCCAGGAATGGTTTAGGGAGAGCAGATCCTGCCTCGTGGCGGGAGGTGAGCCAGAGCGGCGTCCCTCAACTTTTTCCACGGAAGGAACATCCAGCCCCCTGGAAAAGCAGGTCAGGAAGCGCCTCGTGCGGCCTTGCCACAGCGGTTTTCCTTTATTTGGTCTTCCAAATAAAGATCGGATTAAACTTGGGGTGCTCATTGTTTATTTAGTCCTTCCTGATTTTATTCGCGTGCATCCAGGGACTGCGGATTTACGTTTTCATCTCATTGTTTTTTCCCGCCGGCGCCGCAGGACAACTTCGATGTCTCCCGGGGTGTTGTAAAACACAGGTCGAGAAACGAGGAATGAGGTGACCTGAAGGGATTTAACGTCTCTGTTTCTGTGCCCCTGACAGGAGAGGGCAGCCAGGCGGGGTTTGAGCTTTGCTTCCTGGGAATAAAGGACAGGACAAGAGGGAACGGCCTCAGGCTGGGCCAGGGGAGGCTCAGGTTGGATATTAGGAACAATTTCTCCGTGGAAAGAGTGCTCAGGCCTTGGCAGGGGCTGCCCAGGGAGGTTTGGAGTGCCCACCCCTGGAGGTGTCCAAGGAATGTCTGGACGTGGCATTCCGAGCTCTGGGCTGGTGACAATGTGGGCATCGGGCACAGCTTGGCCTCGATGGTCTTGGAGATCTTTCCCAACCTCAACGATTCAACGATTCCGTGATTCAACCTCTTGTTTTCCCTTGTGTCACCTCTCTGTGTGGAACCGAGCCCTCCCAGGCGAGGGCCGCTCTTCCAGGATGGTGGCCACGGACAACATTTGTGGGGCACAACGACACTGCCCCTAAATTTGCTGGTAATAATTAATCTCCCTGCAGCAGGATTGTCCCTGGCCCAGTTTTCCCTTTTACCACGGTGTTAAACACCTAAACCTGACATTTTACAGGGGAATCACAGAAAAACTTGTGTTGGAAGGGATCTTAAAGCCCATTCCAGGTTGCTCCAAGCCTCGTTTCCAAGAGGAGATTCCTGGGAAGGCTGTGAGGAAGGGAAGGTGGCCTGGTGACAAGAAGGTGACAAGGTTGCATTGTCACCTGCCGTGGGGTCAGCTCCTGGATAAAGGCCAGGCTGGACAGGGCTTGGAGCTTCAAGGTCCTTCCAACCCAAGTTTTTCTGTGATTCCCCACTAAAATGTCAGGTTTACTTGTTTAACATGGTGGTAAGAGCGGAACCAAACAGATCCCGGGGGAGAGTTCCCGATTGCTGGCAAGGAGCTGCTTCTGGCAGCAGAGATATTTGGGATTCAGCCGGGTGGATTCAGGTATTTTATGGATATCAGGTGCCTCGTCTGCTTCCCACCTTCTCACCCAGCTCCCAACAAACCCTTCCAGCAGCACTGGGAGAGGACGGCTGGGGAGGGAGGGGAAGATTTTTTTTCTTGGCTGGAGAATCCGTTCCTACTTTTGCCGAGCACAGGGATCCCAGCCCGGGCTGGAGACGGGCGCTGTGCCCCTCTCCAGCCGGAACCAGTAAAACCAGCAGGCTCCTGCAGCAGAGGGGCCTCCCCGGGCTCTCCCCCGGTGCCAGGCTTCGTTATTTGTGCGTGTGCACTCATGGATTAATTGTAAACCGATCCAGCACGGCCTGATGTCACACAGTCCCCGCGGTGACATTGTTCTGGGGAAGGCCCGGGCGAGGGGGAAAGCTGTGGAGAGAGAAAAAAAAGGGGAATCCAGTCCGACTGGTCGGGCTGCTGTAATCGCATCCAAGGGGAGGATCTGTGGAGGAAGCAGCCAAATGTGGGATGGGGACGTGCTTGTTAACGCTGGAAAAGGGACAAATTGTGCCGATTTAACCCCTTGGCTGCTGCTGCCGGGTGTTCCCAGCGCTCCCGACGCTGCGGCGCTGGTTTAACTGGAGCTTGAACGCAGGCTGGGGATGCTGGAAGGAATTCCCCCGCCGGGAAACCCACGGCAGGGTGGAAAGGGTTAAAAAGGAGCAACTCTTCCGTCTGCTGGAAAGTGAAGCTGGATTTGTTTTGACTGGTTCGCTTAATCTCTTGATGTGGAAGAGACCGAGCCAGTTACTCCCTTGTCTCCCCAGCTCACGGGGGAGAAATTTATCCCTGCAAATTGGTGATTGGGGATTGTTTTAACGAGCAGAGGATGGGGCTGGGATCACGGATGGGCAGCAGAAGTTTTCCCCCTCCGTGTGACAGAGAAAACCTTTTATTTCAAGCCGAGCGTGAGAAGGGGACAGGCAGAACCTCCTCTGTCCCTCTCTGGTACATCTTTGTCTGATTTTATTCTCAGAGAACGTTTCTAAGCCCTAAATCCCAAGGTTCTACTTCAGTTTTCCCTTAATACCCTGCTAAGCATAGTTAGAAGCGAAAGTTATATGAAAAACAGGGATTAGAAAAAGAGAATATTCCTTAATTCACTGTGTCCGAAAAGACAGGGACATCTGGGAGCTTTTTTTATTTGGCTTTTCATCTCTCCAGGATCTCAGGAATGCCAATCCCACACCTTCTTCATTCTGACCTTCTCGAAGGTCTTGCAGAGGTGTTTGTGAGAAGCAGAAGAGCTGTTTGCTTCCTGGAGTTGGAATTCATCCAAGGGAAAAGAAATCGATAAAGAAAGAGTTCTTCAAAATGATCAGGAAAGAAAACGCTTCTCAATTACCTTCATCTGCAAAGTGTGTTTCAAACTGTTATTCTGACAGTCCTCCATTTGAGCATAGAGTTTTCAGGGGAGAGGGGACAAAGAGGAAAAAAAAATCTGAATTTTTGGTCTGTTTCATTCTGACAGGGAAAGGAAGGGACATTGGACACTAAACCATGCATATATACATATCTATCTATCTATCTATCTATCTATCTATCTATCTGTATCTAAAAGACTTGAGGAACATTGTTTTCTTACTATTATTTCTGTTTCTGTTTATGTTTATGTTTCTGTTTCTGTTTATATATAGTTATAGTTATAGTTATAGCTATAGCTATAGCTATAGCTATAGTTATAGTTATATTCAATTTTTGGAGGTCACATTTAACAAATGACTTAAACGACCCTGAGGTTAAATGCAGACAATAATGTGCAGAGATGCGACCTGCAGAGAGCAAGTTGGGAGCTGTGGGAAGGCGGCTTCAGGGAACAGTGGGAGCAAACAGAGCGCGTGGTTGGGGATGGCCACCCCCGAGAAGGAAACAAACCGGGAAAAGCAGCGTTCTCCAAGGAGGTGAAATTCCCCAAACCCTCCGGTTTTCCCTTTGGAAAGGAGGCGAGTTGGGGTCAGGGCTGCTCTTGCTGCGCTGAGGAGGAGTTGCATGGAATTCCAGAGGTTGGGTTGGAAGGGATTTTAAAGCTCATTCCATTCCAGCGACACCTTCCACCGTCCCATGTTGCTCCAGCCTGGCCTCGGACATTCCAGGGATGGGGCAGCCACAGCTTCTCTGGGAATTCTGTTCCAGGGCCTCACCACCCTCACGGGGAAGGATTTCTCCCCAATCTCTCATCCAAATCTCTCCTGTTTTAGCTCCAAACCCTTCCCCTTGTCCTGTCGCCACACGCTCTCGGGGACGGGACGAAGCAAAACCCACGTTCCCCCTCAGGAAATCGCTCCGCGGCCATCCCGCCCCGCGGCCCCGCCGCTCCCGCTGGGAATTCCCGCTGCTGCCGCCACCTCCATCCCGGGGTTTTTTCCTCCCTGCCGGCGCCCGGGCTGCGGGTTTGGAGCCGGACGGCAGCGATGTGTGGGGATGAGGCCGGTCTCCTCCCGGGAGATGGCTGCGGGCAGGGCCCTTCGCCGCCCCAGCCAGCGTCATCGTCACCCCCACCCCGTCTCTCCAGCTCCGCAAAGCCATCCCTGGCTCCCCGGGTTCCTCCCACACGGATCCAGTCCTCCTCTTCAGGTACCTGCCCTAAGCGTGGAAAAGCTGCGGGGAAAAAAAAAAAATCTTCGCGGCTCTGCTGCCGCCGATTTCCCCTCACGAGGCGCGGGCAGCGCGTTTGGTTTCCCGCTGCTCCGCTTCTCGTAGCGGGGATTTCTCCCCCGGGCAGTGGGGTTGTGAGGAAAAATACTTTACAAATCGTGAAGCACTGCAATATTTCAGTGGTTGGGGCCGTGGGAATGTCAGGGGAGAGAAGGAATCAGCAATGAATTCATCCCTGGGCCCTGCTCCTGTAAAAATCCACCTGAGCCTCCTCCTTTTCATGAGGGAAGCCAAGTCTCGGAGCTGGTCCCGGGAGCATGAGTGAGGCCTGGCCGAGGCCATCGTGGATCCTTTGAGGATTATAAATCATTCTGTGGCTTCAGAGCTTCTTTTCATGTAGCCTCTCCATTTGTTCCCAGCGCTCTGCTCCCTCCGAGTGAGTCACCAGAAGCTGCAGCTCATGCACTTTCCCTCGCCTGGTTTTATTTTAAGAAGCTGAATCTCCGGTTTCTCTCTGCACCTGAAACTCCCTTTTTTTTTTTTTTCCTTCTTCCCCAGTTTGACAAGTGGACAGATGGCCAGAGGAGGAGGATCCTGGTGGACCTGCTGGAACGCTGCTCCCTGTCCCAGCAGAAATTCTGTGCCGAGCAGCTCCAGGCCCGAGTCCCCACCGAGGCCGTCGATTTCACCACCAGGCTCCCTCGAGTCCTGTCTTTATACATCTTTTCCTTCCTGGACCCACGGAGCCTCTGTCGATGTGCACAGGTAAAAAAAGCCAACACCTGCCTGGGGCTCAGAAAGCCAGGTCAACGTAGTTTAAGAAAAAAGAAAAAAAAAAAGAAGAAACCACTAATTTTTGGTGAAGACAAAAGGTCTTCTGACTTGGCAGCCTGTGCCAAATGCTCAGTGATGCTCGTTCCTCGGATCCTAAATTAAGCCAGATTGGCCAAGATTCACGGAAGCGAGGAGTAATTTCAGATGCTCAGTTCTAAAGCATTTTAAATATGGCACTTTCAAGTGATTATTCCCAGAAAGGAAGCCTGGTACTTCCTGAAAATCACATTCCTCTAAAACACTTGGCACTGCGTGCAGAGCCCTTAATTCGTTGAGAAATATTGGCTTGTGCTTTTGCAAAGAACAACACTTGATCCTTTAAGGAAAACAGATCCTTTAAAAGGCCTGAGGGTCAAGCGTTGGATGTGGAGAAGCAGAAAATTACAGATTGGAGCACAGTGGTTAAGACTCCAAAAATCTGTTTGCGTGCCACAAAATGCTGTGAGATGCTGCCCAAAGTAGTTTTAAATTAATAAGTTCAGCTATCAGTGATGTTATTACTGAACAAATGTAATAATCCATGTAATTCAAGAATATATCATAATCTCGGTTTGGATAAGCCTTGCTTTAGTGACTTTCTCCAGCATTTCATGTGGATGCAACTCAAACTCTCCATGCCCAGGCAGGGAGAAAATAGGTTAGAAAATTACTTATAATGACAAAATATCCCGAGTTGGAAGTCATAAGGGCCTTGAAAGGTTTAAATGGTTTAATCAAAGGTTTAAAAGGAGCATTAACAGCACAGAAGAATTGAATTAGCTTAAGGACACGTGGGAATTACACCCCCCAGCACAGAAATCCGAAATCACGGATGCTTTAAACCCCGACTGGCTGGGAATTCACAGGTGAGCTGGCACTGGAAGCACCTGTCGGAGCTGGATCAGCTGTGGATGCTGAAGTGCCTGCGCTTCGGGTGGCTCATCAACTTCTGCCCCACGCCCTTCGAGCAGGGCGTGTGGAAGAAACACTACATCGAGATGGTGAGGGAGCTGCGCATCACCAGACCCCAGGTACGGCCTCCGCCCGATGCCTTCCCGTTTCAGCTCTCGTGTCTCTCGGGTCCTGTGCTGCTTTGGTGTGTAACTCCGAATTTCATATCGTGCCAGCAAGTTCTCTTCACGTTTTAGTCAACAGTCCTTTTCCGGCCTGGGAACCGAGGTCACCATCCCGGCTCCAGGCCCCCAAACAAATGAAAAACAAAAAGCAAATTATGAACAAAAGCAAATTGGGGGGGAGGGGGGAGCAAACTGGGAGGATGTGACTTCATTACCTCAAGCTGTAATTGGACAATTAACCCCCGATATGCAAATGGACCAAACTTATAAAAGTGGGAAAACTCGTCGTCCAGCTTGGGTGCAGCCTCGGCCAGGCTCTTGCACTGCCCAGGGTGTGTCCTTTTTAATAAATACCTGATTTATCTCCCTAACTCTGTCTGGCCTCTGTTCCAGGTGGCCTCTCCAGGCATCACACCTCCTCCACGGGTGTTTGTCCCCACTGGGAGATCTGGGGGGCTCTGGCTCCCAGCCCCTCTGCCTCGTGATCTTTCTGGGATCCTCCTGCCCTGAATTCAGAGCTCAGCCCTTTAATTTAAAGCAAAGTCTCTGCAGAACCTCTGCAGCTGACAGAAAGAAGCTGATGCACCTCAACAGCAGCTCAGCTCATTTTAATATGGATTATAGGATTTGGGTGGTGACAAGCACTGCCAAGGTGCGTCTTTCTGTCCACTGACCATAATGGAACCCGCAGAGACCAATTTCGAGTTAATCCCCAATCATTATAACTCTAAATTTAGGCCGGCCTAATTTCCATCGTAGCCTAAAACTCGCTTTCTTCCTCCAATCTCTTATTAGACTCCTTCCAAGGACGAGTTCATCGTCATCGACGTGCAGCCAGTAAAAAGCAACGTCCCAGGGGGGAAACTTCCCGCGGCAGGACGGGGGACAGCCGGGGGGAAAAAAGAGCTCCCTCCCTGGCGTTCATCCGACAGGAACCCCACGGACACCATCCGCTACAACTACCTGGACAACTGCGACCCCATCGAGCAGGCCAGGCAGGCGTAAGAGCTTCTCACCTCTCGCCCTTTCCCCGTGGCACAAGGCTTTTCCACGTCCCCTGCAGCCTCGCTCTGCCTTGTTCCGGTTGCAAAGCCACTTTCCTGCTCTTTCTGGCTTTTTTTTTGGGGTCGGTTTTGGTCCAAAGCTGCCGCCGGTTCGTGTCCTTTCCGCGCAGCTTGTCGGGCTGGAACTCCCGGGGGATGTTACAGGGCTGGAATGGGAGGAATTAGGACGAGGGTTTGTTGGAGAGCTTTTTTAAGTCAAGCCCTCTGCCAGGGCGAGAGGAATGCGTGGGTTTTGCAGGGCAGAGGAAGAATGAATTAATTGTGATGAAATGTAATTCTATCGCTCGGAGGATCTGCTGGCTGAGAGGAGCTGGGGATGATTGAATTGCAGGGCAGGTGTAAGAGGATGTCAGAGCGTGGAAGTGATGAATGGTGTTTGTGTCTGCGCTGCCTGCATTCATCCCTCCCTGGGCTCCCAGGATTACCCACATGGGAAAAAAAAGGCATTTCTCTCCCCGAGCAGAGTTTTGCACATGGATCTGTGTTAGAACTGCCACACGTTTTCATTTGTCACCTCTGGCACTGGAGATTTTCCCAATCTCAGATCCAGGGGCATTTTTCTGTGCATTAACAAGCACGGGGAGGCTGTGGGAGCGATCTGTGGGAAGAGTTCCCCCTTTCCTCGTGTAAATCCTGGAAATGCCACCTCTGACCCTTCCCAGGGGTCACCTGGGTGACTCTGTCATTAATCCAAGCCTGGCAAAGAGGCAGCAGATCCTCTTGACCATCCCCTGGTTCCTGTGGGAATCCACGGACTCATCGCGCCGAGAGCAGGAGATTCCTCTTTGCCGCGCCAACAAAAACCTTGGGAACCAAACGCAGCCACGACGAAAAGCACCCGGGTTGCGTTTAAGCAAACACCCAGCAGAGCCAAGATTATCCCCGCGCCCGGGAACAATCAGGCCGGGAATTACCCCAGCCAGGGATTGTTTGGCCAAGCGCTCCAGGAGCTCTTTCCCAGCGCGATTAACCCTGCCGGACCCACCGCTGCTCCGGGGTGTTCCGCAGAGCTCCCTGAGCAAAAAAGCCCTTTATGAATCACGTTTTAATCCGCGTCCCCTGGTCCTTGCGTATTGCGCTGCTTCAAAGAGCTTCCCGGTTTCCACCTCACCCTCTTTCTGTGGGATGTTTCCCAACTCCAACACCGCTTTTGGGTCGAGTTCTTTGAAGCTTTTAACCCAATATTTTCACCAAATGCCTCCTGCTGCAAATGAACGTCCCGATATTATTTTCCAGCCGTGCTCAATGTTTTTTGCAGCAGCTCCCAGAGGTTTCTGTGAGGTTTAGGATTCTCTAATGCTGTTTCTGCGAGGTTTCGGATTCTCCTGTGCCATGAAAAAGTGGGACAAGCCTTGTTTGAAGAGTTTAAAAGTCGCCTGTCCCAGCGTTGAGCCATGGATGCGGCCAAGAACCAGGTGAAAACAATTCACCCGAAATAACGAAACAGCAAATAATAAATACACTCCCTGTTTTCCTCTCCCGAGTGAGATCCCAGCCTCCCTCCACTTGTAGAGAATGTTTTAACGCCGAGTGTTCCTGCAAATCTGCCATTTATCCGCAATTACAGAGGATTATTGCGAGGAGGGGGAGGAATTCTGTGAGATTTGCTTGTTTATCAAGGATCTGCCTTTAATATCACTTAAGCTGCAGGTAATTGCTGCAGCTCAGGCTCATCTGTGCTGATTATTCAGCAGCGCAGGTGCCACATTTTGGGTGCTGACCCAGCCTCCCACTCCCACAACGATGTCCTGGTGCTCCTTTTCCACGGATGCTCTGCTGTCCCTTCCCAAAAATCCTCCCGCTGAGGCTCTGTGTTGTGCTCTCCCCGTTTTGGGAACGGGAATTCAGCTTTCCAGCTGGATCCACCTCAGCGCAGGCAGACCCTGCCTGACCAGGGCTCAGCTTGGAAGGCAGAACAGAATCCCGAGATAAAAATCTCCGACCCCGCCGGCGCTGTCAGGCTCTCCTTCAGACGAGTCGGCTTCCCGGAGCTCAAGGGCAAAACAACCTCCCCTCATGTAAAATGGATGTCAGGAGGAACGAGACCGGGTGTAAAACGAGATCCCCAAACAACAGAAGCGATTTCCCGGGGTTTGCCAAAGGGAATCTGGGAGAGGAAATGGGTTTCGCTGCAGCCGTGGAAAGGAACGGGGAGAGGGTTTCCTCGAGGAGGTGAACGTGTGGGAGAGGACGTGGCAGAACTCGCAGGAACTCAAAGCGGTGGTGGAAGGAAAAGGACTGCAGGGAGCTCTTCTAGCCCAGCACCGTGGCTGGAAATCCCTGAGCCAACAAAGCCTTTTTTCCCGTTGGACCACCATGGGGAATTCCTTGGGAATGAACAGGATCACATCAAAGGAATACCTGACGCCACCATCAAAGCAGCGCGTGAGACGAGTCGCCGGCTGCTACCTCGAGTCCAAGTTAATCTGCCTAATTCCAGGTTCAATTTTGAAGAATTTTAGAGGTAGTCAACAAAAAAAAATAAGTTTTTCCTAACTCTTGGGCCTGGTTAAAATCTCCTTGGAGCTCGACCCCACTTTGCAGTTGTTTTCTGGTCCAAAGGGAGAGGAGGACTCTGCTGTTCATCATATTGGGGTGAAATATTGACATTTAAATGGTAGAGTTCATGGAATTCCAGAACAGTTTGGGTGGAAAGAGGTATTAAAATTCATCCAGTTCCAACCCCAACACCTTCCACTATCCCAGGTTGCTCCAACCTGGCCTTGGACACTTCCAGGGATCCAGGGGCAGCCACAAATTCTCTGGGCAGCCTGTGCCAGGGCCTCACCACCCTCACAGGAAAGGATTTTTTCCTAACATTTAATCTAAATCTCCCCTCTCTTAGTTTAAAACTGCTCATGTAAAAAGTCACTTCTCGTCATCTGTGGTGCCAAAGAGTTTCCATCTGTTTCTCGGTTGGCCTTTTGAGTCATCAGCTGCCTTCTCCCTCCCACAGCAGCACCAAAGCAACACTGCTGAGAATTCCTAGCAGAGAACTCATCCTTGTTCAGCCAAAAAAAGGGGAACACGGGGAGCAGAAGGAGCTGCAGCCGGTTCTCAGCTACGCGGTGCAGTGGAAATGGAGTCCTCTGGGTGGAAATACGAAATATATTCTGCACGCTGTGAGACCGTAATTGGCTCTTTAGCTCTGAAGAGCAGATCAATACATCTCCAGACGGCAGCTGGGTGAGGGTTTGCCCTGGCCAGCGCTCACTGGGGAGAACAATAACACCGGGCCACAGCTGGGGAGTGCCCAAAAAACGGGGTTCATTTGCAATCTGGATGATCGTTGGAACATTTATTTTGGTTTCTGCTGGATTTCTTCGCTGATTGCTCAGACAGGCAGGAGCTTGCGCCCTAAATCTGCGCCCAGGAGCTCAGTGAAAACCCCCCTGCAGCAGGAGAGGGGACAGAGATCCCCCAGTAAGCTCACTGGGAGCTTCTGGGTTTAGTTGGGACAGTGTGGGAAAAGCGTCGCAGCCACTGAGCAGTGAAATTAAGAATAGCAACGATCAGATGCGTAGCCAAGGGAGTGGTGAGGTGATAGAGAAGAGATACAGACAGGCTCGAATTACAAATTGCCTGGAAGGGGTTATCGAAATCCCTCAATAGAATTATAGCTGTGACTATCAGTGTTGTAATGTATCACAGCGATGATTTCTGGCAGGTCTGGTTTGTTTCCTGCCTGAATCGTCCAAGCAGCTTTTCGTTAAAGAAAAAAAAAACAAAACAAAAAACAAAGCCAAAACAGAGATCAGCAAGGAGGGATTTGCCTCTCTGGGCACAAAGAAATACTGCGAAGGGGAAGTGGAAGATTTTTATCTCAAGCGTGGAGTCGAGTTAGGAAATTTTTCTGTGGGGCTCTGATCTGCCTACAGAGGCCCAGGAGGGCGTTTCTGTCGGGCCCTGCGTGCACAGCTCTGCTGGAAGGCATCTGCTGTTGTTTGTGCTGCTGGTTGCCAATAAATCAAAAGATTTGCTGCCTCCCACTCGATCGTGAATAATGAATCCCGATTCCATCCCGGCGCTGGAGCCCGGCCAAGACCGCGGCCGTGCGCCTCAAGACAGGGCCCTGCTACTTCTCACGGCAACAGCTCGGCCAGAACGCGAGCTCCGTCCCCCCTCCCCAGCCTTGGGTAATTCACGGCCGTGGGCTGGCTCTGAAAAACAGTTGCATATTGTCCTGGAGTGTTTACCCGACGAGAAAATAATTACTTTCAGCAATTGTTCCGCCAGCGGCCGCGTTTCTGACAAAGAGGGGCTCGCTCGCGTGAGAAGGGCTCGGAGCGGCCCCGTCCTCACCGATCCCCGCGCTCCTCTCTCCCTTCTCCTGCTGCTGAAAAGCCAGCCCAGCTCCCCGTGGGCGTGTGGGAATTAAAAAAATCCCTTGAGGGAGGAAAATGGGGTGAGGAACTCCGAGTTCAGCACGGGGAGTGAGACCTGCCATCCTTTTTCCTCGTCCTCGCCCCTTCCATTTCCCTCCCCTGGAGCTGGGGTTGTGGAGACCACAATTTGGGCAGCAGATACTTAAATTGACAATAATATCTTTATTTCCAGCCACAAGGCCAG
>VZTG01006289.1:20000-32086 GCA_013397845.1 Melanocharis versteri
GAGGGTTTGCCCTGGCCAGCGCTCACTGGGGAGAACAATAACACCGGGCCACAGCTGGGGAGTGCCCAAAAAACGGGGTTCATTTGCAATCTGGATGATCGTTGGAACATTTATTTTGGTTTCTGCTGGATTTCTTCGCTGATTGCTCAGACAGGCAGGAGCTTGCGCCCTAAATCTGCGCCCAGGAGCTCAGTGAAAACCCCCCTGCAGCAGGAGAGGGGACAGAGATCCCCCAGTAAGCTCACTGGGAGCTTCTGGGTTTAGTTGGGACAGTGTGGGAAAAGCGTCGCAGCCACTGAGCAGTGAAATTAAGAATAGCAACGATCAGATGCGTAGCCAAGGGAGTGGTGAGGTGATAGAGAAGAGATACAGACAGGCTCGAATTACAAATTGCCTGGAAGGGGTTATCGAAATCCCTCAATAGAATTATAGCTGTGACTATCAGTGTTGTAATGTATCACAGCGATGATTTCTGGCAGGTCTGGTTTGTTTCCTGCCTGAATCGTCCAAGCAGCTTTTCGTTAAAGAAAAAAAAAACAAAACAAAAAACAAAGCCAAAACAGAGATCAGCAAGGAGGGATTTGCCTCTCTGGGCACAAAGAAATACTGCGAAGGGGAAGTGGAAGATTTTTATCTCAAGCGTGGAGTCGAGTTAGGAAATTTTTCTGTGGGGCTCTGATCTGCCTACAGAGGCCCAGGAGGGCGTTTCTGTCGGGCCCTGCGTGCACAGCTCTGCTGGAAGGCATCTGCTGTTGTTTGTGCTGCTGGTTGCCAATAAATCAAAAGATTTGCTGCCTCCCACTCGATCGTGAATAATGAATCCCGATTCCATCCCGGCGCTGGAGCCCGGCCAAGACCGCGGCCGTGCGCCTCAAGACAGGGCCCTGCTACTTCTCACGGCAACAGCTCGGCCAGAACGCGAGCTCCGTCCCCCCTCCCCAGCCTTGGGTAATTCACGGCCGTGGGCTGGCTCTGAAAAACAGTTGCATATTGTCCTGGAGTGTTTACCCGACGAGAAAATAATTACTTTCAGCAATTGTTCCGCCAGCGGCCGCGTTTCTGACAAAGAGGGGCTCGCTCGCGTGAGAAGGGCTCGGAGCGGCCCCGTCCTCACCGATCCCCGCGCTCCTCTCTCCCTTCTCCTGCTGCTGAAAAGCCAGCCCAGCTCCCCGTGGGCGTGTGGGAATTAAAAAAATCCCTTGAGGGAGGAAAACGGGGTGAGGAACTCCGATTTCAGCACAGGGAGTGAGACCTGCCGTCCGTTTTCCTCGTCCTCGCTCCTTCCATTTCCCTCACCTGGAGCTGGGGTTGTGGGGGTGACCTGGGACCACGATTTGGGCACCAGAACACAGCAGCAGATACCTAAATTTACAATTATATCTTTATTTCCAGCCGCAAGCATGCTGCTGAATAACCAGCCCAGCTCCCTGTACCTGGTGGGCANAACCTGGCCACTGCCAGGTCCACCAAAATGGCAAATTCATTCCCAACTGGAATATTTTGGGTTGAATTTTCTCCGTTGGGTGATGGTGTTTATAAACAGGTCACAGTTTTCCTCAATTTCCTATTTGAAATAATGTGGATTTGACTTTATGGTCCTGGGCTGGGATGAGGGAATACTGGACACGTGCTGGGTTATGTGGTGTGATCCTGGTTTTTTACGGGATAAAAACTGCTTTCAGAGTCTATTATTTCCACCCTTTATATCCGTGATTTTTGTATTCCTACTGTGCTTTTTTAGCTGCCCAGAGACACTGGGAGAACCACTCAGAGCTGCTGCTTTAAATTCCCAG
The DNA here is from genome assembly GCA_013397845.1 of Melanocharis versteri. NCBI lineage: Eukaryota > Metazoa > Chordata > Aves > Passeriformes > Melanocharitidae > Melanocharis > Melanocharis versteri. The sequence goes on from VZTG01006289.1 coordinate 21,794, forward strand.
ATTCCATGTCACGGAATTTGAATGTGGAATGAACACCTTCGGATAATGAACCCGCCTGGGTGCTTAAAAATACCGCCTCAGAGTCTGGATTTTACTCCTGATATCAGAAAAAATGTGGCAGCTGGCCATATTCCAGTGCAATCCACTTCATTTTCACACTCTGGAATATTCCTGCCCTGCCAGTTCACTGTGTTGCATTTAACAGCAGCTGCATGTAATATCAGGAATGATGCAAACACAAATATAGAATTATTTGGCTCTAAAGACATCGAATAAACGCCTTGTTGGAGGGGCAGCCCACAGCCTTTTTTACACTTCAGGTCACNAACACCTTTAAGATCACTGAGTCCAACCATAACCTGGCCACTGCCAGGTCCACCAAAATGGCAAATTCATTCCCAACTGGAATATTTTGGGTTGAATTTTCTCCGTTGGGTGATGGTGTTTATAAACAGGTCACAGTTTTCCTCAATTTCCTATTTGAAATAATGTGGATTTGACTTTATGGTCCTGGGCTGGGATGAGGGAATACTGGACACGTGCTGGGTTATGTGGTGTGATCCTGGCTTTTTATGGGATAAAAACTGCTTTTGGAGTCTATTTCCACCCTTTATATCCATGATTTTTGTATTCCTACTATGCTTTTTTAGCTGCCCAGAGACACTGGGAGAACCACTCAGAGCTGCTGCTTTAAATTCCCAGATTCCATGTCACGGAATTTGAATGTGGAATGAACACCTTCGGATAATGAACCCGCCTGGGTGCTTAAAAATACCGCCTCAGAGTCTGGATTTTACTCCTGATATCAGAAAAAATGTGGCAGCTGGCCATATTCCAGTGCAATCCACTTCATTTTCACACTCTGGAATATTCCTGCCCTGCCAGTTCACTGTGTTGCATTTAACAGCAGCTGCATGTAATATCAGGAATGATGCAAACACAAATATAGAATTATTTGGCTCTAAAGACATCGAATAAACGCCTTGTTGGAGGGGCAGCCCACAGCCTTTTTTACACTTCAGGTCACACAGACTTCACCGAAAACTCCCAGATCGATTTCGCTCAACTTCTTTCCTGTGAATTTCCCTAAGGAGCTGTAACATCTTAGGTGGATTTGGCTTAAATCGCTGAGCCCTGAGCTTGTGTTCGAGCGCCAGAATTTATCATAACTTTAAAAAATACCAAGTTCCCACCTTTCCTCTGAGCTGATTGGTGCTCTAAAAATGTGCTACCTCAACCCACGCCTTTTCCGGTGGCAACATCCCCAAGGATTCGGGTTTTATCACCCCCAGGGAAGCAGTTACTGATACCACTGAGCATTCTGTAATGTTATTGATGTTCTGCTCTGCAGGAGGAGGAAGGGAGGAGGGCACGCCCCGGACCTGAGCAGGGAAGCAGCTGAGAGGAAGAAGAGAGGGGGCCGCGGATCCGCTCAGCTCTGGCAGGTGACATCCCTGGCAAGTGTCACCGGTCGGTGACTCCAGCACCCGGGGCGGTGTCGGGCACCCCCAGGAATGTCTGAGCTGGGAGTTTTTCCCTCAGGGAAGCGCTGTGCCTGTCCCTCTCCTCGCCATCCCAAAATTCCACGTTTTTTACGAAGCGCTGGCGCAGTTCTCTCGCGACCCTTGCGTCTCTCCCCAGAATTTCACGGCTCTGGCTCGCCGCGGTTCGATGTCTGTCCGTCCTCCGCGCCCCGAGCCGCCCCAAACCTCGACACTGAGGGCCCTTTGTGCTCGGGGCTGCTGAAATAGGGCATCCCCCCCATGAGAGGAGCCCGGGGAAGCCGCTCCGGAAAGCTCCACGGGTCTCGCGGATGCGCCAGGAGCAGGCCGTGCTCACGAGCGTGTCGGGGGTCTGGGGGCAGAACGCTTCCAGCTGGGCTGGAAAAGGGTTATGGAAAAGAGAGGCATTGTCTCACAGACGGAGAGGCATCCTCCTGACCCAAATCCGGCCCGCAGGCAAGGAAACGGATGCTGGAAAACAGAAAATGTCATTATTCGGGCTCTGTCTTACAGTTTTGCGCCCTCTTGCCCTGGAGATCGGATCCTCGCACGGGTTCAGCCCGCCACAGCTTCCCAATTTTTCAACTTTCTGCTTTATTGCCAGGCCAGAAGTGAAAGGATCTCAGCTCTGAGTTAAAAAATAAGCGGATTTGGTTATGCTTCCCTGGATTTTAGGAAAGTTACGTGGTCTTCGAAGTTGATTAACCTGCAACCCGAATCATTTAACTGACACAAAATCCTTAAATCGTGGAATTGTTTAGGTTGGAAAAAATCCTTAAGATCGTCCAGTCCAACCACTCCCGGCAGCGCCAAGGCCACCACTGATCCATGTCCCCAGGTGCCACTTCCACACGGATTTTTAATCCCTCCAGGGATGAGGACTCCAGCACTGCCCTGGACAGCTGTACCAGGGCTGGACAGCACTAAAAGCAATAAAGCTGAGGTTAAACCAGGAAAAAAAAATATATAGAAATACATTTCTCTAGGAATAATCCAAAATTAATTTCCATCCCTTATTAAAGGTAGCATTGGGAAACCTGGTTGAAATGAAAGACCTTTGAAAAGGCTCCTATTTAATCAAGGCTAAATAAAGAGGCTTAAAAGTGCAAATCTTTCAGCAAACCCTTAGAAGAAGAATGGCCCGGGATGAAAGAATAAATGCAAACACCGAGCCAAATTAAAATGGAGCCTTCAAATAGATCAGTGATCCAAGTGCAGAGTGCAGGTGAGAATAAAGAATATTACAGCCAGCAATGAAGATGTAAAAAGGGGTTTTTAGAGGGAGCTCCCAGCTCAGGTGGCTCAACCAAAATAAGAATAAACTCCTAATTAAGGGCACATCCACTGGCTCCACGTTTCCACGTGGTGAAGGAGAAAAACCTGGGAGGGTTTGGAGTTTGGTACTCACCATGGAGAGCAGAAAATGTGACCGGGCTCGCTCTTCATTTGGAATAAATTAAAGTCGATTGGCCCAATTAGAATAAATAGTAAATTACAGCAAATGAACTTAATTAGGTCTCGGAGCGAAGGGCCACATTCTGCACGTGGAGCCCCTGTGTCTGTGCAGGGACAGGGAATTCCTGCACAGAATTCTCTTTATCCAGAGAAATTCTCTCAGGATACTCCAAGGATGCCGCTCCAGCTGTGATTCCTGGAAATTCCCAGGTATTTTATGGGGAAGGTAAAATTGGATGGATCGATGTCAGCAGTGACGGGCTGCGTCTGCCTTTGTCTGCTCCAGACGCTGCCCTGCCCTCTCAGCTGCTCCCAAATTATTTCTAGTCCTCTAAAAATTATTTTTAGTCCTTAAATAACATCTTTTTGGCAGGCTCAGTCGTCCCTGCCTCCCTGCCTGTGCCCTAAGGTGATGAGGTTGCAGGATTTGAAGGCAAGAGTGTGTTTTTTCCATGATATTTTGAGGGGGAATCGAGGTTCTGAGTCAAAATCCCATTTCCAGGAGGTGGGAATGGCCCACAGGAAAATCCAGGATTCCCAGCACACGGTCCTGCACAATATTTATATTTTATTAACCTTACTTGGAATTTTCTTTATTCGACATAATAATGTTTGTTCGCTATCCTTACCAAATAATTTGGATCAGTCCGAAAAAAAAACCTCCAAGCTGTTCTTTCCCAGAACCTGTGTTGGTTTTTTTATTATTTTTGGGATCTTTCTCAAGGAATAAACTGGGGTTTTAAGATTTTTTTTTTTTTTTTTGCTTAATTTTTATACTGGTGATGTTAAAATAAACTTCGTCCTCTACACTTCTGAGTCTTCAAACACTGAACGAGACTGGGGACGCGCACAGGGGAGAATTTGGGCATTACCATATTAATTGACGCGGAGAATTAATTAATATGGGTTTAGCTTTACTGGCACCAATTTCTAATTGGGTCCTTCTGCCCTTCAGGTAGATTTAACACCACAACGCAGCTCAGATAAAGCAGATTACGGCTGTATTTTTTAGGAGCATCATTTAGGGATATCATCGGGGAATAAAATTTACAGAATCAATATTTATTGATATTATTCTATGGAATCTAAAGAACAGAACTGAGGAATAAAAATTATGGAATTGATAGTATTTCTCAGTGGATTCCAATGTTTTCAGTCCCTCTGAACCTGTTGGGATGATCATTTTATCTTGTTTTCCTCTTGTTTTCCTCTTGTTTCCCTCTTCTCTTCCTCTTCTCTTTCTCTTCTCTTCCTCTTCTTTTTCTCTTCTTTTTCTCTTCTTTTCCTCTTCTTTTCCTCTTCTCTTTCTCTTCTCTTCCTCTTCTTTTCTTCTTCTTTTCCTCTTCTCTTTCTCTTCTCTTCCTCTTCTTTTCTTCTTCTTTTCCTCTTCTCTTTCTCTTCTCTTCCTCTTCTTTTCTTCTTCTTTTCCTCTTCTCTTTCTCTTCTCTTCCTCTTCTTTTCTTCTTCTTTTCCTCTTCTCTTTCTCTTCTCTTCCTCTTCTTTTCTTCTTCTTTTCCTCTTCTCTTTCTCTTCTCTTCCTCTTCTTTTCCTCTCCTTTTCTTCTTCTTTCCCTCTCCTTTCCCTCTTCTCTTTCTCTCCTTTTCCTCTCCTTTCCCTCTTCTTCTCTTCTCTTCTCTTCTCTTCTCTTCTCTTCTCTTCTNTCTCTTCCTCGCCTTTTCCTCTCCTTTTTCTCTCCTTTTCCTCTCCTTTTCCTCTTTTCTTCTTCTCTTCCTCTTCTCCTCCTCTTCTTTTCCTCTCCTTTTCCTCTCCTTTCCCTCTTCTTCTCTTCTCTTCTCTCTCCCCTCCCAGTTTTCACTCCCTGCCGATCTCGAGCCTCTCCCAAAGCCACCGGTCCGTCCCAGCTGGGCCACACCTGACCAGACCGGGAGCCTTCCCTGCAAGGCAGCGGCCAAGGCGCTGGCCCGGAGCTCCCGCTGGAACGCCGCGATCCCGCCGGGACCCGTCCGAGCCCCGAGACCGCGGCACGGAGGAGCCGGAGCTGTCCCCAGCGTGGGCGCCGGGTCCCCGCGTGAGTGCGATGTCCCGTTCCCCGCGGAGGCTCTTCCGCAGACAGCATCCAAAACACGGAATCGTAACGTCATGGAATGCTTTGGGTGGGGAGGCTCTTCCGCAGACAACATCCAAACCACGGAATCGTAACGTCATGGAATGCTTTGGGCGGGGAGGGACCTTAAAGCTCATCCGGTTCCACACGGCGGGGACACCTTCAGCTATCCCAGCTTGCTCCAAGCCCTGTCCAGCCTTTCCTCGGACACTTCCAAGGATTCTCTGGGGAATTCCGGCCCAGCCAGGAATTCCTTCCCAAGATCCCACCCCAAATCTCCCCTTTCCCAGCAGGAAGCCATTCCCTGTGTCCTGTCCCTCCACCCCTTGTCCCCACTCCCTCTCCAGCTCTCTTGGAGACCCTCTCGGGGGACGGAGGACGTGGAAGTGGCTCTGGATGTTGGGAATCCAGGGAATCCAGAGGAGAGGGCTTCCAAAAATAAGGAGGCGGAATGACACGATCCCAAACAATCTGATGCCATTTCAGTCTGGGGTTGGCTTGGGAAGCTCCTCGTGGTGAACCCTGAAGCTCCTCAGCGTCAGGAGCCGGCTGGGAAAGCCTTTTTTGGGGTTTTTGGGAAGTCCTGGTGGTTCACACGGGGGTTGTCACCGTGAGGGTTTCAATCTGTGTGACCCCTGGTGGTTTTTGGGCAAAAACGGTGAAGAACCTGGAGTGAGCAAAGGAAAAGAGGATTTTGATGGAATACTGCTGGGATTTTAGGAAAGACACAGGGGCAGAGTGATGGGAGCTCCGACAGGTCAATGATTATCCGGTAATTATTGATCCCATCTCGATGGGAGATGATGGAGCACGTGGAGACCTCCAGCATCCCTTTGGATCTCCCAAACCTGGCTTTTTCAGCAGATCCATGGGTTAACCTCCACAAGGAGGATCCACAGTGCAAAGCAGCGATCCCAAATCCTCGTGAGGAAAGAAAGGATCTGCTCACGGACGAGGGATGAGACACCAGGAAAGCACTGGAATGCTTGGATTGGGTTGGATTAGGGATTGGATCTAAATGGATATCAGGAAAAATTCCTTCACGGGAAGGGTTGTCAAACCCTGGCACAGCTGCCCAGGGAGGTTTGGAGTCCCCATTCCTGGAGGGATTTAAAACCTACCCACACCACTGCTGTGCTCAACACTACCAGGGAAAATTATCCCTGAGGGATTGCTCCTGAATTCGGGGCAGTTCTGTGAGGCAAAACTGTGTTTTGGGGCTTTTTTGTATCGGAGAGAGACAAATGCTATCGTAATTCCCTCAGTGACCTCTCCCGGACCTTTGTGAGCTCTGCCAGGCTCTTCCCAAATTAAACATCCCAATTTTGGATCCTGCTCCAGCTGGGCTTTGCCAGGCCGTGTTTGCAGATTGCCAGGAAGGGACAGGAAAAGGGAAAATGTTCTGACTGATGATTATTTTCCCTATAATGAGATCACGAGTGGGAATAACCTTCCCACTCAATCCAGATTTGGAAAGGCATTTGAGGGATTAAATCCCAAGGATTGGCTCAGCACTTCAATAAGTTTAGAATCTGAAGTCTCTAAATTTATCTGAATTCTCTAAATTTATCTGAATTCTCTAAATTTATCTGATTCTTATTATTTCTCTCTCGTGCAGCACCTCCTCTGTTTGAGGCTCAGCCCTGGCACATTCCTTCATCCAGCCAAGGATCTGACACAGAATAAGGGAGGATCCAGAGCATCCTTCATTCCGGCAGAACAGAGATTTATCCACCTGGCACCGGGGAAAACAACAGGAAAGTTCCTGCTGGGTTTGGGATCTGAACCCGTTTCCCCGTCACTGGTGCTACATTCCCTTTTCCTTCTGGATACATCCAGAATTTCCAGAATTTTGACGCTTCCTTAGATCCTTGCCGGAGCTGCTGGACCTCGTGGGAGGTTGCCTGTGGATCATTTGGACATCCTGGGGCACATCCCATGGAAAACCTGCAGACAGAATTCCTTTCTCAAGTCAAACAAAGCAATTCCGTCTTTTCCATCGTGGCGGTGGAGAGGGAAATCAAATCCCACACTCTGGATTTGCACGTGGATCCGTGGGGAGCTGGAATTTGCCATTTAAGAGATTGGGAATCCCGTGCTCTCTCTCTCTCTCTGTCTCTCATTGGTCTTTCCTGCAATTTTGGGAAATTCCCAGGAAATGTAACAAAGAGCAGTTTTTAAGGATGAGGGGATTGAAAGCACGGTGACACAGAGAGCTGGGACAAAACCAAACCTTTCCAGGCGTCGGGAAAAACCACGGCAAGCCCGCGAATCCTCAGCATTTACGGACAAAAATCACATTTCAGAGGGAATTCCAACCACCAATCACGGAACCACAGAATCGTTAAGGTTGGAAAAGACCTTTCAGATGCCCAAATCCAGCACCACGCTTCAACCACGCCCACAGGTGCCACATCCACAGGTTTTCTGGACGCCCCCAGGAACAGTGATTCCATTCAGTGGAATGAAGATTCCATTGTTTCCATGAAGAAATTGCTCCTAATATCCAAACTAACCCTCCCCTGGTGCAACTCCAGGCCGTTTCAACGTGGATTGGGAGGAAACTTCTGCTCTGTGAGCAGATTATTCCGTGTCACCCGAGGGTTTCACGGATTTTGGCAGCACCAGGCACCGGGCACGGCATCCCACGGGTTGAAAGCGTCCAGGAGGAGACTCTTCCCACTGGGGCGACGGAATTCCAGCTCCAAATCATTGGATTTGACAGCTCAGTGCGTCTCCCTCTCCCAGATTTTGGGGTTTTTCCTTTTTCTGGTTTTCCTGGGTGCTTGGAAGGACGAGTTCATGCCGACCAGCAGCTGATGAATCTGAGCTGTCACCTCCCAAAAAATCAGCCAGGAACTCGCAGATGGGAATTTCCTTTGGATCTGTTGATTATGTGGGAGAACAGACTGATGGATTGTGATCAAGGAGGTGAAATTTTGAGCATTTAAAGTGAGGTGGAGCAAACCAAAACATTCATCGGCATCATTCCCTGGAATCTGCAAGTCTCTCCTCACCAGCCTTTTTTTTCCTAGGAAACCAAGTTAAACCCATTGCTCCGTGGGTGCTTCCTTGGCTTCCTAAATCCAAGCTTTTCTTTGGTTTCCATGAGGCAGCGATTGAGGGTTAGATCCACGTTCCAAACATGGAAATGATGCCAGTGGTTTCTCTTTTCCCATCAATATTCCCTGGAATCGTACAATTCCCAGGATCTGAGTGGTCTTGGAGGTGAGTCTTGGACAGACTTAAGTGCTCACACCTTAACTGCTCACTGCACATTTTAAAGCTTAAACTTTCTCTGATTTATAATTTTTTTTTGTATTTACGATGCTGTAAAATAATAAACAGAAATGTCCAGGAACGTGTTGAGCCAAGCCAATTATCCTTGGAATAGCAGCAGACCTACAGAGAGCCTTGACAGAACCTCTATTAATCAGAATAAAAACAGACTTACTTATACCGTCTGTAAACATATTTTACATCGTTCCTGAGGTCAGAATCTGAAATGGAGAGGGGAAAAAAAGTCTCCACCAGCTGCCTGGAGCCCCTGAGTGCCTGGGGCTGCTCATCAGGTCCTTGCCTCGCTCCAGAGCGAGTTCCCAGATAAAACGCCGACAAGAAACTGCCAAACCCCAGAGCTGTGCCTTTGGAGATTCGCGTTTCCCTGCCCCGCTCGGCGTTTCCAGGTCCTGCCCGGCTGGAATCAGCCCCAGCCCGGGATTAAAGGCACCTCTCACAGCCCGGGGGGCCACTGAATCAGCGGCATCTGAATTCCAGCAGCAGCAGGGATGAGAATGCGAGCCCTGGGCTACAGCCCCGCTCAGATGTGGGGAACAAACCCAAACACGCCAGGCTCGCTCTGACTCCAGCTTCGCTCTCCCGAAGCTCCACCTGCACTTCCCCGGTGTTCCCCGCCCCGGAGGAACGGCAGTTCTCGGTAGCCAGAACGAAGTTTTCCCGATTATTCTCAGCCAAAGAAGCAGAAATTTGGGGAAAGGAAAATGTGTAATTTACGTGGATGGGGGCTGCAGGTGGGAGGATTTTTGGAAATGCCCAGCTCGCGTGGAGAGGTGGGAGATGAGGGAACGTGAGCTGCTGCCAGGGAAGCGGGAGCAGGAGGAGAGCAAAGTCTCAGCAGCGGCGTTGGAGGGGATAAAGGGTTAATGGATGGTGCCGGGAGAGCGTGGAGACCTTGTGGCAAAGGGAGAGCAGCCAGCGAGAGGAAATAAACGCGAGATAAAAAGTTGCTGCAATCAGTGGATGAAGCTGATAACGAGCAGGGAGCACAGCCCAGCTCCAAGGCTGAGCTGAGGAGGCGGCGCGGGGTGCGAGGAGCTGTTTTTAGGGAGGCACGGGGACGTGGGAATCTGTTTGAAATCCAGCACCTTGCCCCTGCTGGAGGAGGCAGCGGTGGGAGCAGATGGTTTAAACCCTATTTCAATCTGTTCCATCCCGGGATCTGATTTCCAAACATCTGCAATTCGGTGGGGTTTTTCCCTTGCTGCCTGTTCTTTTTTCCTCCTCCGTCCTGTTTTCCCATCCAGGCAGCGTCTCCCCTCTGCTCACAGGTAGGTTCGTGATCCACCAGAATCCAGGGATTGACCAGGATGCGTTCAGCAAGGAGATTTGGGAGCAGGGCCCTCCCTGGCAAACAGCAACAACCGAACAGTTGCCAATTCCCCGAACAAGAGCCGAGGAAACCCCCGTCTCCAGAAGCTGAAGCTCATGTGACTTTTAGAAGTCACTGGATATTCACAGAGGAATCCCGAGCTGATTTTACAGGATTGTTGCAGAATTCGAGATGGAAGGGACCCCTGGTCCAACCTCCTGCTCTAAGCAGGGTCAGATTTGGGATCGTCCCAGGCTGCTGAGGGCTTTAGGGTCTGCAAATCCTCCCGAGGAGGAGAGGACACAACTGTGGGGAGGGGGGACACGGTGACACTCGGGGAATCATGGAAAATCCTGAGCGGGAAGGATCATCAAACCCAGCTCCCGGCCCTGCTCAGACACCCCAAAAATCCCACCCTGTGCATCCTTGGGAGCGTTGTCCTGGAGCTCTGGCAGCTTTGGGAATGTCACCGTTCCCTGGGGAGCCTGTTCAGCGCCCGGCCCTCTGGGGGAAGAACCTTTTCCCGATAAACCTTTTCCCGATATCCAGCCTCACCCTCGGCTGTGCTGGGTTTGCTTTCGGGGACCCCCAGAGCCCCACTTTCCCCTCAAACACCCCCGTTCCCCTCCCCTGCTCCCCCTGGCCACCCCCATCTCCCCCTC
>VZTG01006290.1:8037-33869 GCA_013397845.1 Melanocharis versteri
CGCGGGGCCCGGCGCGGGGGCAGCGCTCCCTCCCTCGCTCCCGGCCGCCGCCGCCTCCCCGGCTCCCGAGCAACTTCCCGAGCCGCGCCGGGAGCAGCCCGCCACCGGCCCGCCACCGGCCGCGTCCCGAGCCGCCCCATTGTTGTTTTCAAGTTTCTTTCTTTTTTATTTTATTTTTTTTTTTAAAAGGATCCCCCTAAACTGTCGCACGCTCCTCCCGCGTCTCTCTCTGCACCCCCAGCGGTCCGTGGGCGCCAGCGGCTCTGGGGCAGCGCTCGGCCCCGCCGGTGTCAGGCTGGTCCCGCTGTGCGCATCGCCGGGCTCGTCCCGTTCTCCCCGCGAGGTGCCATTCTGCGGCTGCGGGGGGAGCGCGGAGCCCCGCGGGCTCGGCGTGCGGCGGCAGGGAGTGCCCGGGAACCGTGGCTGCACCGGCCCTCTCCGCGCAGCCAGGGGAGCGAGAGGAGCAGGGAATGCTCAACTCTCAGCTGGGCTGGCGCTGCGCTGGGACTTGGGAGAAGTTTGTGTTTCTCTGGTGAACCACCTCGGATGTTCATACGGCTTTAAATGAGCGGTCGAGTGCCTTACGAGGGGATGTCACTTAAAGTAGCTGAGAATTTTGGTTCTACTTCCCAGCTCCAACAAAATTTCTTGTCTTGCTGGGCACGATCTGAAAGAAAACAGGACTTTTTTTATTTTTAATGCTGTAAGCCTAACTACAGTAACTATTTATCTGTGTTCATTCTTTCTGAGAAGAAATCTCCTGTGGTGCTTGCATACATAATTTTTCTGTTTATTAGATTTTTACTTTTTTCCTACTAGATGGGCAAGAGATTAATTTCTAACAGGTAATCAACCACATTTTGATTTAGAGAATTCATCCCCACTAGAGTGTTTTGAAGAAAGTTAATCTAAAGGTGGTGTAGGTTGAAGTAACTGCTCAGTTTCCAGTTGCTCAGTAATCTGGAAAACAAAGATTTTCATCTCATCCATAGCCTTTTTTTTTACCCTGTGCATCTGTTTGCCATATTGTATCCTGTTTGCAGAGATACAAATATACTTATTTAAATGGCATGTGTAACTTTTCATACTTATGTTGCCGCAGTAATATCCCAATTTTCAAAAGTTAAGTTGGCTCTGGAGTATAGGGAGAAACTATTCCCTGATTAGTTTATTTTAAAAAGTAACAATCATATCCATTGTTAATATGCCGTGTGTTTGGCTTTAATTTGCTGTTCAGTCTAGTTCAAATGACAGCACAGAAATAGCTGTTGTGTGTGATGTCACATAATATTGTTACAGTAATTTCTTCAAATTAATCTCAAAATAATGGCATGTGCTTTTGCAAATTTTTGTATACTTCACACTTAGTGGGACACTTTGAAGAAGCATTCAGGTTATAAACCATGTGACTGTCATTTCTTTTCTCATCTCTCACCTCTGTCTATTGCCAAGGACATTTGTATCCGAACAGCATTTCTGTTTCTTCTGCGTTCGTGGTGCCCTGATATTTGATTGCCTACCTGAAGTTGTAATCCTCTGTTTGTGACATGATAGTAATTTTCCTACTGGCTAATTGTTACTTTAGGTAGAGATAAACAGCAGGATCAGCTGAACCATGAAGAAACAAAAATCAAATTTTAACGCATACATCCTCCCTAATAAACAGCATCTGTGCAAGTAGAGTAGGTTCAAGTAAGATGTGTTGAGTTCAGAAGAGGTGTCAGCAGTTCCTTAATGAGGCAGAGGCAGTGCCAACATGAGTATGAATAAGCTTATACATGAAAGTAGAGCTGAAGTTAGGAAGTTCACTATTTGGTTTGTGAATTCAGTGCTGTGGAGGATGCCAAGCTGACAGTGCTGGAGACAAACTCAGCAAATGTAGTAGTGTGTGTTTGTGGATTGCAGCATCCTCTCTGCTTCCAGAACCAGCCTCCCCCGTTCTCGTACAAAAGGCAAATGGACAAAGGTTTACGACAACAGAACTATTACTCTGAAGAAACTATGGTAGACTTGCTTAACTATCTGGAAAGGAATAAAATCAGTACCCTGGAAATGCATAAGGACTTGAAGAAGTATGAGGCTGTTACTGGCTAGAAAAGGGTGCACAGGGCAAGGCACCTGTCTCAAGAATCATCCAAGGACTGCGATAAACCAGATCCTACTGATGTTGCCAGGGCAAGTGTTTGAATTTCTAAGAGACAAGAGGCTACCATCATGACAGCTTGCTGTGGAGCTTCTGTGATTTGGGCTTGGGGTTTTTTTAACGTTATGGCTGCTGGAAGAAAGATGTCGCTGGTCTCTGTTCTCTCCTCTTGGCCCATGGTTTGATTTGGGGGATTGAGCTTCTACCTCTCTGACCAACATTGCTTCTTGAAGCTGCTCCCTGAGTGTACTTCCAGAGGAGTGGAGTTAGAGCTGCTCCATGGCAGCTTTGAGGTGTTCTTCAAGACAGCTGTGAAACCAATCAGAGCAATAATTGTTAGATAACTGACAGCTGCAAAGAGGCAAAAGCAGTGTCATCACATCTGTCGGGGTGCTACAGGTAACTGTGAAACTGAGGTTTCAACTTCTTAAAAAGTAGTGAAGAGAGTTCTTCCTCCACCAATGTTCATGAGTAACTTTCTTCCTGAAATAGCTCTCCAGTCCGCATGCAATTGCTGCTTTGTTTTGGCTTTAAACCCTGATCATGCAGGCAATGCATAAAACTCTTGCTTGAATAGGAATCCTATAAAGGATATTTGTGCAAACCTACTGAATGTCGCAGACCTCTGTGTTTAGGGTCAGACAGTGAAGAAATGAAAATGCCTTTTTGGTAATGGATGTTTTAAAACTATGCTTCTCTATAGTTCAGAAAAGCATTTGTTTTAATCCATTATTATTGTTTTAATATTGTTACTGCTTTAATTGGTTTTAGTCTGTTGTTTCTGTTTTCATAAACAGATCCTTGCTTTTTTGTGTTTTTTTTTTAGACAGATCCATTTGCATGTTGTTTAGAGGAGTTTAATGTTCGAAACTTTGCTAAGCTGTGGTGTGTTCGTAACTTTGTTAAACTTTGCTGACTGGTGTGTGCACGTATTTTTCCACCAGAAGTTAGAGAAGGGGATAAGGAATAGGTTTTCTAGTCATGTTTCTTCATTGTTTGATTCCTCAGATATCAGTGTGCCCTTGTCTGCCATTTTCCTCTTTCATCTTTCATAGAATAGTCTAAAATTAGTGTGATCTAAGGTGTTCCAAAATCCACTGTTAATTTAACAGTTCTTTCAACTGCATCTCTGTGATATAGTTTACTTATCATCAGATTGCTTTAGCTTTTATTTAAACTGAAAAATTAGGACTTAAAAAGTTGGATGGCAATTTTTCCTGTGTCTTGGAGGTAAGGTAAAGTAGCATTTTTGACAAGAAGATATTGGGAAGTTCTGAAGACGTAGGGAAGTTCTGGTCAGAGGTATATGCAGGTAAAGGACTTCTTGTATCCTTCAGCGTGAGTTATATGAAGATACTCAGGTGGAAAGCTTTGTTCTTGTTTCACAGCAATACTGGTTAGAGAGGCATGAACTGTATTCGTGTTTCCTTTTTCCCTAGTGAATTGTTTCAATCTGCATTCCCGGAGTTCTAGGTAAGGAATTTGGCTACAAGCTGTAGAATATGTAGAAGGGTTTTGTTTTGTTTCTTTTTTTTTTTTCTCCAGGAAGATAGGTCAGGATTGGGCATATAGGAACCTTTTAAGCTCTGTCTTTGGGAGCTGGAGAAATTGGATTCCTTTGGACATCTGTAATCCACCTTTATGATGATGTCGCATTTCAAAAATGCCAGTTTCAGAAATATCTGCTGCAGTGCATGTAATATGGGATTTACTTTTTAGTTTAAACCAACTAGAGTGAAGATATTTTTTCTTCCTTCTGAGGGAGTGGGCTGGGGCAGGATAACAGGGAGAAACAGGTCTCAGTTTCTGATCTGTCACCGTGCATCTCCTCTGGCAGCCAGTGTGCAGACTTAAACACTGTATTCTTGTCCCCAGCATATTTAACCTCATTAATTACCTAAGAAATGTTAAATGCTTGGGTTGCTTTTACTGGTGGCATCTTCAGAAAAGTCCAGTTCCTTGTACTGTGGGGAGGGGTCCATGTTACTGTTGCGTGGCACCAGAAATGCAGCTGGAACCGAAGCTTTTTAGCGCGCTCCTGCTTCTGGCTGAGCTGGTGGCTCTGCTGTGTCTGGGAGCGTGCTCAGCTCCTTCTCCAGCTCTCCTGCTGGGGAGCCCTCGTGTTTCAGCCCCCTCACCTGAGAGGTTTTGGTAGAATTTGGGTTGATAAGGAATTTCCCTTAGATGGACTTGTACCAGTAAGTGGTGTAAGTTGCCTGGAAAGGTGTGGAGGGGGATGCAGCTGCCCTGCAGACCTCAGGGATGGTCTGTTCACGTTCACAGTTGGCGCTCCCCACTTAAAAGTGAGCCCTCAAGTTTTAAATGCTGTGGCTCGCCAAGGGTGACTGTTGCTCTGTGCACATGAGGTTTGGGATGAGCAAGCAGCCAGTGGTTCCACTTCTGTGCCGAGCGCTTTGCAGTGATGACTCTTCTGAAATGTAATTGCTGTGCAGTGGACGAAGTACATGCTCTCCTAATAACCTTTAGTTTTTCAGCTTACATGTCAGGTGTGGCTTCAGAGTGTGTACCACTTGCAGAGTTACAGAATACACAGTGCTCTAAACAAAGAGGCTGTGTCATTCTTTTGTGGTAATTGTCCAAGGCTTGAAAGAGGAAAGCTTTGGATTTTTACTGGATTATACATAAATGGTGGGTATTGACACGCTAAATATTAAGCAACCTTTTCCAATTTATATATTTGCCAGGCAAGCTGACATAGCCTTCACTAAACTCTCTAGATATCCTTGTAGTTTATGAATATTTATGTCAGGACATTCACAATGTGGAAGGCTTGCTGTTTGCTCCACTTGGACCTACTTAGTCAGAACACAGTGCTTGCATTTGCAAGTAGAAATGATCTTGTTGTTGTTTCTGCTTTTTGATATGTTCTCTGGTGAAATGGTTAGGAAAATTGGGTGGGGGTTTTGTCTCATTATTATCTTGCTACAGACCTTTCAATTTCCATGTAGTTGGCACAGTTCCCCACCAATTTTGAAATGGAGTCAAACATACCAGTCTGTGAATAGAAAGGGAATACTGTTAATAGCTTTGTCTGTAATACCTTATTCTTAATATACTTTTAAGAAATAAAGCAGTCAAAGTCTAGGTTAAAAGAAGCAATGCTTTATTTACTAATACTTTACTTCCTTTGCAAAATGTTATAAACTACTTGGAGAAAGAAGCATATCGGTTTAAAAGATGGAATGCTTTTTGAGCTTCAGTATTTATATGGAGAGAACATTAAGGAAATGTTTTTAATATAAACAGACGTGGAAAATGGCAACATTCATTCAGATTTTTTTAGTATCTTGTTACAGGATCACATTACCTAAATAGAATTACTCCCTTGTGATATAATCAATGTGGCAATAATGGGATTATAGTTCTAATTCTGTTTATGAGGGCCATGTGTGAGCTCTTGATGTCAGATTTGAAAAGTAATCATATTTGAGACAGAAAATTTTAATCAACTATCTATGTAATTTTGCTTAATCAAAAATTGTTTGTTTTCTTCTCTGTGATACCTTTATATTTTCCCCCTTATTCCTCCCCTCTCTTCCCAATTCGTTCCCAGAGGAAAAATATCATTTATATGTAGTGTGCTGGGTTTTTTTAACCGTTTGTGCCTCTAGAACTCCCTAATAACAAAGATTCTCCTCTGTCCATTGTCAGAGAGTTCAGGCTTGTAGCAAGTAGCTGGTATGTTTGCTGGAATTCTGGAGGTTAAGTATATTTGGAAAGCAACAGAAATTTAAGGTGTCATAGGATTTCAAACTTTGTTCCCTTAGTTGTTCTGTCAAAGCAGGGAATAAAACTCCTGCTTATACTCATAGTATTAGTGTTAATTAAAATATTAACACTTTGGAAATCCAAGAATCCTCTTGTCCACACACAGATAAATAGAGAAGGAATATTAAGAGTAATAGAGGAGTAGGAATTTGTAGACCTTGTGGTGACTCTTATTATGTCTATTTAGAAAATGCAGTGATGTTCTTATAACTCAGAAACTTAACTGAGGCTGAGCAGTTATCCTTTACCCTGTAGGTAATGGTAAAATGAATAAGTAAGATAATTCCAAGTTGGGTGGTTTTGTGTTTATGGGTTAACTTGTTTTTCTTTTGGATTTCCAGAAATGGGTCCCATTCAGTATGAAAAAGACAAGATAATTCTCCTTTTCCAAGGGATCTTGCATGTATATTTGTGTGCGTGTGGGTGTGTGTGTTGTTTTATGGGGTGGTTTGGTTGTTTTGGTTTTTTTTCCCGTGTGTCATTACATCTAATGTAAACCTGTTGAACATTTGACATTAATAGTGCCAGAATGTTAAAAGTATGAGAGTTAAAAGTATGCTACAACAGCTTTTTCACAAAATAAAAATTAAATGTCCGATAATTCTTGAAATTATTGAGGTATGTGCACATCTTTCCTTACCCATTAAAAACTGTCCCTAACTGTTCATTTGAGCTAGAGACTTTTGTGCTAAATTCTATATTCCTGCTTTACAGCAACTTCCTGATAGTGCTTAAAAAATCTAAACTAACAAATACCCCCACCCTCAAAACAGAATAAATAAGCTGTTGTGTTTGATTTGGTTTTTACCTGGTGAGACAAAAATGAGGTGAGTGAGCTAGTAGGAGTGACTGAGAGTAACACTCCCAGGCCATTCCTGACTGGATGTGCACCCTCAAACGTGTGCTGTCTAGGCTGGAACACATCATGAACTGCAATTGTTCCAGAGTAGCAACAAACCTTGGGGCATTCCCACCTCGGCGTGCCAGGGTGTACAAGGTGTATCTTGTGGCCTTTAGCCTTTCTAGGCTTTGGGAAATGGGCTCCTGCTATCACAGCACCACAGCGTTGTGTCTTGGTGCTCTCCTTCAGTGGAGGGACACAGCTTCAACAGCTTCCTGAGGAATATGATCGAGGCTTTTGGTTTGTTTTCTCACTCTTAGAAGCACTGTAGGAAAAGGTGATGCCAGAAGGTGTGAAGGGCAGTGTTTTGTTTCAGTGTGATCCGGCGGTCTTCCCTGTCATCATGGCGCTTAGTTTAGATTGCAAAATACCATCCCTATTCAGATGTGGGACTCTAATTGGTAGAGCCAAACAAGACTTCTTTTCTGCAGGAGCAGAGGTGCTTGCTAACTAACTTTTTCATTAAGCAGATTGTGTCAATTTAAACATGGGTGTTGCCGGTAGAACTGGGGAAGTATTGCCAATGTATGTGGAACTGGTATGACTTCATCTGCAGCACTGTGTGTTATTCTGACAACTGTTCGAGAAGCTGGAAGTGTGCTGAAGGAAGATTATGAGGACACCTGAGAAAATGAGATGCGTAATGTCAAAGTTCTGCAGACATTAATGTGGATCATGGAGGTACTTGATTACACATCCCTAAGGAGCCTTCCTGCTTTCCAGAGCCTGCAGTTGGCCCTGGAAGGTGCCAGGTCACCTTTATTTTGCTGCTGCTCTGTAAGCAGAAGGGTAGTGGAAGAAGGTGGTAGTGTTTTATGGCAATGCAGCTGCAAGCAGATGCCTGAGCAGGGAGCATCAGCTCTCTGCTCATCCTGTTGTCAGCTAGGTAGATTCAGAATATAAAGTTAGAAAAATGTCAGAGCTAAAGTGCTGTGTTCCATCACCATGAGAGTGCAATCAAAAGAACTTCAGAATAGGGGAGTCCATGTTACAGAAAGGTGGACAAAAGATCTGTGTGAGTGTGCTATCTAGCACTGAGGAGAGCCACGCTCTGGTAATCCTGCTGTAGGGCTCTGTTGCCAGCAGGATGATCTGGCAGGTGATGCTTGCTATTCAGAAAGTTTTTTGCCTGTCATCGGCTGGGACTTCATGGTGTACTTCAGTCATGTGCTTTTGCTATAATCTGGCAGGTCTGTTGGCTTTTTATGCCTGGACCTGGTATTTCTGTCCTTCCCTGTAGTCTTTTTTTTTCATTCTCTCATTCTCATGTCTCCATCCTTCTATCTTTAGTAAGGTAATTTTTTTCCCTGTATTTAGGAGGCTAAGGGATGACTTACTGCCTTTGTACCAGCTAGTCCTGCAGGATGTCTTGGTCTCTACAGCTACTATCTGGCCAAAGGCTTGAAAACAGTAAAGCTTAGTGCAGAATCCAAATGCTGTTGTTGCCTAGCTTGGTGTCTTTACTGTTGCACTGATACGGCTCCTCATCTCTTTCACTGGCCTGCTGCTCCTGTGACCTTTTGAGTTACCATCTGAACAGCCCTTGCACGGCTTTAGACTGAGGAATATACTTTAGGTTAGGTGAAAAGAGGAAAAAGGTCCTTTCTGCTAAGTTTGGGCTGCCTCATGCTCGTTTACTAAATTCCTGGTTGCCTGCTGTGTCCTGCAAGTATATTTGTGAGAATAAGGAGGTTCAGAGAGAAGCGTGCTCTGTGTTCACAGTGAAAGAGGAATTGTGGGCACTAGTAAGTCGGTTCATTATTTTTATTAAAAAAAATGTATGGAATTGTGTATTGCATGGAAAAAATGGGGAAAGCGCAGTGCCAGAGAACTTGGTGCAAAATCCTGGCCTGTTGCTTGCTATGCTTAAAACTCTTATGTATTTCCTGGTGATTTTATTGTTTGCTTGAAATTATAAACCATTTCTGTATACATTTCTTGAGGCTGGCTCCCTGCTATTTGGAAAAATTTATGTTAATTTTCAAATTGTGTCTCTTCATTTGATACGAGTCTCCCAGGCTTTATTCCCAATGCTACCTCAATCTTTTCATTCTTCCTTCTCCAAAGTGAGCAGCAAAACTCAAACATTTGCAGAAAATAAATATACAGAATTTCTTATAAGCATGAGCAGTGATGAAGAAATTTGAAACCCAGGGAATGAAGGACCAGTCCTCATAACTGACTGCTCCAGAATGCTTGTGCCAGTCCAGAAACTTTTCCTTACGGTCTTGTGTTGGTTCTCTGTGGGACATTTTGGGGATGATTATTGTGTAACATACAAGGAGTTTTGTGTATTGAATGGTTTTAGGGAGGTTGCAATTAATGTTTTTTGCTGGTTATCTGTGTCCATTTCTCTGCTTTTCCTTCTCCTGTGAGCTGAATGTGAGTGCGTGTCATTCTGTGAAGGCATTTGGAATCCTTGCTTACTGTGCCTCATTCAGGTCAGCATGTTTGCTACTTCTCACCACTGTGTCTCCTCTTTTCTCCAGTCCTCGTGTTTGCTGTCCTCGTAGCAATACCAGTTCACTTTAGATGCTCAGAGTTCTTCAGCAAGACTTTTAAAAGGTGGGGAGTATTCCCTTCTCAACTCAACAACATCATCTTCCAGTATGACAATCCATGGGGTTTCTTACCAGTGACTTCTACATGGATATTTCTTTCCACAATGTCAGCAGTTGCTCAGTGGTTTCCACACTGCAATTCTGTGGCAGGTTGCCACAACTTATCAGTGGCCACCTCTGCTCTGAGTCCTGTTCCTTAACTGGAGGTTTGTGAGGAACTGGTTCAACTAATTAGTCAAAGCTGATGCAGTCCTTCCTTTCCCTGCTGTGCTAGTGCTTATATTGATTTGATTTTAGGTCTGAACTGATTCTGGATGATGGCTGGCTAAGAATTGCTTTCTGGCAGGTGGTGGGGAGATCTCAGTAGCCTTCTGCTGGTTTAGCTCCCTGCATTGTCTCGCTGTGGCATGGGACAAGTGCTCGAGCCAGCACGAAAGAGGGGTCGGGAACCAACAGCTGGAAGTGAAGCTGGGGAGAAAGGAGATGGCTGCAGCCGCATCTTGAGCAGATCCAGCAGGCTGCCAGGGAAGGGGGAGAGCTGCTCCCCCTTCCAGCTCCCTGCTGCTCGCCTTATGTCAGCTCTGGAGTTTGCTGGACCACTTCTCCAGTTGATTCAACTTGCTAACCCAGTCAAACCTTTTGCTGACGTATTGATTTGAATCAGCTTGGGGAGGGGCCCTTAACTAAGGGAGGGGGTAGAAAAGCCCCTGGGGCTTGGGAATGACAAAAAAGGATTTGGGGGAAATGAGACTCTGCTAATTGCTTTAGCCAGGCTAAACTCCATGTCAGTGAAAGAGAATGAACATGATGGAGGTAACACTGACCTTGCCTCATCACACCCAGAGCTGTCCTGGATCACTGAAGGTAGAAAGGAGAAAGTGGGAATTCGTGGAAAAGGCCACTGGACTAATTAAAGAAAAGCAGGACAAATTCTGACAGCTTAAAGTTGCCACTTAAACACCAAAAAGATTAAAAAACCTTTTTAGCTGGTAAAGTGCTTGTTTTATGTTGGTTCATCACTTTGCATGCTGTGGGCAGCAGCATTTTTATGCCTCTAGCAGATGCTCACGAGTCAGATGTACAAGGCAAGACTTGAGTAAACAAATGTAACGGAAACCAGACTTGAGTGTCCTGGGGATTAGCAACTTTCAGTAAGAGAGACAGGAGTTGAAGCCAAGAGAAATGTGTGGTGTAAGAACTGGGGTTTGGCAGTGGGAAGAAGGATGCTGGTAGAATTCTAGTTGTAAAAGTAAGGCAAAAAGGACAATGTCTGGACTTTATTCCTGCATGTGGCAAACTTCAGAAAGGTCTTATGTGAACATTGGAGTTAAGAAACAGTTATAGGCTCAGTGACCACTACTGGCAGGAGTTTCTTACAATGTAAATTATTTTTGTTGCTGTTCAAATGTGTTAAACTTGAGTTTTTGTAACTTTTGTGTTCTTTAAGGAAACATTTGTTCCTGCTGGTGGGTACAAAAAAATGCCTTATTTTTAAACTAAGCATAGCTTTTACTCTTTATTGGGTACTTTAATTGGAAGAATTACCTGCATGTGGACCTCTCAGGTCATAGAGGACATGGTAATACTCACTGCTGTTTCCGTTTTTGATTTCCAGGATAGGTGTTTTCTTTTTTTCAAAAATATATGCTTTTCTTCAATGTATTGTAGTTTGTTGCAGTTACAATCTATTTTATTATGATGTCTATAGAAAGGGAAATAAAAACATGTAAAGAGTTCATCTTCTTAAAAAAAAATCTGAATTGTGTCTTCTTGCCCCATTATAACTTAAACTGCCAAATAGTTGCCCAGCTTTGAAAGGAGATGCTCTTGGAGTTCTTCTCAGGTTATTAGTACAGTTCATAACTTCATTTTTCAAGAAAGCCATCTCTTCAGTGTCCTGTCCTTTCGAAGCTGGGACAGGGTGGGATCTTCTGGCACAGTTTTATTCTTGGCACTGCTGTCTGAGTGAAGTAAATGCAGAGATGATACTACGTCCTAATGCTGCCAACTTCAGTAACTGGGTTTTATAGCTCATTGAAGCCTTCGTGTTTTCTGGGAAGGGCTGGAGGCGGGGGGGAACAAACCTGGTTTTTATTATTTTGGTGATGCAGGCTTCATTCCTGAATGTCGCAACAAATTGGAAAGTTTAACATCCTCATCTGCCAGCCCTTTGGAATGTGTTACAAGTTGTGGCTTTGAATCAATCTGCAAGAAGCTACACATCCTAAGTGTAGCTGTGTTTCTCCTGAGTTGTCAGTCAGCTGAGCTGTCTCATTGATGCAAAGGTGTTTGTCTGCAGTCCCTGCTCAGCCAGTCTGAGCTCCAGCAGGGAGTGAGTAACCTCTGCAGCGTGGCTGTGTTGGGCTCAGCAGTGCCTTCAGGCCTGGCTGATTACCTGGTGTTCCAGTTCAGCGCATGCCGTGTGCATGGGTGCTCCGTGTTCCACATAATAATGGAGCTTATACTCACTGGTGTGTGGATTTGCTTTTTTCCAAACTCTGGGCACGGTGTCTTACTGGAGAAAGCTGTGCCAGCTGGCTGCACGCTCTCCTGTGTGCACTACATGACACTGAGCTGGCTGTTAACTAGATTTTTCAGGTTACAGTTGTAGGCAGGCTTTAAAAAGTAGAGGGTTTTATTGTATTACTATATTTTACGCCTTGCAGTTTATTGAACACTTTTTTTCTGAAACATGTCATCATAAGCAATCTGCCCTTCAAGAAAATGTACTGTAATTAATTCTAAATCTTAGGGGGGTGGGAAATTATGCAAGGAAGGGAAGGAGATAGCAAAGTAAGGTAACAATAAATTCTTAATATAAAGATTCTCCATATAATTTTAAGAAGCCTACCCCTTCTCCAAGGGAAGATAATCTCTAAACTTGAATGGTTTCTTCCACAATAAAAAATTGCTTTCTGGAGAAGGGAATACAAATACAAATTTGGTATTATTAAAACCAACAAAGTTTCACCCCTCCCTTGTTCTATCCAAAGTTCATCATAAATCACGTTATATTCAGTGTTTCTAAATTTTGGATGACAGTCTAGTTTTCTTAAAAACAAACAAAACCAACGAAATTCCCACCACCCCAAAACATATATTGCAGAACTCATTTAATTGCAAGTAGATGAAGGAACTTTCTTAGTTCTTTCAGCTTCTCCCAATTCACATGTGACAGTATCTTTGAGAAATTGTTTTGTGATAAGCTAATGAGGGGAGTAGTCTGATTTTGGAAACCAGCTTTTGAATCTACTGAAGTCTGTTAGTATTTCTAATTTCGGTGTGAGTTTGTCGTACAGGGAACTGTACCTCTTCTGGCAGTGTGGCCCTTGACGTTACTGAGCCATGCACATCCTTGGCTCTGTAAATTTTGACCTTTTGATAAGGACACTCATCCTGCTGGAAGTTTGAAGTGCACGCCTATGCTGAGGAATAAATCTGCAAGATCCCTGTGAAATTTGTGTGGCGACAGGTAGAGGAGCGCTTATGGCTCTAAATGCCTCTGTACAGCTCTGGTGCTACAGTTTCTGAGTAAATGCAGGGAAAGATAGAAATGTTTTCTGATAGTGGATTTTAAAGGGTGCCATTGTCCGCCTTACACAAACGTAGTATTTTTCTGAACCTTTTGTTGAAGTAGGAATGAAGCTGGAATTTTCGTAATGCTATATATAGCTTGTGGTTAAGGACAATTAAGCAGGCATATTACATTTAAGAAGCTGTCTTTTTTCATGGTTACTACTTTACATTAGTCATCTTAGGTGTTGTTATGAAAGATATACAGACTGTGCAAACTGACAGAGTAAGCAAATAAAGCATATAAAATAAAGGCTTTGTGTTAGAGAACTAAGCTGGAATGGTAGAGCTGAGTTTGAAAGAACTGTGTTGTCCATTCCTCTAGATTTATTTTTCTCCCTACCTCCTCATACCAGCTTCAACACTCTAAACCAACATTTGCCTCATGCTGTGCAATGAATTTTGTATTTTTATGTGCTACATGTAAAATGACTGAGATATATAATTTCGGGGAGTATTGACATGCAGGTGGCTTTGATAGCTTGATGTGAATTAGGTTTTTATAGAGGTGGGATGTATATTACTAAATTCTGTAAAGAAAAATAATCCTTGCTCAGGTGAGCCAGTACTGAGTGCTTAGAAAACTGTTTTACCTTTGTCTTTTTGATCATTCTCTACAGAGCAGTGTCATTTGGGCACTTCAGACCTCCATTTTCTTTGTTCTCTCCCTTCTTCTTTAATGTTATTTTAATAATGCACAACCCAGAATAGTGAGCTGCCCATTACGAAGACTTGTAACCAAGTTGAAAAGCTTTAAGTCGGTGCTTTTTAGTCAAACTCCAAAATGTCTCCCCAGCATTTCTTATTTTTTATAAAGATACTCTTAAATCGGTAGCTACTGATGGCCCGACGCACCACCATAGCGCAGGTTATGCTTGATATGAGTGATGTTAACACATCTGTCTGTGTGTGTCCCCTGTTTCTGTCCTGTGTGCAGCTGCCCCGCTGCTGCTGTACGCGAACCGCCGGGATCTACGGCTGGTGGACGCTGCCCACGGCAAGGAGAACGCCACGGTGATTGTGGGGGGCCTGGAGGACGCGGCCGCCGTGGACTTCGTGTTCCTCAAGGGCTTGATTTACTGGAGTGATGTCAGCGAGGAAGCAATCAAACGGACAGAGTTCAATAAATCCGGGAGTGTACAAAACGTGGTCGTTTCTGGACTTCTGTCGCCTGACGGGCTGGCCTGTGACTGGCTGGGGGAGAAGTTGTACTGGACAGATTCGGAAACAAATCGGATTGAGGTTTCTAACTTAGATGGATCGCTGAGGAAAGTTTTGTTTTGGCAAGAATTGGATCAACCCAGAGCAATCGCCTTAGATCCTGCAAGAGGGTAAGTCTTTTTAAAATAGTTACAAATACCAAAATTTGTACCGTTTCTCGTTTGTTGAATGATTTCAAAAGCTGTTGTCAAAGTTATCCTAAGCCATTTTGCATCATTTGTTTCTCTTTCTATTGGTGTGATTTGCGAACTTCTGAAATTCCATTAATATTGGTTTGTGAACAATCAGGAATCGTCAGACTTTAAAAAACAGTACTAGAAACTTAGTTTGGCTGTAGTACAGAAGATCAGCAGAAAGGGAGAAGTTCTAGCCTAAAACCTAATACAATCTGCTTTGCTCAAAAGGCTGTCAGCTGCCTGTGGACAGACTTGTGCCTCTCTGAAGTGTTAGGAATTGAAATTTTTTGGAGCTTTATTCATTGTTGATATTCATGCTTTATTGAAGCATCTGAAGCAATGGGAGAAGTCAACATACTGTATTAATAGCAACTTGGGATATGTTTTGAAGCTTAACCAGAAAATTTATGAGAAAGGCTCCTTTTCCCACCCTTGGGTGAGCTCTTGTTTTAAAAGATCCTGTGTTTTTGTCTGAGCTCCTTCTGGAACTGATGTTATTTTCTCAGCTCTCATTTGAGTCCCTGGATGTGGCTCTTTTTGCCCTGTTCTTGGGACAAAGCGGTGTTTGCCAGCAATGGAAAATTCAGTGGAGTTTTGGTGATGTTACATAAATGGCTGGCTTGAGGTAACCCCACAGTTACCGTGGCAAAGTGTTTGGGAGAACCAAAGTGGAATATGTATGGAATATCCTTGATGCTGTGTAACCTTTTGAAAATGTTTTATATCTGTAGTGTAGAACTTGTTTTTGCTATTTTTTTTTCCTTGAACAAGCAAGAAAGTTAACCTATTGTACTGCCATTTCGCGTATGTTTTTCAGCCAACTCTTTTTTTTGAGGGGGAGAAATCAGTGCCTTGTTTCTTTGGAAAGATGAGGGTTACGTTTCACTGCTTGCCACTTCTTCGCATTATAACTTTTGTTTGGCTTTTTTCCTCCAAAAGAAGAAAATCTCTGCAAAACATGGCTTCTTTCATGAACTTCATAGAAATACTATATCTTGAATATTTTTTCCTACAGTTTCGATAGTCCTTTGACAATTTTATACACAGAAAATATGTTTATTTTCCAGTACATATATTTCAAGCTTTGGAAATAACAAAAGGATGTATGTATGTTTATCCCGTGTATTTGCAACTTGTAAATTGGAGGCAATGACAGCATTAGTTGTATTTTATTAGATACTAAAACCCTTAAAGAGTGTTAGGAAAGTGTAATGTTCATGCCTTTTCTACCCACCATCCCAAAAGTGAGAGAAAAAGGAAGGAAAAACAGTCAAAGTGGCTTTGATTTGGCTTATAACCAGAGAGACTGAGATTCTTGTTGGTTAGGAGTAAAGCTCTGTTGTGAAGCCAGTTGGTCTTTTTTTAGAACAGTATTTGTATTTTCTGAATGTGCAGAATAATATGCTCGGCAATCCCAACTCGATGTTTGCATACTCTTTACTCTTTCTTAATACCTTACACCAAGAGGAAAATACAAGAAGAAAAATGAAATAAGCCAAAAGTAAAGCAAACCTGTAACTTTTTCCATACTGATGATCTGTTAAAGCAGTAGGAGTAAACACTTCAATATGCTGAAATTTAAAACAACTCAAGCAAAAAATAGCAAACACCAAACCCCCTTCCTCAACCCAAACAAAACCCCTCTAACCAAAACATAAAATGCCGTCCAACAACTGTAAGTTAAGGACAAAATATTTTTTTCGTCTGAATTTCTGAATCGGTCACTTTCTAAGTTGTTATAGGAAGGGTATGTTTTAGGAAGGTAATACAGCAGTATATCCACTTTCTGGTTTACTGTATTGCAGTTGCAAAAATTGCAGTTCGCATGTGCAGTTTTATAACAGAAAACCTTTCAGCTTTTAATAAATGTGGTTACATTTCAGAACAGCCTCCAAAGCTTGAAATACAGGTGGAAAGGTGAAACGAGCGCAGAGATGTAAATTTAAAAAGATAAATAATTCCCCAAACTGTTCTTGTGTGCATGCTTCTTTCACTAGTATTTACATTTTTTTAGCCCTGTAATTGTCTTTTGGTTTCAAGATGTTGCCTGGCAAATAGTGGTAAGAGTAAGCCATAAAAAAGTCTAAGAGCAGTTAATAAAATCTGAAACTTGGAAAAGCAAACCCCCTCTCATTTTCCTGCAGTCTAATCCACCTCCTATTATGCTCAGATGATGTTTGTTTCAGATACAATTTTGTAAACTTGCAATTAATGAAAAGAAATAATTTAGCAGCAAAACGTACACTAAGGTCGTCTTTACCAATAAGTTCAGTTTTTCATCAAAGTTTAATTGTGAAAAGTAGTTGATCTAAAGTAGCATGCATCAAGTATTTAATGAAAAAGCTGATTTAAGTCCCAAACTACTAGTCTTTCCTGGGGTTGGATGTATATTTATTAAATATGTCTGTCTTGCTGAAAAAATGAGAATGCCTACTTGGAAACGAAATGTTAACAGTACAAACTAGCAGAGATATATAGTGATGAATAATGCATTTTCTTGGAAGTGTCCCACACAGTGAAATTTAGTAAAAATTAAGTGTTTTACCAATGCACTGGCCTTTCTCACAACTAATGCTGTAGGATACTCCAGGGTTGTGAAGGTCACTGCTCAGTGCTGATGTGGTGCTTGGGAGGAATGTCGTCGGGCTCTTTCAGAGCATATTACAGAAACAGTTGAGCCATTAAAGAATAAATGGTTTGGGCAGCCTTTACTTCACTGCCAAAACCATCAGGTGATTTTGTGTGAGGTTCTGTGTGTAACTCAGGTACTGGAGTAGAAGTTAGGCTTGGTTCCCATGACTCTTATCAGTAATAAGAAATGCAATAGATCTACTAATGGAAAATATTTCTAATTTGGTAACTGAAGCACAGCAGCCAAGTCTGATTTTTTTTTTTTTTTTACTTACTCTAGGGAGGCATTAAAATCTGAAACATCTATATTCTTCTTACTGGCCATCTCCTATGTACATTCTGAGGTTTGAGTGTCTCATTGCTCATACACTACAGCTTCTTTCAATTGTCTTGATACTCAATAAAATACTGTGTGTGTAGCAGGAGAGAGAAGGGCCCCGAGATGAAGGTGAGGGGAATGGGATGTTTGTTCAGTCGCCTTTTGAAGTGAGCTGGCAGGTTTCAGGAAGGCTTCTTGGTCCTATCCATCCTTTCCATCGTTTTTATTCCTGGCTGGTGTCAAACACGAGACCCTTTTTAATGAGATCTGCAGCTGGGGATAACACTGACAGTTTAATGGTGACTTTTTGCCAGGAGAAGACCAGGTGTTAGATCATCAAGTGCAGGAGGGCACTGTATTTAAGGACAGCTCACTTGAAAGTTGAGCAAGTGGAAAATAAATTTTTCTGCTTCAGCACTCAAGATGAAAAAAAAAAAAGGCATATCCAGATTCTTGAGCAAGTACTGCTTTAAAGTGCAGTATTGCATATTTGTACTGCTGTTTTCTTGTGGTGTTGGGTTTTTTTGTTGTTGGGGCAATGGTATGTTTGTTTATTTTTGGTTTTTAATTTGTAGAGCCCTTTTGTCCTTATGGTAAAGACTTCATTATCATAGTTACGATTCCCCCAAAATTACCCTGTAGACAACTTGATCAACTTTCTTCATAAGGAGCACTATCAGAATGAACAGGCTTTTCTCACTTCTACATGTATTGTTCACCACAAAGGGAATTTTAAGTGCCTCCTAGAAGTGGTGACTAATTGCTTGCTTTTCAGGACATGTTTTAAATCAAGTGACTATATAGAGTTACCTTAATTGTTAAGGTCTTGTAAAACTTTTGAGTTGTAAAGGGTTTTGGTTAATGAATGGAATTAGAGTACAAAGAGCTACGACACTTTTTATGGCAGCTGAAGTTGATTTCTGGGGAAGATCTTCAGGTTTAATGGGTACCCCTCCCCCAACAGGCTTTCAACTTTTTTCATGCAAAATTTTGCAGGGAACACATACTTTCTTTATGGACCTAGTATTTTTGGTTTTTTGAAAGTTGAAAACTGGCGTCTGAGCACGTCAGGCACAAAAGCAACTGTAGTACAGGCGTTATATCTGCACATTGTAACAAAAGATTTGTGGGAAGTGATAGTACTTTGGCTGAGTGGTAGATGTTACACAACAGAATAAGGAAATGGAAATGGACAGTTCTGATAACAGTTACAGTACCTTTGATTTTGGGAAAAAACATTTTAAAAATGAAAAAAATTCAGAATTTCTCTGTAAATTCACTGGTACAGTGTAGTTTTGTTTGCAGGCAAGTTAACATTACATAAAATGGCACTTTGGATGTAAATTCCCAAAATAATGCAAATAACTGAAGGCTTTGCTTCATACCTTCTCTTGCTTGATGCCGCCTCTCCCTTGAGCAGATCGTTTCTGACTGGAAATCTTTCTGCTGCTCCTCTGCTGACAGTAATGTTTTGTGGGTGACAGATCAGTGCACTCAGTTGATCGTTTCCTGTATAGCCTGGCCAGTGTACCAAGGAGGTAATTTTGAGGTTTTACAGGTGACATGTAGGCATGTGATACAAAATCTGCAGACTCCAGTGATTATGGCACAGAGATTTAGAAGTATTTCATCTTTCTTCACCTAAGGAGGCTCTGTTGATCAGATGATGTTGATGGTTGCAAATACATCAGTAAATACGGGTAATAGCCAGGATATTAAACAAACGACAAGGTACTTTTTGGTTACTTAAAGATTGCAACAGTATTGCAGAGGCTGTCCTGATGAAACTGCATCAGGAGTGGCCTACCTTGCCTCTTGGTGCTGCACGTAATTCTGGGAAGGTCTAAAACGCAGCTCTGCTGTCACTCATAGCTGGGTGATCCTTGCACAGGCACTGCTGGGTGACCTGAATCTCCAGGCATGGCCTTTCAAAGCAGAGAAGGTTGCCTAGGCCAGGATTATGCTGTGTGATTCAAAACCCAGCAGGGTGCAGCGCTTCATCCTGCAAGAGCCTGGCACAGCATCTGGAATGTCCTTGCCATCTCCTGCCCCAGAACTACTATTGCCCCCTTTGCTTCTCAAGTATAAACTGTTTGGAATTTGGCTCTTGGTCGTATGAAGGTCTTTGTGGCTACTGGGAACAAGGTCAGACACTATTCATTTACTGTAATAGCCTTGAATTTTAACTCTAGGGGGTGGTTTGTTTGTTTTTCTTTAGGGTTTTTTTGTTCAGTTTTAATCCCATTGACAGGCTGTTAATTTTCAAAGTTTCTCTCACAAAACTTAGCAAAGTTGGTTTGAGGTTGGTCATGCATGGTCTATATGATGCTAGTTTCCAGTCCTATGCTAGGATATTTCCCTGTTGGATAGATGCAGAAATTGTAAAGGTGTCCTTTTATTGCACAGCTCAAAATGTTAGTTTCTTCCTCATCATCTCTTTTCTCCTCATGTGAAGGAGGAGGTGAAGAAAGGTAACCAGAAACCCACATATTTAAAACAGAGTGAGGACTTGGAGAGGTGACCTCTCTTGTAAATCTTGCTGTGCTGGTTTTAGATGTTACTGCCACTGTCTGCCTGTCCTCACCCTACTGCCAGAGGTTGCCAGGAACTCGGAGGAACATGCTTGCTAATATATTTTCTTTATTGTGCAGGTATTTTACCTAGTTTTCCCTTTGTGGGAGGAGATGGGAGAGATTTGGCTTGCTGGAAATCAAACTAGGGTGCACAGAATTGATTAGTGCAGGACAAACGTTTTTCTTATAGACCCATGTAACAAAGCTGTAGATGCTTTTAGCTGTAGGCAGGTTTGCAAATAGTCTTACATCCCCACCTCCTTCATGCAGTTCTTGGACTGGAAAACGAGACTGTGGAGAGGATCAGTTGAGAGCTATGCTTTCTGTCCTGCCAACATTCCTGTGAATAAGTCAGTAGCATCTTGCAGCACTGTGGAGTTGTCAGAGCACTCAAGTTCTCTGGCTTTTTTTCACTTTTTCTTCAGTTTCAGACTTGTTCGGGTGAGACCTGTAAATATGATATGCAAAATGATACTCCATTGACAATTTAGGGTAACTTATAAGAGCATGATTTGTCCTGTCCTTCAACAGGTCAGTGTTGCAGTGATAAGGGTGACAGGACTTAGTTAACTTTATGCAACTTGCTGTAAAGTATCCAGGTATCAAAGTATATTTCAGATATTTGCATGCAGTGTTTTTAATAAGTTATAACTAAGTATTTAAAGTGAGGTAGTAATTTCTGCTCTGCATGAATAACGTCTGGTGATGAGTCTTTTGGCAGGCTTCTGTATCTGCATTTTCAGTCCCTGCAATTATAACTTAGCATCCAAGTCTAGACTATGAAGACCTGTTGTATTTAAAAAAAGAAAAATCATTATTTTAAACTTCTGTTGCTCAGTATGTTAATTAAAAATATTTTTTCACACACTCTTAAAAATAGTTGTAAGACAACTTTTAATAACTTAACAGGGACTCAAAGGGACCATATTAATTTATAGCCGAGAGTTATAATCTGATAAGTTGTTCATTCTGTGTTCTTGCTTGAGAAGTCCAAAGTGGCATTGCTTGCTAAGGAAGCAGAGAGGCTTTAAAGGAATGTCTATGCAGTTTCTGGGGACGGGGCCAGAGTTAGAAAAAAACTCACAAAACCGTACAAGTAATCTTTCTCTCCCCAAAATGTAACTTACATAACTTGGCAGTGTTTGTCAGGAAATCATTACTTCATAATCCATGACAGCTATTAAGACTTGTAGCAGGGAGCTTATGATTGCTCACTGAAACCACTGCAGCTGACTGAGCTTAATAATCGCAAGGAATTACTCTTATAATTCCTCTTGGAGAAAGGTTTTTTTCTTACCTCTTTACTATCTCAAGACGGAATATTATAGAGGGGATTTTTCAGAAATTATGATGAACCTTGCAGACAGTGTGTGTTAAGGCAGATCTGCACCAAAAGACGAAATCAGACTTTAGTGATTATAGCTCATTACAGTGTGGTTTAAACTTTCTTTGTGCATCCCGCAACCATCTTCTTGCCTTTCTCAATAAGTTTCAGTGTCACAAACACACATTCTGCCATAAGATGAAATTACACTCACAGTTCTTGCTGTGATGTATCAGCCAACACACCTGTACAGCTGACAGGAGCATTTGTAGCGGTGCAGACCCAGCCTGAGTCACAGTGGGTCAGAGAAGCGGGGTGGTGTCTGGCCTTATCATAGAGTGCACAGATGGAAGAAATCTTACATATTCTTCATTTAAAACCAGAGTGGGGTTGGTTGGTTGTGGATTGGGTGT
The DNA here is from genome assembly GCA_013397845.1 of Melanocharis versteri. Taxonomy (NCBI): domain Eukaryota; kingdom Metazoa; phylum Chordata; class Aves; order Passeriformes; family Melanocharitidae; genus Melanocharis; species Melanocharis versteri. The sequence goes on from VZTG01006290.1 coordinate 29,662, forward strand.
GTCCTCCATCCATGTTTTGGGGAGTTACTGAAGTGTGTCCATTTTAGAGTGTAAAGTTTGGTCCAAACTTTAGAACTAAGATTTTGATCTGTTGTAGAAAGTGGAGCAGAAAGTTGCCTTTGTTCCTTTGGAGGATGTTGATAATTGGATTTATGTTTATGACAAAAAAGAGATTGATTTATGGCCGGTTTTTGAAGAAAGCTGATAAATTCCTTTGCTAGCATGATTTGAAACAGACTGATAATATTCTTTAAGTAAACTATGGATTAAGTTTATTTAAAAAAAGAAAATCAGACCACTCAGCTGTATGAAATTTCAGCATGATTAACAAAGAAAAAAGTCTGTAGAAGAACCATCTTTATTTGGCTGCATTCCTGGAAAAAAATAAGGCTATCCCTGTGGAGAATGAGTGTGTTTCAGTACTGCCTTCTCTGTAGAATGGTCAGATAAAATTCACAGGATAATGCATTGTATGGAGGACATTGAGCAAATGCAGCTTTTACAGTGCCGCTAGTGAGAAAGGAGGACATACCGGGGACAAATGTTGAGGTGGCCTAGTAAAATACCTAAATAAGCATTTTCGGAACTTGTGCAGTGACCCCAGGACAGGAGCAAATCAGAGTTGGTTCACATTACGGAGTGCCAGGGTTGTTAGTTGAGCCTATATCTGAACCAGTACTGTTTTACCATTTCAGGATCTGTGTAGATATGTCCTGAAAATCAGCTGAGCAAAGCAACAGTTACTGCTTTGGATTTCTGCTTGATGCTTGGAGAAAGAAATTACTCCTTTTAACTTTTTGTTGTATAACTGTAGCCTAAGTTGTCAGTTTCTGGTCAGTCTGTTTGTTATGTAGTGGATTCCCCCTTCCAGGTTGTTTTTTTAAACTTCTGGCCCAGTTGTGGATGTTCTGTAATGAAGGAAAGGAATAGGAAAAACCAGAGCCTTGTCAGTGGGAGCAGAATCACTTCAGATGGGCCAGTGATGCTGTTCCACAGTATTGCTCTAGATTTTAAACTGTGTACTTTAAATGCATATGTGTGGATGAGAATGTATATGTAATATGTGTTTGTGGTGTCTTTGTCTAGTTAATTGTATCTCCTATTTGAAACAGTCTAATTGTGTCCTACCTTAAAACCTAAAATCCAAACAAACTGACAGAACATCTCCTTCCCGCCCCCCAAAAAACCCCCACCGAAAAACCAAACACGAACAGCAAACCCCAAGTGCTCATAAATATGGAACCCTTTCTTTCCCCTTGAACTGATGAGTAAAAATATGAAGAATAGTAATACATTTTCTGGACCTTAATGGTTTAATTAGAATCCTTCTAATACCACTCTCCTCATTAAAAAAAAAGTCAGTACTCTGGGCCTCTCTCTTCCACCCTCCTCCCCCGCCTCCTTTCTTTCCCCAGGGTTGTTTAACACATACTTTACATTTTCATTTCTCATTTTCATTTCTCATGGGAACCGTGTCATTTCTCACTTTTACATCTTAATTCCATGTTTCAGCATAAAGTATTAGTTGTATTAAGTTTTCTCTGTCACTTCAAGCAAGAAGTGGTAAAGATAGGAAATTATGCAGTTAAGAGCACTGTTAAGTCAAAGAGCTTTTTTCTAAATAAATCTGTGTTAAGTGTGGAACTTATTTTTCTTATTCAAAGGATAAGCAAGATCTCTGCTCTAGCACATTGTTTAAAATTCCCTTAAAATTCAAGAAAACTGTCTTGCAAATTAAGCTTGTGTGATTCTTTTGCTGTGTATTGTAGTGAAGCATATAAATGAAGCAGAAGAAGATTCTTTTACTATAAACAAGGTGTTTGTCATAGAATAAAACTGTGTCTTATATCATGATCTAACTTCCAGGTTAAATTCTGGCAAACTCACGCTTGTACTAAAAGATACTATTTTCATATTTCTATGATTTTTCAGCATGCATTTTTCTTGTATATCCTAAAAAAATTGTTTCTATGAAGTACATGTTTATGTCTGATTATAAGCCTGGTTAGCCTGGCATAAAAATTAACTGGGGGAGGGAAATTACTCAAGAGAAATATATGGTTTATAAAGTAGTGGGCTCTGGTAGGTCTTGAACTGTGAGAACATCCTGGAAGAACTTTCAGATACATATTTTTTACCTATTTCTTACTGTAAACACTTGAAATGTGATGGAGCTTGAGCAGTTGTTAATAGTCCAGTTGTTTATTGTCCCTGCTTATGTTGATAAACTAGTGCTTCACCTGATCATGAGATGTCACACAAATGCTCTGTTAGCTGTATAAAAAGTACAGGTTGTGCTGTAATTTTACTGTGCTTTCCTGATAAAACATTTTGTTGTTTTATTGCAATAGGATGACACGCTGTTTTAATCAGTATTTTATAATGTGCTTCCTGTGGTCAGCAGTGGTAGCTGGGGGTTCTGACCGAACATTTCTGTTGCCCTCTGTCTACAAATGTGTAAAAGCAGCCTCTTGACTGAGGGAGAAGGATTGCTGGATGTGGCGTCCAAGCCAGCCCTCAGTGCTGAGCTGGCAGGCATAGGATGGCTTGGCCAGCCAGTCAAGACTGTAACCAGAGATTTGTTTTAGTAAAGGTCTGATTGCTGCTCATAACCACTAAAAGCTTTAGCATTAAATAAATTACATAGTCCTAATCAACATTTTATAACTACAAACCAAATTTGGATTTAAATGATGGATACTATGAAAGCATGGAAGTACAATGTGTTCTTGAGGTTTGACAGAAATTTGTTACTTAACTTGAGAAGAATTGTCTCCTTGCATAAAAAAAAGTTCTTCTATTTCAAGGCAGAAATGAGACTTGGAAAACTGAGTTCCTAAACTGAGGCAAATGAAACTTGAAAAACTGAGTCCTTAATATAAATGTATTTGTTCTAATGTAATTAAAAATGGTGATATTTCATCAGCTTATATAACCAGAGCATTTTGCCCACTATTTAAGTAAACAAAGGGCAGTCTTATCGATAGCCATGAAATAGAAACAGGTTCTCCTTGCTTCCAGTCACAAGTTTCTCTGTCTGGGGTAGATTCTCATTAAACTGTGGCCCTATTGGTGGAAGTCCTGTCTTCTCTGTATCTGCCTTCATAAGAAAATGGCTGCTATCAACTGGTCACACACAGATAATTAGCTTATGTGAGTTAAAAAAGGAAAATCCAGAGTATGGAGGATTTCTATGCATCAGCAGTTTTAAATGTCCAGCAGGACATACCTGAAATAGAGCCAAGCAGTGGCTGGAAGAAAGGCTTGGTGATTTTTGATTTTTGGTGGGCTTTATGGTCATCCATAAAGAGATAGAGTCTTCCCATTTTCTCCAGTATGAATAGGATTATAGATGTCAAAGGGTCACCCGTGCAACAGGGTGGGAGGTTTTAGATTCTTGAGCTCTGGCTCCTGTTAAAGTTTTTTGTTACTCTTCTGCTTTCAAAGCCTGGCTCTCTGCAAACTGCTGCTGAATATTTAATCTGTGGAGTTCACCAGTATAGTGTTAGCAGTACATATACCAAATGATCTATAAATAAGAAGTGCCTGAAATGTGTTACAGAAGCCAACCCATTAAAAACTGAATGGAGTTACAGAACAACTTGGTTTGGGTGTAGGTCTTTCAGAATCTACAAAGCCTTTGGACTTTTATCTGGAGACCTTCATAAGAATGTTTCTTGCTGCTTGTTTTACCTCACACTTCGTGGTCCTGGAGCTAAGGGGTTGGAACAGTGATCAGGATGTTTGGAAAAGATGGAGGAGAGAGAAACTCCTTAAGATACTCTGAAAGTAAGTTTATGAAGATCAGAAGTAAAATTTGTCATATTGGAAAATGCTGCCTGGCAGCTCTTTATAGACCAGCAGAAGTCCTGTATTTAAGGAAAGAAAAGAAGAACAAAAGACAGTGACTCTGAACAATTAAACAGACTTGATTAGAACACTCCTAAAATCAGCTGGAAGGTCGTCTGTGGGAGTTACTTGATGCTTAAACCTTGACTTGAGTGCTGCCTGTCTAATCTTAAACTCATTAATGACTTGGCATGATTTTTCTATTGCTGATTTCCAGGACTAAATTTGATTTGGGATTGTCATTCCTAAATTTACAACTACCTGCTCAAGTAGGAAAAAAAAGTTTTGCACCAGTGAAAGAATCTGCAGAGCTATAAACTAAATTTATGAAGTAAATATACTAAAAAAAAAAAAAAAAA
>VZTG01006290.1:33925-77424 GCA_013397845.1 Melanocharis versteri
TGTGCTAATGGAAAAGTCAGTAGTATTTTGGAAATTAGGTGTACTCAGTGAAGTTTCTGCATTAAAAAAAACCTAATTAGAGGGAAATATGTGGGTTTTGAGGTGGAGGAAGATGAGACTTTTTTAGAAAACATATTTATCAAGATCATCTAATTGTGCCATTCTTCTTTCCTTCTCTCCCCTTCATTTGCCCCCACCATGTACACCATCCACTTTTCCAACTTCCAAAGCATGTTTTACCATCAGCTTTGGGAGGGAATGTATGTAATGTAAGCACTAGGTATATCCTCTGGGGTTGTGGCTTTTAAGTGCTTTTCTTTCTCAAGTTCTGTTTTCCGAAGTATCTTTAGGATGCTCCTTAGAATCTGTCCTGTGAAGTATCTGGTTTTTCAGTCTGACTTATTGTGGTAAACCATGCAGCTTGGACAGATAAAATCACAGTATTAATTGTTATTTTGCCATAGCAGTGTTGACCATGCTGCTTGGGTAGAGAGCTCTGGTTTTGCACAAAGAGTTTGTGGCATTCCGGTGTCCAGACTTAAGTGATTGTTTTCTTAGTGCAGGACCTAGATACCATATATAGAACTTCTTTTCAGGAACTGCTGAATATGAGCTTCAAGATTTTTCCCCTTGAGATGGTAAAGCTTAATCTAATCTAATAATTAAGCTTAATCCATGTATTTTTTCTGTTGAATAAAGACAGACCAAAATCACATTTAAAACAATGTAAGTGATGACTGCTCTCCCCTATGTGCGTGCCGAAATTGGTTAATGAAGTAGAGTTTAGCTGAGAATTTTAAAAATGCCCAAGCTACGTAGTGAGAAACAAGTATGTAGTTAATTTTATGATTGATATTTTCTTAAATTCATTTTATCAAAAGGAATGGCCACCTTTTTCTTTTGCACATGTATCTTCCTGGCAAATGTGTTGTTCTTGTGAACCATGAAACTTGCCGTTTTCATGATGTTCTGTCGCTCCTAGGTAGGTTTCCTTTGGTGTGAGCACGGTCAAGAAGTTCACATGAATGTAAGACAAAGCTTGTCAAACATATGTTGAGTGAATGCTTGACTGGTGGTTTTATGATGGAAAAGTTCTGGGTCCTTTTTTTAGAAACAATAAGAAAAATCTATGGGAACAATTAGCCTTTTTATGTTTGACTTTGAAGATATTACATGACTTGTTTCTTTACTTCAGCCTGTCCCTCTGGAAGTACAAAGTCACTGGCATCTCTTTTCTCAATACTGTTGAGAGCTGTGTATAATCTTCACAGAGATAATTTGGTGTTTTCTTTGTGTCACTAACTGTGAAGTTTTAAGTGTGTAAAAATAACACAATAACACAGAGTTTAATGCTCCAAAATCATAATGGGATGTAAAAAATTGTTATATCCAGAGAATCAACAAAAATTCCTAGGCGAACCATGTACATAAACCTTTTGACCTGAAATAGTTTATTTCACCTAGAATTACCCTGTTTTGCATAACTGAAGACAACACCATTTTAATGTAGTTGTGTTTCCATGCCTTATGAGAAATCATGTAAGTTAAGAAACAGGTAATTTAGGGCCTGGTGCAGTCTCCACCTGGACATTTGTAGACTGAGTTATGCAATTCACATGCCTTGTTATATAGTTAATTTGATTACAACACCTTATTCAGTGTTTCAGCAATAGGAACTGTTGACAGGAATGGCCATGCCCAGTTTATTTCAGAGTGTCTTATTTTTCCTTGACTTTTTTTTGTGGATAGATTTGTTACCCTCTTTAGGATTCAAGGTGCTTGAAGTTGTTTTCAAAAACTGAAATTCTCGGTGGTCAGCTGGTGATTTTAGAGACAGTAGTGGGCTTGGACAGCATTCTGGTTTGGGGCAGAGTTGCCCTTCAATGAGGGTATGACTGCAGTTTAGTAGTGGAGGAGTTCAAACGGTTCTCTCAGAATTCAGTTTTTAGTCCTGGTCTCTTTTTCATAAGTTTGACTGAATTTAAGTTTGCGTCTATCACTGTGTTAACAAGTGGGAAGGTATGAAAGTGGAGTGGGAAGATAGGAGGTTTAAGTGTTTTACTGCTATTCCTCTTGTGAGAAGTAGGGTTGGTTTCACATATCATGAGAGGAAGCAAACTTTTTTTTTTTCTTTTGCCAATCACTTTTTAAGAGTTCCCTCTTCTTTTTCAGCCTTTACTCTGCATTGTAGTGTTTTGTCTGTGTCACTCTTGACATGTTCCAGAGTGCATTGGATGGATTTGTTTAGAGAAGCAGTTCTTTTATTTATGTCTTTAGAAGCACAAGAATGGGCAAAACATGTCAGCAAAAGTAGGCTGAATGATCCCACAGACAAACTTTTGTTGCTGCCAGAAGAAAAGTACCATTTGATTGAATTGGCATTTTATAATGCTAACACTGTGTTTCCAGTAATAAAATCTGTGACCATTCCCAGGGTGACTGTGAGTGAGTTAGACGTACTGTACTGGGAGTGCTGTTCGTAGAGACTTAGGCACTTGTCTTTTTATGTGTAGGTTCTTTTTTGTATAGAAACACTCAACTCTGTGATTTTTGGAATGTTTGTGTGAGTAATGTGTACACCAACACATGGAAATGGTGGCTGCTAGGCTGCAACCAGGGTCCTTTTGGAGGCATCTGTCATCACACACACTTGGTCCTGAGTTGGTAGGTAGTGGCTTTATGTCAATGATAGCTTAAAAATCACAACACAGCACAGAGCCTTAAATAGACAATTGCTTCAGGGAGCATTTAATTGATGGTTTATTAACCAAAAGGCCATGGGCTGCGAGTTTTTGGTGTTGTAAAGGTCTAAATGTGACCTGGGAAATAAAGTCAGGAAACCTAGCAGCTGAATATTTTAGTTGAGGGTGAGATGCTATTTAATTTAAAGTTAAAAGCTGTCAAACCACTTGCATAGATAAACAGATGATTTCTCAAAGGAAGGTTTCTGTGTGTAACTCTTGGTATAATGAATGCTGAGCTCCTGTGATTAGCAGCAGAGTGGGCCATGATATAAAGTATCAGGCATCCAGACAGCATAATCATTCTGAAAATGCCAACAGCTGGTTTACACAAGTAAGTCAGTGTGTAGGAAATAATAACTGTATATGGTAGTGTTGCATCATTCAAGCTTCAGAACTTAATTCTTTAGATAACAAATGTTTAGGTACAGATTAAGTTGACTTTATGCTGTGAAATGGCAATAGTTACAAGCGTGTAACTTTACAAAAGCATCACATATTTAGTGGTGTAATATGTCTGAAAAGTTTTAGTAGTGGTGCAGTCTGCCTTATCACTATAGTTGAGTGGAATGAGTGATTTGTGTATCACCGAGCAGATACTCTGCGTACTACAACATTTTTCAAGGCGTAGATAACTGAGGGTTTTGCTTCTAGTTCTTCTTCGTGTGGTGTATTGTGGTTTTGGTGTTTGTTTTGATGAGAGATCCTGAGCAAATCACTATTTCTGACTTAATTTTCTTTTTCAAGACACTTGATGTTTTTTAGCTGGGTTGCGAGCACAACACAGTTCTCTGCTTTTCTTTTTCCTGTCTCCCACTCCTGCAGATTCCTGCTAGAAGAGGTACTGAGATTCTCTCTGCCTGAATGGCATAGGCCTGGGCCAAAGCTGTGCCGGCCTTTTGTGTTTGTTTTAAAACATGTGGAGCAGCAGCTGTGCTGTTATATATTCATTCTAACAGCACTGCTTGTCAAACAGTTTAGATGAATTAGAAAGGCAAAAGTAAAAATGTGTTTCAAAACCTAGAATTAGTGTAAACACTTTTGGGAACACTTTGGGAGATTCTGAGATGGACTCTAGGAATGTTTGTGATAAAAGCATTCTTTGCCATTGATGCATCCTTCTGACTGAAAAAAGATGGTGCTAATGTGCTGCGGAACTGTCTAAAAATAAACAGAGGTGCTGACCTGACTTCTTAATTTGAGGAGATAAATAATATAAACTACATTAAATGGTGAAGTAAGAGCTAACACTTTCATTAAAGGATTTTCAGTTAGTTGTAGTTGGTGTGGAATTATCTGACCATTTATTTTAGTTGAAGTGCTGGTTCATCAAAATTGACGTTTTTGGTGGGAACATTTGTTTTGACAGCTTTCCATAAGGCTGACATCCTGGGTCACATGGTTGGAGCCTTGAGCTTCCTATTCTGTTCCAGTCATTCTACAGCAGGTAGCTGTAGCTGGTAGGGGGGCTGAGGATTTTCAGCTGTGGCAGGATTGTGATCTTACTGTTCTTAGGTGTTTCTATCCACACAGATCTTTCAGTTTTGAATGTTTTTGTCACATGCTGTTCCACTGCAGTGATAACTAAGCAAGGTTTAGATGACAGTGAAATGCCTACTTCTAAAAAAACATACTGCCCTTTCTACATCCCCAGTTCTCATTCCTTTGTCAGCTCTTTCTCATTCTGGCTCTGTGGTTTGTCCTACACTGGGTATTGCCTCGATGGAAGGTAGGATCAAGGCTTGTGAGGCTCACCAGAATTTTAACACCTGTCTTGGAGACCCTAGAAGGCAAGAGAGTGATAAAAATATAGGTTTGGGGTCTTTTTTCATGAGACAGAAACAGCAGCTGAAGAGAGATGGAGCTTCTTCCCCTTGTCAGAAGTTTTAGTTTCCTGTGTTTATTGACCTGTATACTTCCACTGTATATTCTGGTTGACATAGAGGAATGGTATTTATCTGTTAGTTGTTCTCATAGGCAATCATTTTTTTAATAGGTACTAAGCTGTTGTATCAGTTTTCTAATTTTTGCTCACTGGTGTTTTTTCTCTAAGGTTATTACAGACTTTAAGACACTTTTCAAGTTATATGTCATCCCTGTTTAAAGGTCTGATTTTCTTGGTGGCTTGCTGAAGTCCACACTATGAAATGCAGAAACATCTTCCTTTATTATTTGTCAAAAGCAATGCCATTAAATTGCAACAGCAGCCTTTTAATTCGTGCTGTGATTTGTTCTTTTTTTGTCTCAACACTAAGCAGCTTGCTTTGTGAAAGTTGTATTGTCTTCAAATATACGAGCAGACGCAAAAGAGGAAATATACACAGTTATTAACAGAGCCTTTTTATAATTTGGTAGATGATCTTGCTCCATCAGCTTCTAGCACAGGATGTATTCTTGCCTCTACAGGTGGGATTGGGAGAACAGAAAAGAAGTAGCATCATTGTACTGCCAAAATAAATGGCTCATGGGCCTCATGTACCACTCCGATCTTGTCAAGACAGCTGTTAACTAAATGTTTGAGCTGCTTAGTGGTGTGGGGATTTGATACTACTGTGGTGGGATGGCAGAGTTAGTGACAGGTTATTCTACAAGGTAATACCTGTTTTCTCTGATTATTTTGTCTTAAATACGCACAGCTCAAGAACAGTCTGGGCACAGATTAGTGCTTCCCCTGGAGGGTTGAACCAAAGAGCAGCAAGGCATTCCCATGAGAGGTACAACAAGAGCTAATGTTGCTCTGTCCAAGATGTTTCTTCAAGAACTCTGCTGGCTGTCCATCTTTCCACATACTTTTTGCATGGATATCTGGAGCCTCTTGCTACCTCTGCCAATGTGATTAAAATCCAAAAGTTGTTAGTTGGTGATAGATGGCAATTTTCACTCCTGACCTTGGGTCACGTGTAAGAGTGCAAAAGAAAGGGTTGCTGCACAACTTTGTTGTAGTCTTAATTAGCTCCTCTGAGGTTACAGATTTATGCATCCGCAGTTTGTGTAGCTGAGAAGAGCAGTGTTCACAGCTTTTTACATTGAGTGTTTGAGGTTGGGTTATGTTAAACTAACACTGAGCACATGCATACAAAAAACTGATGGATCTAGGAGCTGACAGTAGCCTAAAAACAGGGGAAAAAGCACCATTAGTAGCTAATAAATGATGCATGTGTGAATACTGTAGGTATCTGAGTCACTCCCAATTTGACCTTTGCAATTTGTTGCTCAGTTTTGGTCAAGCGGAGCCCCAGCTTCATCTTCCAGAGGCCTCCCTGCCCAGTGGCATTGTGCATGTTTGTAACAGGGTATCCACATGGGACAGACCCTGCTCCAAGTTCTTGAAGAAACCTGCTGGACATGCTTCATCCAGTGCCTTTGTTTTCATTAAACTCCAAGGAATCTAACTTGATGTGCCTCTTTCTAGATGATCAAGTTTTCTTCATTCCATAATTCACGGAGAAAGTTCCTATGGGCTTTTTTTTCTTGTTTTCAGAGGTTTTGCCCATTAGTCAACATGAGTCAACATCCAGTTCATTGCAGGGGATGCCCAACAGAAAAAGCAACACATAGATCTCTGGTACTATGTTTTCTTGCAACAGTCTCTATGTGTGAACTTTATTTAAATTATCTTGGAAAAGTTTGCTTGGGTTTTGTGCTAAAGAAACCCCTTAGTCTCTGCTTTGACAGAAGTTTCATATCTCTCTGGAAAGAGCTACCTATAGAGGAGGAGATGATGGCCCTGCTTAAATACAGCAGTTGGTGACTTCACTTAGGCCCAGATATAACTGTGTCAGTGACATCTGTTTGGATTGGTGACTCTTTGCCTTTAAAAAGAACAAAAAAAACCACGTAGTAACCTCTCGTTAGGATTTAAATGAAAGTTCAGTTCTTGCCAAACTGACCAAGCTTTATTTCTTTCACTGCTATCTGGGACCTCAAGAAAGGCACAAATCTATTTCTTTCTGTTTGACTGCCAGAAAGTGATCTTTGAGGGGAGATACAATTTTGCCATGCTTAGGTACCCACCTGCCTGAGTTGAGCTGGCTGCCTCAATTTCCTTTACAGCCACCTCAGCTGCCTTTACAGCCACTGGAGAAGGGTGGCTTTCTCCTTGGGTTAAATCAGAGCAGTACTGTAACCACTGCAAAAAGCTACTTCTTTCTACCTTTGGTTTGAAGGACCTCAGGAATCCTGGGGTGCATCAGGAAGAGGGGTGCCAGCAGGTCAGGGAGTGATCCTGCCCCTCTGCCCAGTGCTGTGAGGCACATCTGGAGAGCTGTGTCCAGCTCTGGGATCCTCAGGACAGGAGGGACATGGAGCTCCTGGAGTGGGGCCAGTGGAGGCTGCAGAGATGATTTGGGGCCTGGAGCATCTCTGACAGGGAAAGGCTGAGGGAGCTGGGGCTGTCCAGCCTGGAGAGGAGCTCCAGCTGAGAGGGGCCCTCATCCCTGTGTGTCCCTGTCTGCAGGGGGGGCTCCGAGCAGGGCCCAGGCTCTGCTCCAGGGGGCCCAGCAATGGCACCAGAGGAACGGGCAGGGACTGATGCCCAGGAGGTTCCACCTGGACAGGAGGCAGAACTTCATCCCTGTGCAGTGACCAAGGCCTGAACAGATTGTCCAGAGAGGGTGTGGAGTCTCCCCTTTCCCCCCTTTAATAGGAGCCCTCATGGTTGTTACGCATTGATGTCTGAATTTGCTTTGGAAAATCTTCTTTTAGGCATTGCAGCCAAGTGTAGAGGAGTGCTGAAGGGCTCTGAGTAGAGAAGATTTTAATACTGAATATCTTGAAGGGGATAATAAAGAAATCAATATGTACAACCCTGTATTTTTATGTATTACTTGGAATTTCAGCTTCTTAGCTTCCCTGAGTACAGAGCATGGTATTGAGTAGTATCCTAGTAAAGGGCTTGTTTACAGAATGAATTCTTGCTGCACTGGAAAAGCCCTTTCTCAAGCAAGCAGTTATGTCAGCTCGCTCAGCTGAGCCTGTAGAAATGAGACATTTTGACTTGAGGTGGAAAAAGTGCCTTGATACCTCCACCCCCTTTCTTCAGATTTCTGAGTTGTGAGTTAGGGATTGGCGTTCTTACTGGTGTGGGAAGGGAGTTGATTAGAAGAAGCTTTTAGGAGGTATCTGCTGCTGTCAGTAAGTCCGTTTTCCTTCCTCGTGCTGTGGAAAAGCTTGCAGTGCCTGTTTTCTTGGACTTTTAATTAGTAAAGTTAAGCTAAATATGCATTTGTTTCCACTGTCAAGTAACAGAGTATATCTTTCTGCTCTAGCTATCCCTTTTGTGTAATTGGTGTGGTTCTATCAAGCTCTTAGTGGCAGGTGTTGAGGAAAGTTCCCTGTTGGACCATCCACGACCACTCTGGCAGTCATTCTTGCACCACCTGAGCTGGGACCAAAGCTCCTTCCAGCTGCACACCCCACACTCACCCAGGCAGACCAAGTTTCCCACAGCAGAGTGTCAGATGCGTCGATCCTTAAAATAATTTTATCTTGGTGCAGTAGCTACATAACAAAATAGCACCTGGAGCTGGGTGCTTCTGAGGCCCTGAACAAAGGAAACCCTGGCCTTTTATACCCTCACAGTCTAAGAGCAGGAAGATCCAGAGGCTGTCACTTCTGTCTCTGACTGTCTGGTCACCCAGCTGTGCCACAGGTCTCTGTGCCCTTTGTTATCCAAAGGGTTGGTTCTCTGCATCCTCACTTTTAACCCTGCAAAACCAGCCTATCCTGGCAGCTCACAGCAGTCCATGGAACAGAACAGGAGCAAGGTTATAAAGAGTTAAGACTCCACTGAATAAATTCACCATCTGTATTTCTTACACACTTGGGGAAATTCTTACTGTTGCCACCACTTCTGTATGTTATTAGAATTACTCTGTGTGAATTGCTTCATAGAATTAATTTTCCAAACATATTTTTGTCCTCAGTGGTAATCCCAAACTCTGGGTTGTTTGTTGATTTGTTTGGTTTTTTGGGATTTTTTGTTCAGTTGCAGAACTGGAGATCCATTTTATTACAATTCAGTTCAGAGAAGAGTAGCTAAAGAGTAATTGTCAATAAAGCAGATTAAAGCCTTTGGTAAAATTGGATAACAACCATGAAGGGATTACTGTTCATGACTTACAACAAAGGAAGGTATTATCTGAAGCAGACTGCGGAATGGACACACTAAAAGTGGACCTGATATGAAAGGAGTAAATTAAATGTAGAGCGAAAGACAATTTTTTGGGAAGTGTATGCAGTCAGTTTTCAGAAACTGTTGCACTTGAGATTTGATTTGATCACTGGTGGACAGAAACTCAGCTCCTGAGGAAAAGAACATCCATACATATACACACATCATATGGGATTTTACTTACGGTTTTCTACAAGCACTGGCTGATGCAAAACTTTGAGGGCTTGGGTTGTATGAGCATGTTACACATTTTCATGAAAGATGTAAGCTTAAAGAAAGCTTAAAGAAGAACCCAGAACACAGGTGTATTAACCATACTTTGAATGGGGACAGAAATAATATACAGCAAAACCTGTAAATTATTCATGGCTTATGCACAAGTCTCACGGTTTCTACAGTCATGCTATGTGCTGCCACTAGAGCTGTCTTTTGGCCCTAATCTTTTTCACCCTGAAGACTGTGACTGTGAGAGTTTTGGAGTGCAAATGCTTTGTCCTCTTCATCTCAGGTGCAGAATACAGCACTTTCCCTTGTTGAACTTGAGATGCTTCATGACTGCCCAGTCCTATAATCTGTCCAGGTCTCTCTGCAGGGCCTTTCTGAACGTGTTGGATTGCCATTAAATTAAGCAATAGGTTTGGCTGTAGAGCAAAATGAAAACTAAAAAAACCAATTTGCAACAAGGACTATCCACATACAAGCAGAAATGCCTTTTTATGGATTCTGTTGGCTTAAATCCTGCAGAATGTGGGAAGGTGGCTGTTGCCCTTCTCCTTTGATAGTGACCAGTAGTGGTGGTGTCTCCAATGGGCTGTTCCAAAGGGTAAATTACAGTGAATATATATTATTCTTACGACTTACCCATCATTGTGCTCTGTACCCACAAAATTACTAAAACCACAGATATACCAGGCACTATTTTTTCTTTCGAGCAAGGTGTAACTTGGTGGGTGTCTTTTTCTACTTTTTTTTTTTCTTTAAAAGTCTAAAGAGTACAGGACCTGTAAGGAGCACAGTAAAAGAGACTCTATTAGAACTCCCCTCTTGCGACCTATTCAAACAGGGTTAGTGCCTGATCTCCTTCTGTGCTCCTCAATTTCTGCAAGCAGATTTCTCCCACTGGTTCTGGGCAGTAAGAAATTTTCCCCCACCTGTGCATATTGGATTTTGCTGTGCTTAAGTTTAATTTTCCCAACTTTTTTTTCTCTCTGCCTTTTGTTCTGCATTTTTTTAACAGATGAACTGTAGTGAGTGAAAACATAGCAACAGATGTTACATGAGATCAAGTCACATGCTTAAAGAGATCAAGTCACATGCTTAAAGTTGCCATTTTCTGTTCCTATGTGGAAAACTTGGGAGCATTTTGTAGCTGAATAAAAGGGACTCCTAGCTTTCTAATATAACACAGTTGTATACTAGAAAGGTCTTTCATACCTAACAGTCTTTAAAGTACTGAACTGTGAATTCACAATATATTTAGATATAAAAAAATGTTTATTTGGTTTTGAGATGCCTGTTCATTTTTATTCTATTCTTATGCTAATTATACATGTATTAGCATTTCATTTACTTTATATGTAGTTAGTGTTTTGTTTAATGTGACAGCTTTGCAAGTTAAATGCAAAGAACAATTACACTGTTTTGTTAAAATAGTTGAATGAGTTTTTCTATAAAAATATTCAAGTTATTATCTTCTGCAGGAAAAGCTCTGAACTAGACAGATTTTAAGTTTGCATGGTTTGAAAACAAGATAATTGATTTGACCTAGGTGTGCTTCTTTGGTACCATCACTATTTTGGGGTTTTCTGCACGTCTCTACATTTTTTTCCCTCCTGTTGTACTGTCATCAACACATCTTTTTCACCTCTTTGGAGGGTTTCTGAGTGGGGTAAGAGCAGAGGAAGGTAGCCAGCAGAAGGTGTAGAGAGAGAAGCTTTTGGGCCCTTCTGCATCAACTCTCCACCGTTTGCATTGATGCAGAAGAGAGGTGGAAAAGTGGCAGCCTTGAGTGGCAAAAGCAACTGCAAGCAGAAGGATCACTTCTGTAGGTAAAGTATTTATTGGGCAAGAAAGAAACAGTATTTAAATATGCAAAACATTGCTGGAATCTTACTTTATGCCTCTTTTGGCATCAAAGTTGCACACAAAACTGGGGTTTTTGCTGATGTTGAAAATCTCTGATTTTACATAAGATGCGTAATTTCTAGAAGTCACATATGTTTGCAATAGTTCCCCACATTATTGCTAAATAAATGTAGGCTTCCCCCCCCACCCCCGGATTTTCAGTATAGCATGATATCATTTCTGTAGCATTCATTTCTCACTTGCCCTCTGAAGCAGCAGCTGAGTTTCAAAACTTGCTGTTTTATCTAATTAAATTGCTCAAAATGTGATCTCCCCCGCCCCCGCAGCTGCTGTAAGGGAAACAGGGAAGAACACTTCTCTGTTTATAAGCAGCCTGTATTTTGTAAAAACCGTTTAACAGCATTTAGTATAATTTTTTAAAATTCTGTGAGCTGATGGCAAATTATCAGCACTTTTTTTCTGCTGAGCAATTCAGGCTTGAGATGAAAGGTTTCAACTAGAGTGAGTTTTATACTTGAGTGATTGGAAACATGCTTGGGTTTTTTTCCCCTAGTGTAATACTTGGTGGGCATTTTCTTTGTGCCTTGTTAGAAGATGTCTTGTGAGTGAGGCCTGTACCAGGGCAAGGATTTGGAATATTTTCCAAGTTTTTTTGATGTATCTCTCTGCTGGAAGCAATTTGTATGCAAATGTGTGGTTAATGGTGGCCCTTAACCAAGGAGCAGGTGAGTGACCTGCAAAAGAAGCTTGTAGGGAGAAATGCTAATGACTGGGGTTTAAAGCTGTTTTAATTGATTTTTAACTTCAGAATTCCAGGTGCATAATAGTTGCTGTAGAATGCATAGCCACTTTTTCCATTAAAATTGAATCCAAGTACTTAATATTTAGCTCTTTACAGTAGGAATGGAAAACTAGACGTATTCTTACTTTCTTTATAGCAAAATCTAACCTAGAAAAAGCTTGAGTGAAGTCTCAGACATCTCAGTTATTTGATAATAATGTTTTCAGTATAAAAATGAAGTGGTGTTTGTTCCATCAGAGTACGAAGCCTTTGGCCAGTATTCAGACCACATATCATGGGCCTTTCTAAATGCCCTCGGCAAACATAGTTTCTTCTCAATAAAAGCCAAGTCTACATAGATTTGTATCTCCAGACTTAGGTCTCTAACCAAATCTTGTGTAATGTAACTTGTCTGATTATGCATTAATTACAATATGTCCCTATATTTCTACTCTTCTTCTACAGAGAAATCTCTCCTCTTCCTCCCACCCCCTTTTTTGTGGTTTGTTTTGTGATGAATATCATGTAGCTTTTGGTTAAAGACAAGGCCATATTTTATGTAATTTTTGTGGTGTGAAAAGATTAATTGGTGTGTGCCACTTTCTTACAGGAGAATAAGTGATTTAGTGATTCTAGTGGATGATCAAAGTGTCATCAGGTTGGTTTCCATATCTACAAAGTGATAAATCACAAGGACAGGAGCTGCGCTGAAAATGTACTGAACCCCTAGATGACGTGAATTAATCGAATTTTTAAAAAAAGCCTAAGGAATGACGGTTACATGTTAGGAAGCCTGATTTACATACCAAACAATAGGATGAAAACTATGCAAAAAGAATTAGCAGAGTGCTGAAATGTGATATGGAGGGTAAGATTCAGCATGGCTTGGCATAACATTAAAGTTCTATAGGGCTTCTTGGAAGAGTCAGGAATCAAGAACATAAAAATCATCCAGTTGGTAGCTGTGTACTGAGAGAGGGGCTGAATAACAAGGGGATATTTTACTGATGAAAGACTTGGAGTGATAAAAAAGAAATCTCACAGAGGAAAAGTTGCAAAAGGATCTCATGATACCGAACATCTTGTTCCCCAATTTCAGTCGATGGAAGACAGGTCATATCTCTGGTAGTTTTTTTGGCCTAATCTTCTCTTCTCTTGTTCCTGGCAGTGCCATCCTGCCCTTCCATGTTTTAGCACAGGTACCCACTTGATGTTATGGTGAACTACATCAGAGGATTAATGGGTCCCAACTTAGACTAAACTTCCATTAAATCTGAGAATAAAATAGAATGTGAGTGGGTCTTGGTTCAAACTGTTTGCCTTGTAAGCTGAATGTGCACTAAGGTTTGGTGGGATGGTTATAACAGTGCATTCTGTTCGCTGAGTGTAGGTGATGTATCTGTGGAGTTATAGAGGAGTTCATAACTCCAAACCTTTCGCAGCAATGGGGGATGCCTAGAGTTTTGTTTCTGAGAAGCAGCCCGGAAAGCCAAATGGCAGATTTGTCTCTCTTGCCCTCTTTCACCGAGCAACACAACTGGCATAAATGACTGTGCTCTCTTGCCGTGGAGAAGCGTGTGTATTTGTAGGGCTTCAATTTAAGATACAAGCATAGGGAAAAATCTTTCTGCCCCTCCTGCATTCAGGATGTATGGGGAGATATGGATAATAATTCTCCCAGTTTTTTATTCAAATATAAGAAACAGGTTTGGTTATGGCTGAGCTGAAAAAGCAGGGAGTGAAAAATTATTGTAGCAGCTGACTTGTCTAGTTTCAATCCAAGGCTCTTTGAAATTATGGAATTCCAAATCGTCATTTACAAACTAAATATGTGCAGTGCAAATGTTTATATTTTTAGTGCAAATCCCTGCAAAGAAACAGATTTTTTTTCATTGTACAAAGAAGGTAAATTTTATCTGAGGAAGATGAACTATGATCTTACAGTTTTCTCACTTGTTTCCCCCACTTGTAGTTTTAATGTAGCTAAATATTGTTTTGTACTAGCTTTCATAATTTTGTTCCATTCACAGCTGGGTAGAGATCTGCACCTTTCAGGAGGTTCTTAAAGAACTATCAGGGAGGTGTTTTTCTGTGTGGGCTCCTCCCGGGCAATGCTGGAGACATTGCCAGAGCAGACCTCTGTGAGACTCATCAGCCCTGCAGAGTTACCCAGCACATGTTCCTGGCTCTGCTTCTTTCCTGGCCTCTTGAGAGACTGTCACAGTTGTTGGTTTGTGGTATTTCTGTTTGTGTGTTTGTTTTTTTGACAGTCTGTCAAATCTGCCAGCTGCTTTTCTTTCCTCTATTTTTATGTTATATTTGAAGAACCAAGGTAGGTTGGAAGGCAAGGAACTTTCTTCTCTTATTTTGTCCATCTCTTGTTACATTAATCTAGTTTTCTGTTGGCTTACCTGCTGTCCGAACTTCGCAGGGTCTGGTGTATTATATCTGGAGTGGTTCCTGTGCAAAGCGCTGGCTGGAGTCTTCCAAAGCACATTTGGATCTTGCTTCCGTCTTGCAGTCAGCAAGGGTCTAGGGATGGTGTTAATTGGTAACAGAGGGAGGAAATTGTATCCCTCTCTATTTTTTTGGCTTAAACTGGGAAAATTGTTGTTTCAAATACTGTTTTTCAAATACTGCTAAGTTTTGACAAGCTTTATTTCCTGCTTGCTCTTGGAGCAAGAAAACGGCTTTTGTTTCCTAACTGTGGAAGGCACATCATTAGACCTTTTGTGTCTGGAGATAGGAAAGGTTAATTTACAAGTCAAGGAGCAAGAGACCTTTCCACCTGCTCAAACAATTAAAATTCTGCCTTTGTGAGCATTCAGCAAAAAAATAGCTGCTTCTTGTTTTTTTAATGAACATCTTTCTCTTTTTCCTGGGGATCTGTGGCCAACCACATGCATGAGACTCTGCAGTGCATCAGTGTATGTTTGATTTGACAGCTAAGCCAACCCTTACTTTCTACAGACCCTCAGAAATATCTGGGTGAAAATGAAAAGCAATCTCTCATCTGTTTTGTCAGATTGCCCAGCATTTTCTTTAAACTGGAATACCTGAAAACAGAGGCCATGGTAACTAGCTTGAATGCTGAGGGGGTTTTTTTTGGTTATGAAATGAGAATATCACGTAGGTTTGTGATTCCATGTTGATTTCTTATGAATGACTTTCAGTGGCTTTTCTAAGGTATTATTTTTAGGGCTTATGAATGCCATCTACAAAATCTTTTTCTAGTTTTAAACTTTGTTCTTGATACTGAGCTAGAGACAAAGCATCACCTTTTGATCTCTTCATCACAGCTTTTCTTCATTGCAAAAGTGGAATGTTTGCATTTATCTCTTATTTTAGAAATTGATTCCAAGAAAAGGGAAGGTCTGGTGATGATTTTATTTCTCCTGCTAGATAAGGTCTAGCTCCAAAGTGGAAATCCTCACATTGCCATCCTGGTTACAGATGGGCTTTTCTTGATGAGTATCCTGCCTGATGTCGTAGGATAAATGCAGACGTTCGCATGGAAGTGCTATCACCAGGACAGCATCTTCATCTTGAGGGAACCAGTACAGAGTATATTAGGCAAAATATTTGTATGCCTTATAAAATATGTGTCCCAGCAGAGCTTTTCCTGGTGTGTATAGTAGACTTAGACGTGGGATTTTACACATGGATTTCTCCCACTTGTCAGTCGAGTCTTTTAGCATCCCTGACAAGTGAGCTACGGAGGCTGCAGTAATTTATCCACAACGACCCCTGTTCCTGCACAGGTTCCTGCTGCGTGAGCAGTGATGGCATATTGAGGTGTGCCTGTCACAGGTCATTGTGTTCCAGCTGCTGCACAGAGACCCCTGTCTAGGTTTGATGCTGATGGTCTGGGCTGTGAAATTCAGTAGCTGAGATCCAAGTACCTGTGGAGTTGTGCTCATCCTCCACCCTCCCCGAGGTGCAAGGGATGGGGATGGAGGGTCTGGGTGGGGACATTTAAAGAGGCACAGCTGGGTCCGCTGGTTCTTGCTTGTCAAGCATTTTCAGCACATCTGGGTCATACAGTCATTTACTAGACACACTGATGCCTTGCAGAAGAGTGGAATAAAAAAGGCTTGGTTTTCAGTGTAAGAAATCTTGGTCTGGTTTTGGCCAGTGTACATAGCAACGCTTAAGGCAGGAGGTTCGGAGCCAGCTGTGTCTACCTGAAATGGGAAACTGCAGCTCTGCTGGGAACCCGTGGGCTTCTGAACCCAAAATAAGGGTAAAAAAAAAAAGATTCAGTGTGTTAGGATGTTAACAGTTCCCTGCTTAATTCACACCCATTCCTCACATAGCTGCTCTCAGTATGTGCAAGAGTGGTGTAGAGGCAACCGAAAAACTGCAGGTAGGATAATTTCCACAGAAAATGATGTTGACTGCAATGACTATTAGCATAAGATATTATTGTAAAGCAGCTCTAAAAATTACATTCAGCTAATCCACTTATTTACAGAGACAAGCTATTGTAAAAGAGTACAGTTCTCAGCTAGCTAAGAACATATTTTCTCTCATGTTTATCTCGATTGTATCCCCAAAGGATATTTCTTCCTCTCTCTTATGAAGAATTATTTCCATATTTAATTTATATGTACATTTTTTGCTTTTCCTGGAGGACTGAAAGTATTTTCTGACTTTTGAAGTTAGTTGAGAAATTTATTACTAAAACCTTCCTGTCATACAGTTTTAGTCCCCTTATTTGAAAATCCATATTTTGTATCTTTCAATACTGCTATGTGCTTCTGGATTGCAGTTTTCCTTCCCTTCGGAACTTGCCTCAGAAAGAGTCTCCATTCAGGTACCTGAAGGGTCACTTGATTCAAATGTCTTTTTGTAAACTCCTGAACATTTCTTCTCAAGTCAAGAGCTATTTTCAATAACCAAACATACTTTTTGTGCGTAGTTTTCCTGCACTACTCGAGTGCCTCTTGTTTAACTTTGTATTTTTCGGTTAGAGGAGTGCCAGTCCTGTTAGTGCTGGAGCAGCCTGTGTTTCCCAGGGTCCGCTGCAGGGCTGATGAGCTCCACAGGGGCTGCTGCAGGCTCTGAAGTTTGGCTGCTCCCTGTAGAGCTCAGAAGTTCTTAGAGCCTGAACCAAGCATAATTGCAGAGTTGGGGCCTTCACTGTGAAGGACCCCACCAAATAATTAGCTGTCCCAATTAAGCAGCTGCTTTTGCCACTGAATAACATTCAGGAAGGTGAATATTTGTGGACCAGAAAGTTGCAAAGCTGATGGGTGCTGACAAGAAATTTCTCTCCTTCTCTGCTTACTGTCAGAAATCGCTGCTAAATTATAGCATGTAATCTTGGCATTTGTAGTCAACGAGCTTTTTTCTCTGAATGTGGGATATTCTGCCATCAGAGTGCCTAGACTTTATGGGCTTTTTGGAAAAAAAGCTCTGTTACTTATTGTATTTGTTCACGCAGAATGAACTGTGACTTGCTGTTTCATCCTTTTTGTTTGTTTGGGGTTTTCTTTTGCTATGGCAGAACCTCCTATTTGAGACAAATCAAAACTGTGAAGTTACAACTGTAAAGTGCATAGTGATTTCTGAGGCCTTTTAAGAGGAAGTTTTATTGCCTGGACTCACCTTATGCACCAGAATGCAAAACCCAAAAAATGCTAGATTTAAAGAGGCATAGGAAACAGTTTGTAGGAAAAAACTATTAAAACTCATTCTCTGTTTGTTCATAATTTTTAATGAGGGGATAACCGTTAAGATAAACCAACATTCTGGGCCGCAGTCAAACAAAACACAAACTAATTTTATTTTTATTTAAGTCTAAGAACCTTCCTCTCTTCTATTAGTGTATGTCAAATACTTGATGTTCCTTAACTCTTTGGAGGGGGGCATGACTGTAATATTAAAAGTTACAAGTACAGATAAAAAGAAATACACTTTGTTGTTGTTGCTTTTGTTTTTCTTTTAGATTTTTATAACAGCTCACAACCATTTCCAGAGTCTGCTGGTAAAATTAAAATCTAGATTCCTAGATTTTAATTGTATAGCAAGGTATACCTAGATGATTTAGCACAAGACATTACTTTTCTCCTAATATTTTGCTCTACTCCTAATATTTTGCTCTATCTCATGGGCTTTGGAGATGGTGCTTTTTTTTTTTTTTTTTGAAATAACTAAATGTGTATGAAGAGAATGGGAGAGAGGGAAAATGGCCCTTACCTTGTCTGTGTGGCTGTCATCAGCTGGAGCATGGCTGGTTCCAAAGATTTTTAATGCAGACATTAAAACCCACAGGCTTTGAAGCAGGTGGAGGGAAACAAACATGTGATAGTGGAAAAAACGCAAACTATTGACGAAAGTGCACAGAGGTCACTGGAGCTGATTGGAAATATTACTGAATCTTAAAGCCAGTTCTCTGTGTGTGTGTTCCCCTGACAAATGAAGTAGGGCTGGTTTTGTGAAGTCTGGGAAGCCTCTTCTTTCTTACCAAACTACCCTTACCTGTTTTTGCTTGAGTAATTGCAGCGTGAATGAGAGGTGAGAGTGAGACAGAAAAGAATATGAGGCTGTACAGCGATTAATGAGCTGTTTCAGTCCAAAAAAATCAGTCCAGCAGTCTGGTCAGAGCCTTGGAACTTATTAACCTTGATTTGGAAGTCGAAGACTTGACAGCTGGGGCAAAGAAGAGCTGTCTTAAAGAAGTTAAAAGTAAATCTCTCTTTTTCTCTCTTCTTTCTCACATGCTCACTGGTGAAATGCTGCCTGACTTTTTTTAACATTTCTTTTTTCAAGTGTGATTTCTTACTGCATAGCTTGACCAAGTGCCTTGCTACTTTACTACCTATCCAGAAATTATTTGGGGTTTGTTCTTCTTCCTGATGAAAAACCAGTTTATCTGAGGCACTTGTATATGCCTAGAGAAATCTCACGTTCTCTTCAGATATTTTTATACTCTGTGTTAAGATAAACGTGTTGCTCCATGAAGAATGACTCACTTGGGATCAAATAGGACAATATTTGTGTTAATCAGCTGCATTTCTGTCCACAGATACTGCTGCACATTAAAACAAACATGCTGTAGACATGAATTAAGGGGGAAGATATGACATGGAATTTCCTGACTCTTTAGTAATAATAATAATAATGATAATGATAATAATAGTAATATAAGTCTTTGCCAAGAATAACTTCATCTGCAAGTGTTTCTTGAATGTGTTGCACATTTGTTTTCCTTTAGAGGATGGGTGGCTAGGCCTCTTCACATGTAGGCACCATATACTGACCTGTTGTGGTTGTGTGATGATCTGAGTTAGTTTAAAGGTTTCAGGTCTTTCCTAATCTGGATTGTTTTGACTGAGCCAGGCTAAGGAACACAGATACAAGCAGGTAGTGCTGGCAGATGTCATGAGGTTATGAGAAGCAATTTAGGACAGTAGTCTGTTCCAGCTGCAACAACAAAACAGAGCAGGCACCATGGACACATGGCTGATCTGTTTATACTATGTTACTTCAGTTTAGTTATGCATTCTGTCAACAACCCACAAAAATAAATCCATTTTCTACCACCTGCAGAAAAAGGACAAATATTCTTACCCCCTGCTAAGCTCTAGCCAAAATAAAGTGGTTTCCCTTGCTTTGCCTCAGTCTTAAATGCAACCGAGTAGCTTCCCTCTCCCCACTACTTGTTAAATAATGCTTAAAAATTGATGTATGTTACATGTTTTAAAACTTGTTAGTCCAGTCTTAAAAGATTTTACAGAGTGTTTTTCTCAGTTACTGGATGCAAGCTGTGCTTCTAAGCGTGTTGACTGAACTGCTTGTCTCAGAATTTCTCTGGAAATAAACTGACATTAATTGGTCTTCCATCAAAGCCACTTCACTGCATCACATGCAACTATGTCTGCTATAAGTCTGCACACCTTCTTCTGTTCCCCCCTGAATTCTGATGCATGCTAAAGAAGCTGTTGTATTTTTATGACAATTTGTAATATCTGCCTTTGCTGTTCAGTGATGAATTTTGAGATGGTTGTCAAGATCTGTTGGATATCTCCAACTTTCTCACTTGACCCAAGGAAAGAAAGAAACGTATGGAAGTATAACTTGACATAAGTACTGTGGGTTTGTCTTAGGTTGTTTTATTTCAGCTTTTTGTAAAGTAACTTCACGTTGTTTCGCAGGGTATGTGCCCCTTACCCAGTAGAGCAGAGCTCCAGACATTGTCTCTGCAGAACAGAGAGTGCCTTTGTCTTTACCGAAAGTTGTAGATTTATACATGATTGCTTTCTTCTTTTGTCTCTTCTCTTTTCAAATAATTGTAGGTTCATGTACTGGACAGACTGGGGAGAAGTGCCAAAGATAGAACGAGCTGGGATGGATGGTTCAAGCCGCTCCATTATCGTTAACACGGACATATATTGGCCAAACGGACTGACGTTGGATTATGAAGAACAGAAGCTCTATTGGGCAGATGCTAAACTGAATTTCATCCACAAATCAAATCTGGATGGAAGTCACAGGTAAGAAGTTTTTAGTTTATGTGTGTAATGTGGGGATTTTCTTAGAAGATGCTGCCTAAGCAATATTGTAGTCTCTGTTGCAGCGAATTGTCAGGTTAGCACTCGTAAAATTTTAAGCAAACCAGTGCTGTCAGAAACTTATCCTTCTCCATCCTCACCCTTCCAGCACTGTGAAGTGGAATGTGTGCTTCTCTTCAGGGTATCCTGTAACTCTCCCAAAGACTTTTCTCAGAACCAATTCCATTAAAAAAATTCTCGAATCCTGTTCTTAATTGTGTAAGACTACATAGCAAAATTGTCACTTTTCAGTAGGTCTTCTGTGCAGGGTTGCTGTGGTATTCAGAAATGCAGAGGATAATACGAGAAAATGGATCATCATATATTAGTACTTCAGTTTTATTAATCCTAGAAGCTGGGAAATTAGTGGAAAACAGTCCTTACAGGAGAGCTATGTTAAAATGACTGTTTTCCTTGAACAGGTTCATAGCAATGATGTGATTCTTCTTGATCCAGTCATGGCTACTTCTTAATTAAGGGTATAACTGGTACTTTATATATGCATTTATCCCTAATTTAAACGATGACCCTCTTCATTAGATGAACTTTTACAAGTACTGCTTGCACACACAAATAAATCCCAGTTAGCTTGTGCCCAAGGTGTCATACGGAGAGAGGATTTTTTTGTGGGGCTGTACTTTGCAAATTTTTGTGATGCTTCAGCTAGTTTAGCTGGGCATGAAATATCCTTTCTTACGGTCTTTGTTCTGGCCTCTTAGGGACTTGTCCCACCTTTCACCACAAATGTTAATTCAATATAGAGAAATGAATTCTATTGATAAGATCGTTGTTTTGTGTGGACTGGTGAGTAGGAGCACAGGCAACATGCATGAAACATGTCCCCTGTCTTCCTGTGATATTTATTTTGAATTCCACGATTTCTTTGTAATGCTGGTTTGAAAGGTTACATCACTTTCCTGCTAAATTCTGTCTTTTAAGCGATCACAAGTTCATGCAGTGTGTTTGTAATCGTGTTTGTTCATGGAAAGTACCAGGAGTTGGATGCAGTTTTAAATTTGTGTCTTTGGATATAAGTATTATGACTAGCTTGGTTAATTCAAAACGTGGACTGTGGATATCTATTTTGAAGTAGTCCTTCATTTGCTGTTTGTTTCACAAGAAAGAAAACTTAGTGCCGAAAAGAGAGAAATATTTCATCGTGATACTTTCTTTCAAAAAAAAAAGACTGTCACGTAAGTTTTCAAGTAACGGAGAAAGAAGCATAGAAATTGTCATATACAGTAGTAACGTGAATATTTTTTATTTTATCTGGTGTCTCCAGCCTTTCTCATTCCAGAGCTACTTCAGTGATTCCTGCTGGCACTTCTGCTTTTTCAATCTTGTTTTGCTGCGGACTTCTTTGCAGTTTATCTTTTGCTGGTGATCTGTTGCACATTGGTGTAAATATACTTGGGTTTGGTATTCTGTTTTTATTTTCATGGTGTTCATTCCCTGGTCTGCTGTTGCTTAACCGGGGGGATGAGGCTGTGGAGGTGCTGATCTTTCTTGGTGCAAGGGGCTGATCAGCCTTGTCTGTGTGCAGACAGCTGTGTCCAACAGCTGCCTCATGGCACAGAAGTGGAGTCACCTGAGTCCCAGTAGTTACCTCATTCCACAGTAAATTCTCTGGAATTAGTTAAGCCTGTAATAAAGACCTGTATAGACAAGTAATTTAGATTTTTACATCTACTAGTTCTTTCTTACGCAGCCATAAAAACCAAAGCAGTCTAATGCTTTAGGTTGGGTATGTTTTTCAAATTGATACATTTCAGTATCAGGAATTTGTCGTGGCACTATGCTAATATATTACTATTTGAGGGGCAGAAAGGGAAGTTGTCCCTAGAAAGGAAAGCACATATGATTTCCCTTAAGCACTCAGAGGCACAAACCAATTCTAACAGCACCTGTTTTTCCCTAGGCATGTGAGAACATTCTGAAGATTCAAAAAATAGTCAACATCTGTATCCAGGCATTTTTGTTTCATTTTTTATTCTTTGCAATTACATCATTAGGAGGAGGAAAAGAAGAACTGCAGAAGTTAGGCTGTTCTACAATGGGATTTTATGGGGTGTTTTTTTTCTGCTGTGACCTCTTAGCCTCTGCCTGTGTTATAAGAAAAAAAATCTTCTGGGGCTATCCAAAGTGATTTTTTTTTTTTGTGTTGGATACTGTCTTTCAGTTATCCAACAAATTCGGCTTTCTCAACGTGATATTTTACACCTGTAATTCTGTATTTTGTCTCGTAATTATTTTGTTCATAATTTTCAGTAAATGATTCACTAATACTATAAAAGAAAACACAGTTTCTAATTCTGCAGCCAAAGCAAAAACCGTTTAGATTTTTCTTTTCCATGGAAAAAATCACCCCACCAAAGGACCCAAAACCCATAAAGCCTTTAGTCTTTCTTCCTAGCCATCTCCAACCCCCTCCGAAAAAAAACAACTGACAAAAAACCCCACCTCTTCAGAGGGCTATCTGTTAGGGGTTTTTTTCTTAAGAGTTAAGTGTTGGGGAGAACAAGATCATTATCAAGTGCCTAATCTAACTTAAACCAGACTCTTCGGTTTATTTAGAAACTGCCAGTTCTGGTGTTTGGTTTTTTTTAATCTTGATATTTAGACCATTCTTCTAAATTGCTGCTTTATTTATACTTACTTGTTTTGAGGTTTTTTTGTTGCTAAATTTCTAAATTTCTCTTGATCAGAACAGATTCTTTTATCTTGTGAAGTGTTACTAGTTTTCCTGGTGTTTTACCTAATGTCAGTATGTCTGGGAAAATACATACTTCTGGAAGTTGGAGCTATTGAAATGAAAAAGGCAAATGAGTTACTGAAAGACACGTACCTTCATAAAAATTGGATCTTCTAGATCTGGATAGTTTTGATAACTTAGAAAAGGAAGCAGATGAGTAAAGATTTGATCTGTCAAGTTTTTTAGCGTTGCCTGACAGGAGGTGGGAAAGAGTCTGTAGCAGGTAAGCGATTGTAAAAGCTTCATATAAAGTAGGATGGTGAAAGTTTTAATTACTTTGGAGAAATATTTGGTTGGAACGAACATCTTTCTATCAAAAAAGAATTTCAAACAGTTCAGAGAAAACTGGTTTTGTGGTTTGGAAGATGAAAAAATGCAGTGTAAATAGGAAAAGATTTTAATTGGTGTCACTGACAGTATTAAAGTATTGAAGTTCAGACATCAGAGATATAAAATTTGGAAGGAGTTCTCTCTAGAAATTCACGATGTATTTCTAAATCTGTAAGAAACCCAAGACTTTTTTGTTCTTTTATTCCTGTAGTCTGAATATTACCTCTCTGCACCTGACAGTACACAAGAATTAAAACATATAAGATTTACATCTCAGAGAAGGACTTTGATCTGAATTATAGAATATGCTGAGTTGGAAGGGACCCACAAGGATCATAGAGTCCTACTCCCAGCCCTGCACAGAGACCCCAACAATCCCACCCTGTGCATCCCTGAGAGCATTGTCCAAGCGCTCCTGGAGCTCTGGCAGCCTTGGGGCCGTGACCCTGCCCTGGGGAGCCTGTTCAGTGCCCCACCACCCTCTGGGGGAAGAACCTTTTCCTGATATCCAGCCTAAACCTCCCCTGACCCAGCTCCAGCCGTTCCCAGGTCCTGTCCCTGGTCCCAGAGAGCAGAGCTCAGTGCCTGCCCCTCCTCTTCCCCTCAGGAGAAGCTGTAACTGCGATGTCTGCCCTCAGCCTCCTCCAGCTGAACAGACCAAGTGTCCTCAGCTGCTCCTCACAAGCTTCCCCTCAAGGCCCTTCACCATCCTCGTGCCCTCCTTTGCACACTCTCTAATGGTTTAA
Source organism: Melanocharis versteri (assembly GCA_013397845.1). Classification (NCBI taxonomy): domain Eukaryota; kingdom Metazoa; phylum Chordata; class Aves; order Passeriformes; family Melanocharitidae; genus Melanocharis; species Melanocharis versteri. The sequence continues at coordinate 58,088 of VZTG01006290.1, forward strand.
TGTCTTTCTGATATTGTGGCACCCAAAACTTCACACAGTACTCAAGGTGAGGCTGCCCCAGGGCAGAGCAGAGCGGGACAATCCCCTCCCTGGCCTGGCTGGGCCTGGTGCCCCCAGGACAGGGATGTCCCTCCTGGCTCCAGGGCACTGCTGCCTCACGTCCAACTGGCCACTGACCAGGACCCCCAGGTCCCTTTCCCTGGCACTGCTTTCCAGCCTCTCATTCTCCATCTGTCCGTGCGTCCAGGGGTGCCCCGTCCCAGGTGCATTATGGACATGAATCCTTTACTTGTTGTTTGCGGGGGTCTGGAAGGTGGAAGAGTACAGTAGGCTGGTGGGAGGAATATGCAGAGTGAGAAAGAAAGTATAAGCCTTGATTATTGGGGTTTGGTGGAGTTTTTGTCACCTCTTCCAGTAGGACTGGAGTCACAGTGAGCCACTAAAACCAGTGTGCAGCATGACGGCTCTGGCACTAGTACTCGGTTAAATATGTGGTAGAATCATAAATTTTTGTGAGAAAACCTCTCTAGCAAATTTTACAGGGATGGTTATGGTTCGTTACCTGCTAGCCCTGGGATTTACTGGCCCTAGCTGCTCCAGCATTGGGCTCATTAGAATAAAGACGAAGAGCACAGAAATTGATGACTAATGCCCTTGATTTGCCAGTGAGAGAAAGGAACGAACAGTTTTTCATGTCAGAATGCAATAATTAAAGAACTAAATTGATGCATAGAAGAGATGGTTTTGGTTTTTTGCAGCTCTTGCCCTGCTCTTATCAGAGGGAATAGTTGCTTTTCGTGGGACTAATTAAACAAAACTGAATTGCAGACAGCTCTCCTGTGAGTAGAGTCCCCGAGATAGGTTGGCCTGCTAAGGCAGTTCTTGAATTAATTTCTTCTTCCTTTACCCTGCAGCAGCAGTTCTAATTAATAAGTTAACACGTTACTGGCTGAAGGGAAATGCACTTACAAGGTGCCCCAGGAAGTGTTTGTGCTAATGAGATGGTTTTTGAGGCCACTGTAAGAAAACATACTTTCAGCAACTGTCAGAAAGCTGGGAAGCTCTTGCAAGAGGTGAATGTCTTACGTTTGCACTTGAGCATTGATTTTTCTGGTTTCTCTTTTCAAGCATCAGCTCCTGTCTGTCTGCCAGATGATTAGTTGCTGATTTGTTGAAACACTAAAAATACTGTGTCCCTGCATTTAGAAGAGGTTTTTTTGCCTTGTTTGCCTATAATGTGTACAGTACATGACATTATGTACAAGGTGTAAAATCTCATGTTCTGTTTCTATCTTTCTGAATATTTCTGTGAGATAAAATTGCTTAACACCTTCAAGCAGTGAAGAGGAACCAGTCTATGGTGAGAAGCCTGTTTCAATACCTCACCAACACAGGCCAGTGCAGAAGCCAAGTAATGCCCTAATTAAAACTGCTAGAGAATCTTGCATAAACAGAATTGATTAGATGATTTGGACGTAGAGCTAGGGTGAATTTCTTGGTTCTTCCCCAAGGTGCTTCTGAAAAAAAATGCTGGAAAAGTAGAGCTTCAAAACATCTGTTTGCCTGAAAAATGACTCAGAGAATGACTTCATTTCTCAACCATGATTTGATTTCTGATTGACTTTTTCAGACTTTCATTGCAGGTGGGATTTGAAATGTCATGACTAGACCTGTTTGTTATATATTCTTTCTGGAAACACATGGCAATTATGGCTTAAAGAAGTGGTGAAAGACAAAAACACTTTGGTCTGAAAAGAGAGCATTATATCCCACAAGTCATGTTTCCTGCTTACTTTCTCAGGTAATTAAAAGCAGGCTTGTCTCCTGATAGGACTATTTGGACAAGCATTCATGGTAAAAATCCAGCTTAGTTTTCTGAGTTGGCTTTGCAAATGTTTCTGTTAGGTTGGCAGGAGAGGAAATCCTGTGAGCTGAGGGAACCAGAGCTCCCTGCCCTCCTTGTGGCATCCTTCGTGTGGTACTTTATGGATGTATCTTAGTCTTTGATCCTGCTTCATCTGATTCATGCTCTGAGTGCTTTGGCCACTTGCTAACATTTCCAGTTGTCACAAGTTGAAGATGTGTAATTTCTGCAATTTTGTAAATACTCAAGGCATTAAGCACTCTGTACATGGCAAAAAAGGTTTTGTTTAAAATATTTTAATTTGCTTCATGCAAACATGCTTTCTTTAATATGATGAGCACTAAAATCAGATTTTCCCCCCGCCTTTCTGATAGCCTGGGAGATGGTAATAGGTATGGGATCCCCCATAGGGACACTGGAGAAATGGAGTGAAACATAAATGTCAAAAATGCTTGCACCCTGCCCTGGAGACTGAACACAGGCAGCCTCAGGGGTCACCTGAAAGGAGTTTTGCTACTGTAAAGCTGGAATGTTAATGGTTTAGAGACACACAGGCCAGAACATCTAAAGCACCTCAGGTTTTCTGCAGGTGTCCTGATCAGTTCTTGAGACTAGGAAACTATAATGCAGCAAGAATAAAAGGCATTTGGTTCATGAAAAGTGTTTACTTGTTTATTTTTATGGAGAAATGCTGTTATGCTTGGATATAAAACATCTGTTAAAATTCCAGGAGGGAAAATAGTAGTTCTTATGATATTTTAAATTTAAATTATCTTGATTATTGGTGGCTTTCTTTTGGTGATCTGAATTATTAAATTTCATAGCTAAAATGTAGCTTTGAATGCTAGTATAAGTTGAAAAAGAAATAAAGGCAGACTGAGGAAATACTGGTTGTAATAAAGGATATGAATTTAATAGCTTTTTGGAAATTTTGCTGTTAATTTTTATTTCAACTGAGTTTAGTCTTTGTCTGAAATGTATATGAAATGAAATACAGTGTAAATAGGAAAAGATTTTAATTGGTGTCACTGACAGTATTAAAGTATTGAAGTTCAGACCTCAGTATCCTGAAGCAAGAGCTTTTTTGTCATTGTTAATATAAAACTGGATAGACTGTCTATGAAGTTTCATGTATGTATTCTGTTTCAGAGTTTGGTAGTCCCTTTTGTAATTCCTGCTTTAACATGTTTATTGTTTGTTTCCTTTATCTTCACAAAGTGTTTCACAGGACTCTTTAACAGAATAAGAATAGAACAAAGGTGAATATATTTAAATTGGGTTTATATTTTCTCCAGACAGTAGAAAACTCTACCATAGCAAGTATTTATTGTAATGGCATCTCTGATTACTATGATGATAAATAGTTTTATTTGGGAAATCATGATATTCAATACAGATGGAATTTAATTTCTGTGAAAACTGCTTGTTTTCTCTTTCTCTTCTCACCTTCTTTCTCTGCTGTCCCTTTGTGCATTTCCTTCCCAGCCAACTCAACAGAGATGGTGGCCTTTTAAATGTCAATCACCACCCAGATTCTTAAGGCAAATTGGTGTGATTATATGCCTGGTGCAGGGAAAGTTATTAAAGTTAGTGTCTGCTCAGTACCATCTAATATAGAGCCAATTTGCATCTTGCTGAAGCCCCGGAGATGTCTCCTGAATGAATAACATTACTCCTTATCCCCAGCTCTCACCTTCCCATCATCTCTGGCGTCTCTTCCTAAACGAGGCTAATGATACAAGTGCTGCAGTCTGAAGGAACCAAGGAGCTTGGTGAAGGATATTAGGGTGGAGTGGTGGAGTGCCTTTTGCTGTCGTGTCACTCACTCCAGTGGAGCCTGGCCTGACAGTGCAGTTGCCACCAAGGAGCTGTCAGGTCCCGTCAGCCCAACTGCACCTGCAGCGCTGTACCTGGAACCCGATCAGGGCCAGAAATGTGGAGACCTCTCTGCTCCCCGACCCTGTATGGGTGCTTGTGAACCACCCCGGAGGTGGGAGGCACCTGCTCCCACCAATGCTGTGCAGCAGCTGAGTGCTGCAGGTGACACTCTGGTCACCTTCATCCACCTGGATATATTCAGTAAATAATAGGTCAAGGCAAAGGTCGGGAGCTCTGCAGTTCCTAGTGTAGGTCATGCTGAAGCATAGCTGCTCACAGCAGCCATCAGAAGGTCATTTCTCGCCCCCTCTCTTCTTCGTTTTCCTGTTTTGTGTTAGCTGGGCCCTCCAGCCCTTTCCTCCTGCTCCTCAGGAGGGTGTGGAGACTCACTGAGCTCAACACAAGGCACTGCTTCCACACTGGCACGCATCATGTGGCTGCTGTTCCGCAGGGCTGCAAGTGTCGCCTGTGGAGGATGTTCCAAGGGGGAAAAAGCCCTGCTGGTTTTGCTGGTTGGAAGTGAGCTATTACCTTTTAATGGCTTGCTGGAAACAGAGATTACATGGTACATGTTGCTGGTAATACTGATCTTAATGAGATGCAAGAAATACACATTTGTGTTTGGGCCCAAAGCCATCTTCATGCATTGCAACCTTATATCCGCTGAGAGAAATAATACGAGTTGAGGAGTAATTGCTTCAGGGCTGTGACTGACAGCACAGTCAAATGAGGGGCTCCTGAATCTCTCCAGATAAGGGCCAGTTTAAATAAGGGTCACAGTTCACCTGATGCATTGTCATATGAATAGATGGTTGTCTGAAAGTTAGGCATGTCTAACAGCAGCTATTGTGCTCAAAGATTTATTCCCACTAGTGGTGGGTACGAATCACATGTAAAATTCCTCTCTGTGGTTTTCTTGTTGGTTGGTTGGTTTTGTTTTAAAGTAAGATAGTCAGAATGCTTCCTAAAAATGTGGCTTCTCTTGTTACAGAAATTCTGTCTTTGGTGCAGGTTTGGTTATAGTGAGAGTTTTGGAATTTTATTGCTTCTGTTTCATATGACAAAATGTCATATGTGTTATTTGTCAAATATCATACAATATGTCATACATAAAGACTTATTCTCCAAGCCTGCTTTAAACTGAAGTTCAAATCTGAAGACATTTAGGGTTTGGGGGTAGGGTTGGTTAAAATGTTTGCAGATTTAGAATGCCTTCACACTTGGTATGGTACCGGAATGTGTTGTGTCATTCTGGCTTCATTGTTTGGCTGGCAGGTTTCAGCTTTAAATTGTATTACAATGGTCTTTTGTAAGATGCTTAGTTGGTGCATTTAATTAGAAGCAAATATATACCTGACTCCAGACAGAGATAAGAAAGAAAAGATAATATGCCCTACTTTTGAGTGCAAAATACCAAGAAATAGAAGATTTTGTTTGGTGTGGAATTGGAACACTAGAGTGACAAGCAAGGGAATCTATATCTTTTTCTCATAAATAGAAAAAAAATAGAAGCTTTAAAGATAATGCATCTTTTTCCAGAAGCTAAGGTGAAAGAGCGGTAATGATTATAGTCTCTTTGTAGTCAGAGTCATTGGCAGAAGGCACCTTCATGCTTCTTGCTTTAATATACTCTTCTGTTATATTTTAACAGCAAATATTTGGAAAATAAGAATATTTTTGTCATCTGTTAAACCACTTCAGTTAGACTTATTTCCAAAAGTGATGCCTATGGTGTGGGGGTGTTTTCTCAGTAAATGTTTGGGTAATTACTGTCTTCCCTGCAAGAAGAAAACTGGGAGGCTGGTGTTCATAGTGTGCCTTATTCTGAAGGAGTAGCAGGGCTGTGTGTCAATCCCTTATGCTTCCAGTTCAGGAAAGGGATGGTGATCCCCACTGTCCAGCAGGAGCTTCCTAGGTGGGAACACACTTCCACTTGGGCAGTTAAGAAGAAAGGAGGTGGGAAGAAGCACTCCTGTAAATGGTACATGTGTGGCTCTGCTTTGAGGAGGGTGTTGGTCCAGATGACCTCTGTAGTCCTCTCCATCTTAAATTTTTCTGTGATTCTGAATAAAATAAAAATAAGAATTGAGCTACTTAATTCCAGTTCTGAGGACTTAGGTACAGGTAATTAGTTTCTACATCACAAGAACCTGGAAAAACTGTCTTCAGTAATGTTTGTGCTGCATTTTTGTGATGGCTAATGAGCATGTCTTTGTATATATACATAAAATATATGGGTATACTCTTTAATTTTGTTTGTGAACCTGGAGAGAGGCAGTGACCCAGTTTGCTCAGAAATGATACCATTACCATGGCAGAAAATCACTGGAACTCTGTTTAATGGCACTGCTTATAATAAAAACAATAGCTTAATAATTATCATAATAATGAAAGTAACTTTAAGGATTTCTTTGTAGTGAAAAACTACTTTACTTCAGAGTATTTTTTGGATGGTTCAAAAGAGCAAAAGCGGAAGAGATGGGCGAGCAGTCTGTCTCAGTCTGAAATCTGCTGAGGCTGAAATTGGTGGACATGGTGTATCAGCAGGTAGCAGTCAGACTTGCATATAATCAGCTGGCATTCCCCCTGCTTCATGTGGCGGCAGAGAGCCCTACAGGTGTGGACTGGCCAAGAGATGGTAAGAAGTATCCACAGATCTAAGTAAGGATTTCAGTTAGCGTCTCTTGGGCTTCTCAGCATCAGTAGGCAGCCTGTAAAATAGTATTCCTGTGTTGTTCCTTCATGTCATTCCCCAAAGTGGGGGCAGTATATTTGTTTCCTGCCAATAAATAAATACGAAGTTCTGATCAACAGTACTCAAACTTCTTTTCACGGAAGCTGTGTTCAGGCAAAACTGCCGCATGAATTGTGTTTGAGCATTCATTTTGTTCCCTGTGCTCTATTAGGCAGGCAGTGGTTAAAGGCTCCCTTCCACATCCCTTTGCTTTGACACTCTTTGGGGACACGTTGTACTGGACTGACTGGAACACGCATTCGATCTTGGCCTGCAGCAAGTACTCCGGGGAGGACCTGCGCGAAATACATTCCAACATCTTCTCTCCCATGGATATCCATGCCTTCAGCCAGAAGAGGCAGCCAAATGGTAAGCTGTCTTGCTTTCTTTTTTTAATTGCAAGTTGGAACTGATTTGCAAAAATCTTAATTCGTCTTTCTCTGTGGTGCTGGGTGGCTTCACCTGCGTCATGATGCAATTTTTCCAGTGCAGAGAATAGCAAAAGACCCAAAGGGAAACCAGATATTCTCTACATTTTTTGCAGGGATTTTTAAGTGCAAGAAAAAAATCCCTCTCTCTTACCTTTTTTTTTCTGCCTGACACATTTATGCTGTTGTCATATTTTTCTGTTTCCTGTGCCATAATTTCAGGCAACACAGTGTTTTTATTTTTCGAAGTGGTAGTTCCTCACTGGAAAGTAGAATTAATTTGGCAGATGATATTAAGCAGGACTAGCTCTGTGTAGTAACCACTGTGTTAACCATTGTGTTAATTTATTGTGTCTGCATTTTGTTTTTATATATACATTCAGCACCAGTCTGCTGAATAGTTTGTAAAAATGAGAAGAGCAGAGCTGAAACAAGGTTCTTGTTTAGAGCTAAGTGCTGCTTTCCCAAGAAGGGAAGCATTCAACATCCGTGCATTTTGGTACCATAAATACCCCACTACTCAGCACTTGGAAGTAATTTTTACTTGTTCTGTGTTTATCATTTCCTCCTTTAATCTGTGTTGCTGCCACTGGTTCTACCACTCAAATGCCGTATGTGTCTTAACACATGATATGAGGTCATTCGTTATCAGAAGCATTAATCTGTGTGATTTATGTTTAACAGCTACAAACCCATGTGGAATTAATAATGGTGGCTGCTCCCACTTGTGTTTGATGTCTCCTACCAAGCCCTCTTATCAGTGTGCATGTCCCACTGGTGTGAAACTTCTCGAGAATGGAAAGACCTGCAAAGATGGTAGGCTTTGTTTTTAAAAAATCCTTTAGATTAAGCACAAAGTAGCTTTTGGAGGGAAAGGGATTCTTCCAGCTGCACTATATGATGCATGTTAGGTGTGGCAAATTCTGAAACTATGTGTGTTTTTGCAGTACAGCTAAAAGTGATAGGCAAATGCCCTCTACGTTTTAAAACAGAAAGATTCTCATGACCGAAGTGCAGGTTACCTCCAGTTACAAAATTTAAGTTGCAGTTCTGTCTCTGTCACTAACTCCCTGCAAGTTTTGGGGAGCTCTGTTTGCTCCCTTTTCTTAGAGAAAAAGATACCTACCTCCTCTGTTGCCTCTAAAATGTTTCTGACATTAATGATCATTATGTATTTGGCTAATAGGATTGCACAACAACCCCTTTTAAATTTTTTTTTAAAAGTCTGATGTCCATTTTTATACGTGCACACACCTGGAACCTCTCTCTGAAAATAATGCCATGTTTTTAGAGGTGTTGAAAGCCCTAAAACTCAAGATGTTATCAAGACTTAGATCTGCAAGCGCTTACCCAAAACTGCTTTTAGTTTCTGATTGTGGGCTGATGTACATTATTTTAAATTGTTACATTTTGTGAGTGTAGGTCTTGTGATATTGTGCTGTGGTTGCTGTAGTACACTAACAGGATCAAAATTAACACTGGCAGATAATCAGCTGGATCACAGGAAAGCATTTTTTATGCAGATCATCTCTTTAGGACAAAGGTAAATGGAGGAAGAAATGATATAGCAGACCTTAGTGTAAATAGGCTAAATAAAATGTATACCGAAACAATTTTTTTTAATTGGAGTTTTATATTTTAAAAATTATTCCAGGCTTGTCAGCTATGTTCAGAGTTTTCTTTAATTTCATGCTATTTCATGCTCTCTGCTGATTATTTTTGTGTGTCTCTGTGAACCTTGTTAAAATAAATTGCTGCTTTTATGTGAAAAACAGCTACCAATTTATCCTGGCCGGATTGTTTATAAGAATTTCCCAATACACAAACAAGATGTTTTTCTTCCATTTCCCTTGGTATAAGGAGAAGCTTTAATAATACTGCTCTGGGTTGGTTCTATGTAGTCAGAATGTGACACGAATCCATGTGCTTTTTCAAAAATACTTGATACGCACAGATAAACTCCAGTGCATCAAAGTCAATTACCAAGGGTAAGTAAAATAATAGTATTAAAAATCCACCCCAGAACCTTATTAACAGGATTTCTCATGCAGAGATATTCAGAATCATCAGTTCACTTTTTTTAGTCATTTCTTTTGTCTCAGAATTTATAACTGTTGCCCTTTTCTCCCCCTCCCTGAACATGAGAAGCCAAATTTTATGTTCCCAGTCAGCCAGAACATGTATTTGGCTTACAGAATATAAGCCCCCACTCTATTAGAAATACTGTTAACCAAGTTGCTACAGTATGTTGTCCAGTTGTCTGCAAAAAACTTCATACAAGAACATTTCTCTTATGCTTGTCAATATCATGTTGCATTTTAAACCACCATTCTGCTGCTGTATCTTTTGGGAATATTCTGCCTCTGCCTTTTCAGGAGAAAAGAAGGGTGGGAAGAGGGGAGAAAATTGAGACTGTTTATTTAGCTTGGTCCTAGAGAAGAGACAGCACATAACCCAGATGAAACAACCTACTCAAATTATTCATCAGGTCCATTGGTTTTGTACAGCTTTGATCCTGTGCAGGGCTAATTTCTGACATACACATGCAGGAGGTTTAGCATTTAGAGCTGGGCATGCCTCAAAATAGTGAATTTTTTTCTTTTTTCACTCCTCTCTCCCTGAAGGGAAGTGCAGATCATAGGCTTAGGGCTTTTGCAAGTGACCTACAACTTTTCAGAGCTCTTCAAGGTACAGATTCCCTGGAATTTCTTCCTGTAGTTGTGAAGGCTGCAACTATTGGTTCAGGGGAGGGAGGAGAGCGTGGCACTTGAACAGAGCCAAAGTAGCCATAGACCAGAGTTCAAGATGTAAATCTGGACATGTCTGTGTGGGGACTTCCTTTCTTAGGCTCCTCGAGGACGCCTGGGAAGTAAATTTGTTCTGTCATTTTCAGATGTGCAGGGTGGGGGATTGGTTCTAGTTTCTTGGGCTGTTTTCTTCCGCTTGTACTTGCCTGTTCTATATATCTGTTGTGGAAGTAGAGCTGAACCCTGAGAACTGAACATTTTGACCTCAGATAGTTTAAGTGTACAGCTGTAATGCTGCAGTGCTGATTAAATCTCCATTTGCAATTAGAACGTGTACATGACCGTGGGAGAGATAGCTGAAAAATTAGGCTGAGTTTCTCTTCTTTAAGATGGTTTAGTCTTCTAGCAGTAGACTACAATCAGACTGGTTCCTAAACCGCATTGTTTCATGGTGAAATGAGCCTCTTTGAGGAGAGAGCTTCATTGCATGCTCCGCTGTGGAGAATTCCGGCCTGCGCTGGAAAGATTTTGATGGGTGAATTCTGAGTGTGTGTTTGTGGTGTTTGCAGTACTTTGGCATTGACAGATGATCCTGGCAGCCAAAGGTGAGGCTGGCTGACCCTCCCTGAGCAGTTTCCATGACAACCTAGCGTTTTTGAATAATCTTGGTTTATAGGAAATCTTTTCCTCCCTTGCCTTTCTCCCAGTGCTAGCTTCTCCATTTTTGTAGGGTTTTTTTAATCATACCTCAGAGGAGTTTTACTATTTCTCGTAAGATCTGTGAATACAATAACACGCACACGTTCCAATTTTGAAAGAATTCTCCACAGTGTTTCAGGAAGAGATGATACCTTAGAATAAAATGATCTATTTTTCTAATACCTGATAATACAAATCAAAACAGTGAAGTAAAGTGAGATGTGGGCTTGTAGCAAGGTTTTAGCTCCCCCATTGCCTAGGTGAAAGTTTGTAAATCCCTGTCCCTCAAAGAAAAGTGAGGCAAAGTAAGTTCTTTCGTGGCCACATATTCCTCTGTCAGTAACATGTGAAGCAAAGAGTACTTTCTGAGCACCCAGGCAGGACTCAGGTCTTCTACCAGAGAGCTTTTGCTGCCTTGTGTCATATTCTTGGTAAGGTATTGTTCTTCTGCACAACATACTGGAATTTCTCTTTTTCAGTATTGTGTGTGCTGCTGTTCTGAGTTTGGCATCATCTTTTGATTGTTGTAAGACAAACCTGAATTTTCTTATATAGATGAGTTTGTCATTGGAGTTACATTCTTATTAGTGCTTGAAGATCTCTCTGTCCACGTGCTCAGCTTCTGTCTTTGCCTGTAAGGAGTTTTACTTGTGTCCCGCAGTTGCTCCTGCCAACAGTGAAATGTGGTTTAACCTGGGAAAACCAGAGGTGACTTCAGCTGAGCAAAGAATCGTGAGTTTCCTCATGAAGAAAAAGCAGTGTTTCACGCTTTGATTTTAGCCTTGCTTTGGCCATTCTGTTCTCTTCCAGGAGAAGAGTCTTTATTTTGCCCATGGATACTCACATCCTATTTCCCTTGTAGGCCTGGAGGCAGGAAACAGAATTTTGCACTTCCTTTTGCAATTTAGGGCTGTCCACTGCCTATTTTGCTTTGTCAGGAATAGCCAGGATCCCTATTTGACTGCACAGATCAGGATGTTAGTTTCACACCTTCATTCTTTAATTTCTTTTAAAGGAAAGAAGAAATATATGATTAATTTCAGATGCACGTTCTTTTGCCTTTGTAGTTTTAAGGTTGAGCTTAGATGAAAAACTCTTGTTTGTATTGTTGTGTAAGGGACTCTTTCACAATAGTGACTTTAAAACTGGGGAAAAACATATAGGAATTAAATGTTTTGGTCGAATATGAAATAATTCTATTTGGGATGTATTAATAATCATGATTTCTCAGATACAGGGAATGTATTATACATGTCTTAGGTCTAGCACTTCTTTTGTATGCATTCCTGAGCATGTGTCTGTGTAGCTCAGCAACCACTGATGGTTTTAAAGTTCAATAACTTACAAATGACTGAGGCCTGTATATCACTGAGAAGATGTAATTAATTGTAGAGGTTAGAAGGGCATTGGACTTAAAACTGTGCCATTGCGTGTATCTGCATGCTTGCTCTGCTTCTCCTTTTCTCCTCCTTCCCCTGACTTCAGCTAGCACACAGATTTAAATTATTTAGAATTTTAATAGTGAATTTTTGAGGCAAGTATTAGTTCCAGGACTAATGTAATGCACCATCCGTGAGCTTGTAATCCCAGCTTTCAAAGTGCTTAATAAAAGTAGGCTAAAGCTCTCAAAACTAAAAGTCTGGAGGAAGGCTTATATGTCCATATTTAGACAAGTAAGGGACTTAGCTTTCAAAAAATTGCTAACTATATTGAATATCCTGTTACTTGAGGCACTACTAAAAAGAATCTTGAGCTTAGTCCACAAGTCAAATGGTTTAGAAATAGAGGGGAAATTGCCTCAGGTCTGCACATGTGTGCAAGGTCAGAGTTCTGGCTGCAGCGTCCATGCACCCTTTGAAAGCATCTAAGCCAGTTGAGGTTTGAGGTGTTTTATATGTTTGTGACTTATTCCAGTTATCCTAATAAGTACTGATAAATTGAAAAAAACAAAAACAAAGATAAAGTTATGCTTGCATGCAGCCTGCATTGTCTTTTTCTGCCTTTTTTTTCTTTTTTTGTAATATGATTCCGTACTCGTGATATTCTCTCCCTCATGCTCATCGTTAGGGGCTTGATTTTTCTTAGAGAGGCAAGGCAAGAAGTCTGGAGATCCTGCTGTCATCTTAGCTTTTGATCATAACTGGTCTTTGGAGTAGAAGTGAACAAAATTGGTTGCTTTTGTCATGTCCTGGCACCCTTGAGTACCTTGAGCATCTTCTGAGTGGTGATCAGTGCCTAGCCAGGTAAACTTTGCACAGCTGGTGTTGGCCACAGTTTTGAGACCACCTGGGTTTTTTTTCCCTGGCTGTTATCAAGGCGGTAATGGGATCAGTCTATAAATACGCCCAGCTCTTGCATTTGTTATTTCTGCTATTGTCAGGACAAGCCTGAAGGCATTCAGTGATCTTTCCCTCAGCCTGCCTGGAGGTGTGGTACTTCTCTGCTGCTTGGTTTCTTTTTCCTGAGCGGAATGACTGCTGATCTAACTAAGCAGCTGAGGTGTTGGTTTGCAAATGTTTGGGTAATAGCTCTGAAGTAAGCTTTAAACTTTTTATTGCCTGGTTGAAGGGCTGAGGGCTGGTGCTTGATGGAGGGGTTGGAATGCTGGCCAGGCCCTTAGATAAAGACCATGAAATTCTTAGCTCGGGGTTCCAGAGTACAACACCGGTTAGCTGAAAGCCAGTCATTTCCCAGTGCTGAATTAAAGCTTAAACACAGTGGGTTGTTTGACTAAACAACAGTGTTGCAGCCTGAAAGCAGAATACTGAAGCTGTTGAAATGGGTCGTCTTTGGGAAGAATGGGAAGGTCAATTGGTCAATTTTAAGGGTGAGTTCGAGCAAGGGCATGGTTATACTGAACTGAGTCTTTCTGGAGACCTGGCATTGGTTCTTTGAAATGACGGTCAACTTCAGCCAGAGCACACAAATCATTTTTAAATTATGCCTTACACTTTTTCTGTATATGGTGGACAATATATATGTTTTGAGCTCTGAGGTTAGTGCATTTGTTCAACCTTAGGTTTACTTGATAATGCAAAAAAGGTATAATTGTTATAGGTTTTTAATACATTTGTCATTATTTTGTTTAAAAGGCAAGTTGGATAAATGACTGCGAAGTTGCTAAGAAAATGTAGTAGGGGTTTGTTTCTTCCTTGAACCTTAATTGTAGAGGTTAGTTATGTACTAATACTTTCTATGGCCATAATGTGTCTGTATGCTTGAATCTTGATGCTGACTTGTTTGTTGTACTCAGTAGCAACAAATACAGATGTACATATAGACTGCTGTGTCAAGATCAGTTGCTCCTGTAATTACAAAAAACCTTTCTAACAGGCCTGTTTTTCATTGGCTCTGTCACATGCTTTACAGTATTCTGAAGGATACATAGGCATGTAATTACAAGTTCCTCCTTCCTGATTAATTAATGCATAAGAGTTACTTACTAGAAAGAACAGTTGAGTAGTGTGTACATATATTTCTGAACACAAGGTGTTTTAGGGTGGAGGATCCCAAAGCTGATCTTAGTACTTTTTGGATTACCAATCAGAAACACTTGTAATAATATCCTCAGCTTCAGTTGTTGAAAGGTGCTGTTTCCTGCAGCACTGCGAAAGTGTCTTAGAGGTTTTTAACACATTAAACTTGCTGTAAATGAAGCAATGGTTGCTTTGGCATCTCTCCAAGGTTTGGCATGCAGTGAGGTTTCATCTAGCACCAACATCAATTACTGTCTTTTTTTAAAAACAAATTTGGCATCAGACACCAAAATTATTCTTTCATCACCGACTTACTTACTTCAGTTGTTGCTCTTTCAGTCTTCCAGCTCTTATTTATACCTCTTACACATCAGAATCGAGACATGGACACAGTGTGGTTTGGCGATTGCTCATTTGCACTGCATGTTCATGCATTTGTTTTCCTGAACCTTCCCCACCCTCCCCCTCATCCCCCATCAGTCCCTGCCAAAGCCTGTCCTTTCACTCTTTGAGGAGAGCCATTGCACCACACTTTCCCTGTAATTATGCATGCATTTTTCACCTTAGCTCAGGCTTCCCTCAGGCCTGAGCTGCTCTTATCTCCCTAAGACTCCAAACTGATAAGCCAGTTTAATTGGAATGGGGTGTGGTGGTTGTTTATCCTTCATTACATTGAAATCTGGTGACATAGAATAGAAAATTAAATGGAAATTAATTAGATTAGACAATAAGTGCAACTGTCATTGACAGTACCATTAAACATGCTGTGGTTGCCTATGTGAAAACATCTTCTGCAGTGCAAGCTGATCGTAGTTATGTATTGTGATTCTGACTTTTGACCCAAAAGCCAGCAAGGATTTTGTGTGCTTTGGCTCAAAATGTCTTTGTAAGACACTGTTATTTATCTTCGTGTCTTCAATAAGATTGTTCTTAACAAAAGTGGGAGAAGATGACAGCCCTCCTGCTCTGCATGGTCATTGCACAGTGATCTGTTCCCAAATCTGACTCCTCCAAATAAGAGTTTCTCAAAAGATGTTTACTTGTGGTGTTCTACGTTACATTTTTTCCATTTATCAGAGATTGTTGAAACATGCAGCTTGTTTGTCATGGTTGTCCTCTCACCACCAACAGCAAACAGTCAGTAAATTTTCTGCATAAATGATTTCTCGTCTAAGAGGTTTCAGGCCATTTGTTGATTTGCACAAAATAGCAGCATAGTTGCTGCATATCTGTTTCAGTAATTTGGAAGGAATGATATGGATAGAGAACAAGTGCAACATGATACATTCTGGGAGAGGAAATGACCACTGAATTTTCTCTGTAAACACATCTGACTTGTCAGAAAAATAAGCAGAGACATTGTGAGCAGCTTCACATTTGAAGCCTTGGAGTGGAATTCTCTGCTGGTGCCCAGCAGTTAGGTTAGGTCCTGTGAAATCAAGGTAGCTAGACCATGTTGTTGGGAAAGGACAGACTCAGGTTGTGTGTTGACAGGCTTCTTGCACAGTGTTAGCAAGGTGTTTGTGTTTGTCCTGTTCCTGCAGGTGCCACTGCACTGCTGCTCCTGGCCCGCCGGACAGACCTGAGGCGCATTTCCTTGGACACCCCCGATTTCACGGACATCGTGCTGCCGCTGGAGGACATCCGCCATGCCATCGCCATCGACTTCGATCCTCTGGAAGGATACATCTACTGGACAGACGACGAAGTGAGGGCCATCCGCCGCTCCTTTCTCGACGGCTCGGGCAGCCAGTTCGTGGTCACCGCTCAGATCGCGCACCCCGATGGCATCTCTGTGGACTGGGTGGCCCGGAACCTGTACTGGACGGACACCGGCACGGACCGCATCGAAGTCACCAGGCTTAATGGCACCATGAGGAAAATCTTGATATCAGAAGACCTGGAAGAACCCAGAGCTATTGTGCTGGATCCCATGGTTGGGTGAGGAGCTGTTTGTGAGCATTTTTTAAAATATTAGTCATGCCAAGAAGATACCTCTGTCTGCTTCTATGTAGATAATGGGATGCAGTGATAAACTTCTGAGCCTTGCAAGTGAAAATACTGGGATTCTCTGAACATTAAGGCTCTGAGGCACAAGGACTGCTGCTCTATTTTGACCACCTGGGTAGTCATCTTACGTGGCTATATTTTATTATTTTTAAAAACAGTTTTGTGGACTGTGTGGATCTGCTTGTTTATTCTAGATAGTAGCACTGGTTATATTGTCTTGCTGAGCAGACTGATACAGGAATTTTGTGTGTTTACATGCCAATTCTTTCTGAATGGTTTGGGCATTCTTACCTAGGTAAGGAAATATTTTTGGTTTAGAAATGTAACTTTCTGCACGCTATTTGGTTTTGGGGAAGAGAAGTCCAGAAGAAGCTATAAGAATATTGGAGGTTTGGATTAGTAAGGTTTTGTTTCCTTTGCAGGTACATGTACTGGACTGACTGGGGAGAAATCCCAAAGATTGAGAGGGCAGCATTGGATGGCTCAGACAGAATTGTGCTGGTGAACACCTCGCTTGGCTGGCCAAATGGATTGGCACTGGATTATGCAGAAAGCAAAATATACTGGGGAGATGCCAAAACTGACAAAATAGAGGTTTGTAATTGCACCTGCATTTTTTATTCCATGAAGTTACAGAACCTAGTTTTGCTTTTCTAAGTGTTCTTATTCTGATACAGCTGGAAAGGGTGATGGGATGGTAGTTGACTTGTGCTTTAAGAAACAATTCTGTTCCTCTCAGCCTTTGGGCAAGTTACTTGCTATTTTTCCCTCATTTTTTGTGTAAAATAGAAATTACATCCATGTAGTAGAGCTGTCTTTGTAAGAACGTGTGATAAGGACTTGGTAAATAAGTCAGTTCTTAGGTCATCAGGGGAAAAAGCTTTTTACTGGGATTAATGTTTGTCCTTTAAAAAAAATTATCTTTCATTCTTTGCACTGCTCAGTTTAGAGCCTAGTAAAACATGTTTTAAAGAAAAAAAAATTATTTCACATATAATTATTTATACTTCTAGAAATCCTTTATACTTTGCATCTCCTTTGTTTTATTAGAGTTTCAGCAAGGGCATAGATCTTCCTTTTTTTCTGATATGCCCTGTTGAAACTTTAAATTTAAAAAAAGGCACTTTTTATTCTCTCCCACACTGAAAATCTTGCATTCATTTTGTTGTGTAACATTTATGAAACAAATTTGACATTTATTATCTGTCAGTCTTTGAGAAAATAGTATTGTTTAGTATTTAATCAGTTTGCTGTCAAAAGCTTTTGTTGGAAGCGGAAGACTTGACTGTTACCTGGTGCACAGGTCTGCCTTTGCTACGTCCTGGTAGATTTGCCTTCCTTTGATGAATTACAGCTTTCCTTGTTGGTTCCTAACCGTTGCAAATAACTTTTAGCACTTATCGTATTAGGCACAATCGTATCTTTTCTAGACTTACAAAGTTGTTTTTTACTTACTTACAACTGCAGTAAGTCAAGGTGAAGTCATAGTCATGTGCTGGAAGGTCACATAACTGTTTGTTCTCCTTCAGAGCCAAAGTAACTCCAGTCCTGCAAGGTGAGTTGCTTTGAAGCACTCCTTGAGAGAGCCTCAGGGAGCAGGGTTTTCTTTGTCCTGAAAACAAGATTTATAGTCTGTAATTCACCTAATGTTACACCAGCTCTGAGAAAAGAGGAGAAAATAGTCTTAGTGATGTTTAGAGATTTATTTATAACAGATTGAGTACTTCAGCCCTGATACCGTCTCAGCCTTGAATGTATTTTGCAAAAGGAAAGTTAGGCATTCTTCACCCTCATGTTTGCCAGAACACTGAGATTCCTTATTCATTAATAATGATTCTGTTCAGTGCTGGATCAGTTTGTGGCAGAAATTTTCATCTAGATCAGGCATGAGCTCACTGCTGCAATTCTGTCAAACTGGCTAGAACACATCATAGAATGTTTATGCCAACATCACAATGTCTGTGGCAGGACAGAAGATATCCGATTTGGCACAAAGGTTTTTGGGACAATTTCCATTTCATTGTTCTTAAATCAGTGTAAGCCAGCAGAATGAGTTTGTTCCAGGTTATCATGTAACATCTATGCAGGGCATCAGAAAAGATTTATCACCCTAAGATTTCAGAATTACTAGTTATTTTTTCCTATGAGTCTCCAAGTGTTAGAGTTATGATATTACTGCCACTGCTTTTTATAAAAAGTTAACGTTTGTTAACTCTTATCAATGTGCAGTAAATCTTGAAACAGTCTGGCTAAAACCTTTAAAGCAATAGAGAAGAAGTTCTCCCACAATTTTTCTTTGGTGCTTTTGGATTTTAGTTTTGTTTGAGGATGTGGGTTTGTATTTTTTAATTTGTGAAGGGGTTCATTTAGGCACATGTGGCATAGATCTATAAAGTTTTTTATAAGGTGACCAACACTTCCCACACATACACACCTTTTTTGATGGATGAAATTGGTCCTTGTAGCTAATGTGAGGTGTTGGGTGCAGAACAAACAAAAGCAGATGTCGTAAGTTGTGGAAATGGTTGTAGATGTTAAAAGCTTACATGTGTTACTGGGAAGACTGGGTAAGTTTGTGGAAGGGAATTCCACTGCAATTTAGTGGCAAATAGAATTGCCTCTGAACTACAAATCACTGAACTGTAAATTGCTGTAGAAGGAAGGAATCTTCTTGAAAAGTTTCTGTATGCATTTCCTTTGTTGTGCAGTTTTGTGAGTATAAGTGTTGATTATTCTCTGAGAAAGGACACTGGCATGGGTAGACCTTTGGGTGGAACCCATACAGCCTCTCTTCTCCTGTGCTGAGGCCATTCTGTCGTGTTCTTCCTTAGAAGCAATGTTGCTGCTTGCTAACTGCACTTCAGAGGAGCAGAAAGGGGTTGAAAATCAGTGACCCCCGTACTGATCAGCACACATGTTCAGTGTGGCTTCTGCAATTAGTAAAGCGTGGAAGGGCTCTATAGGATGAAGTGGGGGTGTCCATCCAAGAGAATGGTTCAGTCTAAAGTAGTTTTTTTTTATCCACACCTGTCATGGTTTAGGAATGGTACTCCCCAATTTAGTGTTCCCACTGAGACTTTCCAAACCACACACCTCTCACTTCCCCCGACAGCATGAAGAGGAGAATTGGAGGCACAAAAGGCAAAGATCATTGGTTGAGATGAGAATAATTTACTGAAAACAGCAATGAGATAAGAAAAACAACAGTAACAGCACAATAGTAATGAGAGAAAGAAACGATTAATACAGAATGTCCCAGACAATAGACAATACTGGATGGCTCCCTCTCCCCCTGCCACATTTCCTCAGTTGGAAGGAACCCCTTCTCCTTGGAAGAGAGTCCCTTTCCCCCACTCCCAGCAATGACTTGAGGTGGTACAGAATAACCTCCTGTCCTGGCCAGAACCAGGACATTTCCTATGCCTTATTTTATACCACGTACATCATGCCCAGGTCGTATTCCTTCCAACTATATACATATACACACACACACACACACAC
>VZTG01006290.1:77438-308366 GCA_013397845.1 Melanocharis versteri
CACACACACACACACACACACACACACACACACACACACACACACACGTATAGCTCTCATTTCTGTAGTCAATGGCCATCCCCCCAAGATGTCTGTTTAGTTCGTTTAGCCAGTGGCTGTGGGTTCTATCTGTCCCAAGTGTCTTCCAGGGCAAGAGGACTGGTGTGTTGTTGGCTGGTTGCAAATTACGTCAGGAGCTCGTGGCTGGTGTATCTGCAGCAGTCCATCCTCGTTGTCCATGGGAGTTATGGCATGGAGTGGCAGTGTCATTCAGCAACCAATATGGTGCAACTCGGCACTGCAGACTGTTCTCACCCAAAAAACAAATCCCCCTGAGGTGCCCATTGTGTTTCCCCATCCCTCTGCATCACCCACCAAGTGCACCCCAGTCCTTAAACAAAACAGTCCCATGGTTGGGTTTGCCTTTGCTTGAGCCAGGACTGATCCAAACTGTCTTCCCTAACACACTCCTCATAGGTACCACAAGGACTTTATCCCCTTCTGCAGTATGTGGAGGTTTTGATTGGGCAGGGCCAGCTCGACTGGTATAGCCTCTGGTGTTAACTAACCAGGTGGCCTTCACTGAATGTAGATCCCTGTCTTAATCTATGATAGCTAAAATATTGCTAACGTTTCAAGTCTTTCCATTTGCTCACACTGCCTACTCTCCAATGGCAACCAGGCATCTCGAGGAGATTTGCTACACCTTTCATGCCCTCACCATCCATTTTTTATATCAGTGTAATAGAAGACGCTTTGGCCTAAATGTTTTAAACTTACATTTGAAGAAAGGACATTGGCGCAGGTGCGACAAAGAAAGGTATTTGTGACAGGATTCAAAGATGAAACTTGGAATTGGACATGAAGGCATCAGAATAAATGACTGGTCCCTGCTTTGCTGCATGTGTTTTTATGTAGTTGAAAAGGGTGGTAAAAGCAGGAGAAATACATTTGTGTACTTGCCTCTATTGCCTTTAAGTTGTTTTCATACGTGATTTTACATGCTTCGCTCTCTTCTCATTTTTTTTGCCTTTGCACTTGGAATTCCTCCAAACTGTTATTTAATTGCAGAGCTACCAAACTGAATGTAATTTTTGCAAGCCATGTTTCTGGTCTGTTTGTGCTACATATGAGCTTTTATTATTTATTTTTTACCCACTGATTCATGCTATGCTGTTCTGGAGCCCCCAGACGATAATAAAGCATCAGCAGGGGTTAATGGAGACTGGTAGGGGGTACAGCAGGGAGCTTTTGTTCCCATTTTATCTGGCAGCCTGCAGCAGGCAGAAGCAGGCTGTGGCTCAACAGCTTCATCATTTATCTCGGTCAGGTTTCACTGCTGATAAACTTCTGTTGAAATGGATGGCTGCTATTGTGCTTACCAGTGGGGAAGATTTCTCATTGACTTGCTACAGGTTTAAAGCATTTTCCTGCCGTGCTATGAGGTTAAAAATGTATGATCTGCTCTGCTGACTTGGTCTTGTGTTTTCCTGCTCTAGTGAATATTTGTGTTCTTGGCATGTACACTACCTGTTTTAAGGCATGGGTTGGATTTTTAAATGGTCAGCAAAGCTGGTATTGATAAAGCAATTATGAATGGCTGCATGCATGTGTGGCTGTGTGTGCTAAGGGAAAGTCATGATGATATGGCTGATTTCTCATAGTTTTTCATTCTTTGCTTCATTTTTCTTTATTCATCCTCTCCTATTCTCCATTCTCGGAGCCGGAGATGACACCCACTAACACCTACTAGTGGTGAGTGTAAAGAAAGGATCTGCCTCCTGCTCAGATCCCACCATTATCTAGTGATTTTTGAGTGCAGCTCTAACTTGAAGTGTTTGTGCATTCCCAAATCTATTAGCCGTGCCTGGCATTACTGTCTCTAATCCTCATGATTAATATGGAAAGTATTACATCCTGCTGTTTTTCAGCTTAAGTACACACAAGTGTTCAGAACCCAGCCCTGCTGGACAACAGAAAGCAGATGCTAAGACTTTTTAGAGCACTGAAATCTTGAACAGAGAGGACATTTTTGTCTTTGACCTAGGAGCTAACAGTTTGGCATCTAAAGAATGCTCTAATTCATATTCTAATCCTGAAATTGCAGGGCTACATTTTCCTCCGATGACAACTCCCTCAATTTTACTGCCACCCTAATAAGGAAATTTTGTTTTCTAAGTATACACCATTTATTTTCTGACTGAGAATTTTTGTCTCATACATGTGAAGTGCTGATGACTTGCAAACCTGGTTACTGATCCTACCCCATCCAGCCTACTTGAAGCACAGGTTTGAAAATCAAGAAGCAGAATCCATTGTATTCCTAGCTCTTGAGCACAGCTGCTTTTGTGTACTTGCATTAAACTTTTGCAGGTATGAGAAGTCAGGCAGCTGAAACAAATACTTGAAGTTGCTTTGCTGTTTACTTTTGCTTTGGATAGTTGTGGCACTCGGGGATTTCATTCAACAAAAAACCAAGTACGTGTTGTAGAGGGTAGGGACAGATCCATGTACTCCATCCCAGTTTCAGAAATTTAAAGCTTACTTTGTCTGGGTATTTCCAGCTATTTCTTAACACCTGCTAAGCCTGTATTAAGAAAAAATACAGATTTTTGAAATTAGTAGTAGAGTAAGGATTTAGTTTTTTAAAAAAAGCAGTATTAGTTTATACTTGGTATAATTTTCATTTGAGAGGTTTCTTTTGAACGTCTGAATGAACTTAAGGAAGAATTAAATTTTGTGATGCTGACCAAGACAGTAAAACTATGTTACAAAGCAAACAAATGACAGCCATAGACAACATATTAGTAAGGTCTCCTGGCTGTCGAAGAGCTGGATACAAGAATTTGAGTGGTCCCTTATCATGGACTCCAAATGCTGAGTCAAGACCTCCTGGCATTGTAAGCTTGTTACTATTAAAAACAAAAATTCCTTTTTTTGCTTTGGCTTTTGAACATGGGGCTACAGAATTGTCACTTAGAGATGTACCTTTTCACAGAATCACAGAGTTGGAAGGGACCTCTAGAGATCATCTAGTCAACCCCCAGCTGTTTTAATTCAAAAATAAAAAAGAAGAAACATTTAAAACATCCATGCTAGTTTCAAATCGGGAACATTAAAAGTTAACTTTTTATTACTTTTGATAAATTGAGACTGCCTAAACAAAATTCAGATGTGAAAAGTATGATTATTGAGACCTTACATGACAAGCCACTTGTGCTGAGGAGCTCTCCAAGAAGTCCTGAGGGATCTGCTGTCCTCAGGCTGTCGTGGTTCACGGGACAGGGAGAGGTTCCCAGCACCTCGTAACACAAAGAGGCTACTGAAGGGAAGCTTTTGGGGAGATAGAGCTAGAACTCCTGCCAAAGAGTAACTTGACTCTCTGATCTGAGTACCAAACATGGTATTTTTCTAAGAAGTGAAATTACTGCCCTAAAAATTATGTGGAGAAGACTTTGACATTCAGTTTTCAAATGGTTCTTGTGTCGTAGATCTGCAATTCATGCTGAAATCCATAGTGGGTTTCATCTCATGAGACATAGATACATTCAGCTCATTTTAGTTCCTTTACGTTGCCTTTATGAAAAATGTTGGAAATCAGCACTTCTACCCTGTAAATATTTAGAATAGATTAGATGAGTCCTAGTTTAAAAGCACCTCTTTTTCCTGTTATCTCTAAGGAGAGCTTGGAGTGGCTGTGTCAGAGGCAGGTACCCACACTCGAGACACATTTGAGCAGAAAGTTGTGCTGACTGCCAACACTGGGAATTAAGAGATGTTTCTTACAACCTTTGCTAAAAGATGAGGAGTCCTGGTTTGCTGCTGATAGCTCTGAAAGCCTCATGGTCCCCATGGCCCAGCATGGAGCTGATTGGAGTGTAACTGTTGGATCTACATTCATACATCTTATATGCTTCCCAGATTTTTCACATTGGAGTTAGGAAATTGTATTTTGGTTTACGCAGGTGTCTCACCTAAAAAGCAACAAGCCTCTACTAGCAGCCAGTATTGGTTACCTAAGGGAAAACACAGAAATCCCTCAAACTGACACAACCAGAACCATCAGCTCACCTGAGTGTGACATACTTAAAATATTTCATGGCAAGCTGAGGAGCGATGTGAAGAGATACTGAGAGATACTGAGCTGTCATCTGTGTTTCTGATTCAGCTGAGTACTGTTTGTCAGTCCGCTATTATCCCTTACTCTCCAAAATTCTGGCCCTTCCCCCCCCTCCCCTTTTCACAAGCTAAGTTGCATTACTGTACAAAACCTTGTACTGATCTTGGACCTGGGCTTCTTTGGAAATATTCACCTGATCTTGCAATCCCTCTCAATAATGATTTAGCTTTCTTCACACAGGCTTCTTATTTTGCTGTGAGATTTTGTAGTCTTAACCTGAGCATCTTTTCTGGTACCACGCATGATCTTGTAGCGTGGCAAAGAGTCTGTGGAAAAAGGTGGAAAACCAAGCTCTTGGACATGCAAGACCCTTGGAATTGAAGTGATTTAGTGAATAGGAGCAGTTGAATCAACTTTAAAGCTTACCGCCACCAAAGGTGAAAAGTATCTCATAACTGGCTGAGTCTCTCACTGCACTATTCCCTGAACCACTTGGACTTGGTAAAATGGCAGAAAACCTTCCACACTTTTTCCCTCTATAAAAACATCCATTATAGACACTTATGAAGGAGTCTGGAAAACATCGGGTTAGGTAGAGAACAAATGAAAAATAAGTTTCTGGGGCAAGGCACTGAAAGAAAGAACCTTGGGAAAGAAGAGCACAGAGGCTTTTGCCCATATGCAAGAGCATCCAGAGTTGTTATGCCAAACTTAATCTTGTGAAACTGTCCCCCCAAACCCACTGTGAGGGTTCAGGTAGGTCTTGGCTAGTCTGCTTTACATTCTGCAAAGTTCTGTGTGTAGCTGCCCACAGGTCTTAGTTGCTAAATAGTAAGTTGCAAAATGCAGTCATTAGTTTCCTTTGTTGCCCCCACAGCCTATGCCCAGGTAACAAAACACTCCCTGACTGCTGCCACTCCACCCTATGGATTACATACCAAAATTAATCTCCATAGCAAAGCATTTTTAGTCATCTGAATCTTCTCAGGAGCTTTACTACTGAATCTTCTCAGAGGAGCTTCTTTTTTTTCCCCTGTGAAAATCTCTCTTATCTTATTCATCGATTTGGCTCATTTTTTTGTCTTACCCTGTTCTTTACAAATGCAGGGGGTTTTTTGTGTTGCATGAGATTGCCCAGGAGATGTCATATGCAATTGTCACAATGGTTCTAAAATCCTTTCCTTGCCTACTTGTCACTTTACCTGACTTGAGCCATGTCATTAAAAACTGAATCAAATGTTTCTAAAATTAAATTCCATCACAGAGAAAACATTTCTGCTGTTAGCATTGATCAGTGAGCTAAGAAAGTCCTATTGTGAAAGAAATGACCTTATAGCAGTGTGTGGCCTGCTAGAAGGGGTATTTATTAAGTTAATCTCTATACTGTTTGTGCATATTTATCTTCATGGCAGTCCTCTTAGAAATATTATCCATGCTCAGAAAAAGTATATTTTGAATTCTTTGGAAAAATTGTTCGAGCTCTAAAGGAAACTGAGGGCGCTGAGGAACTGTTAAATTAGAAATTGTTAATGGCTATTATAAAACAATTAACAGTAAGAAATGATGGAGTTGGCTGGAGGCATTTGGTTTCTGAAGCATATCCAAAGGGTTCCAGGGATCCCTTCTGCTGATTCTTCAGGATTTCACTGCAGTGAAGAGAGGACTTCCTATTTCATTCCTTAATGTTTTAGAATTGAGGGGAAATGCTGTTAACAGTAAGTAAATGACACTGACAGAAAAATTTCTTCAAATTGAGTTGAAAGTTTCAGTTGTTCACTTAAAGACAGTATAGTTGATCAAGACTTTTTTTAGAGGAAAGACTAATAAAACTGGAAATTCAGACAAGATATCTCTTTGTTTCTCTCTTAGAGCAGCTGTTTTGTAGTAAATGCATGTGTTAGTTATATGATATTGCTGCAGCCATAACAGTAGAATCATTCCAGTCTGTTTTATGTTGCTTAGAGAAGTAAGTTGAAAATACATTGTTCTCAAACCCAGTCTGAAAAAATGCAAATATAATGATTAGAAGGCATTCTAGTTATCTTTTAGAGTTATTTTTAAGAGAGATGCTGCCCAAGTTTCTTTTTTTTTTCTTTAACCAAGTAAGTCTAATGACTGTAGTGTTGGTTTTCACTTTCTTTGTAAAGTAAGATTCATGTACATTTAGGTAGACAGTGAACAGTCATATCCCTGATTAGCATTGCCATGAACTGAGTTGTTATTTATTTGTTGCATCAAGCAGCACGTGTAAGTATTTACCTCTGGATAATCAGGGCTGAAGTAACTAAGCCTTAAGTGTGAGTATTCCTAAATTATTTCAGGTATACTGCAAGCCTTGCTCAGTATGGTATGTTGGAATATCTGAGATATTTGTATTGAATTCACTATTTCAAGGTGTTCTACAGTAATGCTTCCTTGAAATAATTTTAAGCAGATCAGTGTTAATGATCAAACTCATGAGTAATGCACCTTTTTACCTCACTGTTTCAAGTTGTATCTATTCCTGTGGTGCATTAGCATGACCCATGTTGAAATTGTGAAGGTGGTAATGCTTTCTGATGATTTTCTGCTGGTTTAAAACTATTTCGAGAAACCCGAGTCATCCTTGGAATGAGTTAAGAATTTAAGGTCTGCTCCGGAAGAGTTTACCTTTTTTTTTGGTGACATTTCCTTCACAGAAGCCTGTGCCAAATGTCTGGGGTTTTGTGCATGCTGTAAGGTAAACCATAACTATACATTCAGAGTATATTTCAACATGTCCCAAGGAAACAACAAGCTAGTGTGTTCTGCACTTGTGGGACACGTGACATGCAAAGCATTGCCACGGGGTCAGAAGGCTTTGTAATTCCTTGTCCTTCCAGGAGAAAGATGAATGCTACAATTGCATCCTTCCTGTGACTCAGTGAGGGGAGATGCTTTCCAGCTGTGGTGCCTGATACAAATTTTGTAGAGCTGGGGCAGTGATGGCAGTAGAACTTGAGCAAAGCAGTTGAGGTCCTGCATATTAAGTGAGGTCTTCTGGCCTCTCTGAGGATCAGTAAGCTGGTGCTGGTAAAGATGCTGAAGTTCAGGAATCAGTAATGGCTAAGGTATCTGTCATTTGTCCAAAAACAGGCTGTTGATTTTAAAAATCAAGGGCTTAGGTTCAGGTATCTGAAATTAGAGGAGCTAATGGATTTTACTAGAAGAATTGTTTGGTTTTTGGGGGTGTTGGATTTTTGTTTCACTGATGTGTGTCCGTGAAAGAAATAATGTTCTGGCAACATCTTGTAGTGTAGCTGGGGACTTACAGTCCATCACAGAGGCCTATTCCATGCTCGTATGTAATATATTTTTTTAAGGTAGTGTTACCAGGTGTTGTCTATAAATTTTCATTGATTGTTGACTTCCTCTGCTCCTGTCAGCTGGAGAAGGAGCTTAGCATGCATGATATTTAACCTGCTCCCTGATCACTTACAACTATATCCAAAAGGGGACCTGGGAAGCTACAGGCCCATCAGTCTTATTCCAGTCCCTGGAAAGAGTTCTCCTAGAAACCTGAAAACCAGAGGAAGCATGTGATGGGGAAAAGCCAGTGCAGGTTTACTGAGAACAAATCATACCAGTGTGCTGCTGTACACTGAATGCAAACAGGATCCTGGGCTGCATCCGTGGGGACATTGATCATCCCACTCAGGGCTTGTCAGGCCATACCCAGCTGTGTCCAGCTCTGGTCCCCAGAATTCAACAGAGATTCAGGGAGAGTGGAGAGGGCCTAAAGGAATGATGAGAACCCACCCTGTGAGGAAAGACACACGGGGTTTGGTCTTTTCTCTGTGGAGAAGAGAAGGCTCACATTTTTCCAGTACTCAGGGAGGAGGGAGGCTCTCCTGGCACATGGAGCCACAAGGAGATGACAAGGGCAACTGGTACAAGGTGCACTGAGGGAGGTTTCATCTTAATACAAGAAAGAAGTACTTTACTGAGGCATGTAGTGGAGTCCCTCCCCACTACTAGAAGTTTTCAACTGGACAGGATGCTGGATAATCTCATCTAGGCTTCTTTCCCACAAAAAATTGGACCAGATGATCTTTCAGGGATTCTTCCAACCTGGACTGGTCTACAATTCTGTGGTTCTATACTGAAAATTCAACTGTGCTTATGAGTTAAGGTTAAAGGTAATGGTCTGCAGTCTGTCACCTTCGTCTCAGTCTTGACGTGCTGTAGGACTGGGCTGTTACATTTGGTATTGATCTCAGTACAGCCCGGTGGGGACAGACGCTTTCTGTGATGAGCATCTCCTCAGCGCCGTGCACGTAAACCAGTGCACACCTGCTCAGTCTGCTGCCACTGGCCTTGGCACTGCCAGTCTGCACCGTTCTGCCAGGGTCCCAGCACAAGCTCTACGCAGAGCTGAACATGATTTTCATAAATGAGATAGATTTAACGATGAAACTCTAGACTTAAAGCTGTCAAGTGACAAGTTTAAACTACCGTACATTCAAATCCCAGATTATCAAAAAGGTAAATTCACTGCATTAGCCTATTTATCACAGTGATTACTGGTACTTAGGAGTGAATTGAATGCAAGGTATCTAATAACAAGAAAGACCCTTAGAATATGTCACTGTGCATTCCAGTCTGTAACTTTAAATTCGAAGTAATGCTTCAAAGTTGTTCTTTTATTGTTCCTGCTGATCACTAAGTACAGCATTTTAAAATGTGACTATATTTTCAGCAGTAATTCACTTACTTTGAATAAGCTATATGTTAATGAGGCTATAGGTTTGCATTCATTATTGTTTTAGGATAAACAAAGCCCTTATTCTTCAAGCAGGATATCTGGTATTTTTTCTGAGGCCATTTAATTTTTGCACTTTTAAATTTTTTTTTCATGGAACTACTTGCTGTTTCAGTAAAGGTGGTGTTTGTGGTTACACCACATCTGTTTCCTGTTGTAGCCTATATTCTCAGTGTGATTTGCAGTATTCAGAATGGCCTTAGAATGTGAAACTCACACCACATTGTGGTTAAAAGCAGCATAAACCTCTGGAGACACTGCCTTGTAGCAGCTGAAGGTCGGTTTCTTTGTGGGATTCTGTGGGGATGGTTTTTACTGTGAGGAGCTGATCCATGTGGAGCTGGGGAAGGGGAAGGAATCCATAAAAGAGTGTGGGCTGGGACTTGGTTCTTGTCTGAGTTTCAGTATGTGAAAAGATGATGCTGAAATCCCTCGAAATTGGTTGATAAGTGATTTTTCCTTTTTTTCTTTATTCTTTTTGTACGTATCATCCCTATATCCCTTGCCACTTCCCTTCTGCCTTACACCAGACTGTTTGATTCTGTAGCCAATGGATGTAATTCTATTGAAATCACCTAACATGCAGCCAAAGTCAGTGCAGACAACATGGTGCCATGAAAAAAATAAAATAAAAAAAAGAAGTGTGTATATATATATATGTGGTGGTAGCTGGCTGCTAGTGGGCAGATGTTTATATTAGGCAACATTGTACAGATGTGCTCAGGTAAAATTGCAGTGGGAGCAGAGTGGCAGGTATATGTAAGTACTTTCAGAAAGGTGCATGTTTTGTCTAGGAGACGTTAAGCTGTCTTTCAAAATAGCCTTTATGTGTCAAACCAAAAATTAATTAAAAGCAGGTACTTAATCCTTAAGTCCTTCTCTTTTCCTGACTCTTCTCAGTATAGGGGGAAGCTTATTTGAACAGCTCTCATTTTAAAGTTTGCCAAAGAAAGTTCAGCTCACACCACACACCTTCCAAATAATTCTCTTTGCCAGTAGTTAAGCACTCCATTAAATAGAGAATTTTCTTTCTTTTATAAATACAAGGTAAAAAATGTAATTTCTACTTATTACTGTGTTGTTTTAGTTGGTTCACTTTTCAACATCCTGTGTATCTTCTTGGTCTGCTCAGCAAGCACTAATTGCCATGTATTAATTGGTTGCAAACAAATGGCTTATCTCTGTAGTTGAAGGGGGAGGGGGAAACAAGTCACTACAGACAAGTCATCTATTTTTGAGATGCATGTGCATTAGTGCATTTGTAGAAGCATGCTGTATACTCTGCTGGACTGAAAGTTTTTGGTAAGCTAATTCCATAAAGTAATTATGACCTTTCTTAAAAATTAAATACGGAGTTTATTCCTACAATCCAGCAAATATGCAGAGCCTCTTCGATTTTTCTGCAGGAAATGTGCACATGAAGATTCAGTTCCCATTTTAATATACTGAGAATAAGTGCCAAAATGTTGGGAAGTTTGACAAGGAAGAGTTTTAAGGAGAAATTGAATTGTTGTGAAGGTTATAGCATTTCTTCCACTTTTTCTTAGGAAATTTATAAGTATTTTATTCATGTGTACATTACACTGTATGCTGGGGAAGGTGTGTATTTCAGTTCCATTTCTCCATTCCTTTCCTCTTTTCTCATATGTGCCTGGGTAGGAGTTGCTCCAAACTAGCCTTTACATTTCTCGTGATCTGGGAAGATACTCTGGCCACCAACTATCATCAGTCTAGTCTGAGGTACTAAACCAGTTGATCCTGAAGGTTGTCATTGCATAAGTCTTTGGGTTTGAGCCATGGGAAGGAGGGGAAGTCATATAGATTTGTTTGTGGCTATCTTAATTCCATAAGTGAGAGAGATTTGAAAACAGTGGTTTAATAAATCGCTCCTTTTCCAGTCCCTTACTTAGAACATCCTTGGGTGGTGGGAAGGATGTTTTAATGTTTCGGGGATTAGTGTGCTACCTTGGATTTTGTGAATCACATAGTTTCGTAAAGTTTTTATATTAAGGTTGGTTGGGGGTTTTTTTTGTTGTTTTCAGGAGGGTGGTGCACATACTGTAAACTTAAGCTATGACCTTGAAACAAGTAGAAATATTTCAGAAAGATTTTTTTTCTGAAAAATTGCAGCACTGAATAATTTTTAAGCTTCTCTTAAAACACGGGACTCTTCACTCCTGTCAGTATGGTACATTTTATAATAATACTTGGCATTCATAAGGCACTTGATCACTTGAACATGCATACATATGTTTAATTAATCCTTTCAGTGCCTCACTGAGGAACTTAGGTATTACTCCTTTTTAGCAGTAGAAAAAAATGACACAGTAAATTCAAGTGTCTTGATCAAAGGCATGCAATTATTTACAGACTACTGCTGTTCCTTGTAGTAAAAAAATTACTGTACTTAATTTTGAAGAATGTAAAACTGGTTCCTTATTCAGACTGGGGAATATAAATATACTCTGTAGGTCTTCACAGTTTGCCTCCCAGTATTTATGTGGGGTCTCCTCTTAATGCTCTCTGTAATCTGGGCAAAACTCACTTGGGATGGACTGCAGACTAGAAGATGTTGAGCCAGAACTCCTTGGCCATTATAAACTTATCTTCATTTGTGTAAAACACAGTGACTCCTCTTTAAAACTAAACCAAAACTCATGTGAGAAATAGGAGTGTTGTAGGAATAACTATTAATACATAATAATAGTTCCTAAAGCAAAGGTAACAAGTGTTGTGTCATAATCTCACATTACGATCCACTTATGAGACTAGCCTTATAAATAAGGCTTTTAGAGTAACTACCTGTTTATAAACAGCCTCTTCTTTTTTATTAGGGCGCTGTGTAACATTGATACCATTATAATGGATAGGAGATTATTTTTTAATTTGAAGTCTGAGCATGGAACAGCTAGTTTGTTAATCTGCCAAATAGTGGCAGGTTTGTTCTATATACCTAAAAAGTTTGTGTTTGTGTATATTCATAGGTCATGAATGCTGATGGAACTGGTAGGAGAGTCCTGGTGGAGGACAAGCTGCCTCATATATTTGGATTCACTCTGTTGGGAGATTACATTTACTGGACAGACTGGCAAAGGCGCAGCATTGAGCGCGTGCACAAGCGCACGGCAGAGAGAGAGATCATCATCGATCAGCTGCCTGATCTGATGGGCCTGAAAGCCACCAACGTCCACCAGATCATCGGTGAGTGGTCTGCTAATCAGGCAAGGAAGAACGAGATAGAAGATGTCAGCGGTGCTGTTCTGCAGAGTTTTAGAAGTGGGCTGAATCCAGTCCTATTGCATGATAACTGCAGGCTGCTGCTTGATGGTGTGGGCTGGGTCTTCTGTGAGGAGCTTCAGTTCTGTAACTTGGAAGAATATCAAGCTGAACATGGCCTCCCAGTATGCAAAAGCTAAGAATGAGCCAGTTTTAGTCTGCTCAGTACTTTTTACATTAATACTAGAAAATCACTAGAAGTACTTCCTGCCCCGTAGTGTCTGTGGTGTAAAAAAGCAGCATCTAGCTTTAAATTGCCTATCCTAGGCTATCCAAGCACTGGTAGCGGTGTAATTGTAGCATCACAGAACTCATGGCAGTACCTGAGTATCCTGCTATGTGGATAAGGCTTGCAGCTTCTGGCTGTCGTGTCTGGATTGTACTGCAGGAAACGAGTCAGATGTAGTTGAGATGTATCTTTGTGTGGCTGATGCCCCAAGGTACGTGTGTTTTAAATGCAGCCCTCTTTTCCACTGTTTGGCCAGTACAACTCCTTAGTGCCAAGCCTCTCTTAGTAATTCAATTTCCAGCACGTGCAGGTACATAAGTGAGTATTGCAAAGAGCTGCTTCACTTGCATCCTGGAGAGAAGAGACCATGGAATGGATGTGAAAATAGCTCTGCGAGTTTTTTACCTGCAGGAATGCAAGGGGGTATGTAGCTGGACCAGTGTGCTGTAAAAGGCAGCAGAACATACACTTACCGTGGATTCAGTGCTTGTGCTGTGAATTGGGGTCATCAGTAGCTGTTGAAGCCCACATCCCTTTCCCTAGTGCTGGGTTTGTTTCATGGCATAAGGAAAACAATCACTGGCTTTCCAGCCAAGGGGAGTAAGGACTGTCTACAGGATTACAGGAAATGAATGAAAAATAATTTGATCAGAGAATACAGGGAGAAAACCTGCATGTTTACTTGGAGGACTCATAGTGTGACTGACGCATGTGAGGACTAGCTTCACCTTTCAGCTGTAGTCAGTTTGCAATGGTTGCTTTTCCTCTTGCTGCCTGCCTAGGTACAAACCCCTGTGCAGAAGACAACGGCGGCTGCAGCCACCTGTGTCTGTACCGACCACAAGGCCTTCGCTGCGCCTGCCCCATCGGCCTGGAGCTCATCAGTGACATGAAGACCTGCATCGTCCCAGAGGCTTTCCTGCTCTTCTCTAGGAGGGCAGACATCAGGCGCATCTCTCTAGAAACCAACAATAACAACGTTGCTATCCCCCTCACTGGAGTCAAGGAAGCTTCTGCTCTGGATTTTGATGTGACAGACAATCGCATTTACTGGACTGACATTTCACTGAAGGTAGAGATTTAGTCCATGTTGGCTATTAAGCTGTTACCAGCTTCTTGAGATACTTAAGAGTAGGTTGATGAATGGGGTTTACAAAATTCAAGGGATATGTAAAAGAGTTCAGTTACTAATTACATTTTCTGCTACTGACTTGGGACCTGTGCCAACAATAACTTACAGACTTTTGCAGCTGAAGAATCACAGTAGTTAAAAACACAGAGTTTAAATAAGTCTGCAAGAGGAGACTTGGCTGCGCTCCCTAGGCATGGTATTCTTTCGAGCTGTGCAAGTGGTACAGGTGAAGACTGAGGTATAAACTTCCCTGCTGTGTGCTGTCACAAACTGGCATAATTAGCAGGTCATGTTCAAACTGGGAAGTAAACAAAAATCAGGGATTTTGTTAGCTTCTGGTTGGTTATGAGCATGAGGAACGTGTGCAGATAGGAATATTGAGGACATAGAAAGGTAGCCCATGTTCGCTAAAAGAATTCTGTACTATTCTAACATTAGTCCTTTACTTTCAGGCTTATCAGGGAATGCCTGAACTCTAATATATTATTAAAATGGAATTCTGGATATACGTGCCATCACAGGCTCATCCTGATGGCAAAGAGTTAAAGAAAGTCTTTTGAATGAAAGTCCAAGAAGAGATCGTGCTTAGTGAATTAAATTTAGCCATCAGTACTGAAGCAGTTGAGCTACTGAGCTCATCAGTCGTTTGGTTGTTTTCTTCTATTTGCCGTTCTGTCCTGCACTTTTTCATTAGGCTGCTTTAAATAGTGTTCCATGCTATAACATTGATGCTTTTGTATAGTCCTGGGAGAGCCAAAATATTTCCCCCTCGAAGCTGGCACAGAGTTATTAAGGTCACTTTGTCATGTAGATGCTTAATTCAACCAGACTGGTTATCCCATTTATTTCCCCAGTGAAATGCTATTGTAATTGACACAGAATACATTCACAGAGCTCAGTAAATCATTATTTCTGAATAGCAGCATTGTTTGCTTTGCAAATAAGTAGCATATTGTAAGATCCTCTTTCCTATGAGATGTCTAAAATCTGAAAGTGTTTAAAATTCAACAAAGAAAACAAGCAGCCCAGTGACAGACTAGTAAAATTTCTAATTTGCCTGTGTATCTTTGTATCCCTGCAGACCATCAGCAGAGCGTTTATGAATGGTAGCGCGCTGGAGCACGTCGTGGAGTTCGGCTTGGATTATCCCGAGGGCATGGCTGTGGACTGGCTGGGGAAGAACTTGTACTGGGCTGACACTGGCACAAACAGGATCGAGGTGTCCAAGCTGGACGGGCAGCACCGCCAGGTGCTCGTGTGGAAAGATCTCGACAGTCCCCGGGCACTGGCACTGGACCCTGCTGAGGGGTAACTTGCTGATTTAATTCTGTGTTTATGAACAGTGAAAAACAACATTGTAATGCTTCCTCTAGGGCATGGTAGTGAAGCACTGCCTGTAAACCCTGAGAGAACTGAGCTGGGGAATACAACCTGGTAATTTAGAGAAATACGCTCTTAATGTCCTGAATAATCATTAAAAATACTAAAAAAAATACAAAAATCAGAGCAGCTCATTAGAAAGGGATTTATATTTAGTTTTTTAATTAACCACAGAATCAAAGTAGTTTTAGGTTTATGGAATTCATTAATCAGAAAAGGACTATAGCATTGAAAGGAATATATTTATCGTTTTAAAAATTAGGATTCTTTTTATCACAAGTTAGGGTCCAATAAAGGTATTAAATTATTTAATTTGAGGGTGGGGGGGTGAAGTTTATAGTCTGAGCATAAGGAAGGTGTTTGTTTCTTCAGATAAGGAAACCTGTTAGTTTGTATGGACAAGGGAAGAGGGACAGCGAAGGAGTGGAAACAATTATATTCACCTATGCCCCAAATTAAAGGCTTTCTGAGAATAAACTTCTCAGTTGGATTGAAGTGTAATAGCAAAAGTAGGGCAATAAACAGGGAGGGGGGGAAGGAATGGGGCAAGTCAAGCTAACTATTCAGCTTCTGAAATAGCTCCTCTACCATGAAACGCTCACTTGACAGTAACTAATTACTGCAAAATCTTTTTGAGGTCATACAAATATTGCGTTATTTTTCAAATGAGGGAACTTCATTTACAAGGGTTATGATATTATCACAGTTCCCAGTG
The DNA here is from genome assembly GCA_013397845.1 of Melanocharis versteri. Lineage (NCBI taxonomy): Eukaryota > Metazoa > Chordata > Aves > Passeriformes > Melanocharitidae > Melanocharis > Melanocharis versteri. Next base: position 93,071 of record VZTG01006290.1, read on the forward strand.
ACACTGTGTGAGCTACAGCAATGCAGAGAACTTGAAACACATTCCTTCTGCTTTATTTCAAGAAGGTGGTGGCAATGGTCACCTCCAGTGGGATCCTAGATTGGATTAAGCCCTGATGTGCCAGGGGTTGCCTGGATGAGAATTCAGCACCAGACTCTTAGATCCAGTTACTCATTTGTAACAAAAAGCTGCTATGGATGATTCTAGTTTTACACTGGAAGTAGGTTTTTCTCAAGGATTATTATTATTCAATGCTTTGTCTCTTCACCACAGATCAGAAAAAAAATTACTTGGGTCAGAATGCCCATTTTTCCTTACAGCAATAGTATAGCTGTATACTTATATATGTATGTATACTTATATAAGTATACTTACAGAATAGTTGTACTTTAAATTGAAGTTTTCAAGGCATTGCTGCCATGGGGGCAATTCTAACACTTGGCTTCGTGCTGTGTCCAACTTGCAAAATTTACACACAAAATACTTGCAAAAATTTTAAGAAAAATTTGCAAGTGTTCCTGGTGTCTAAAGAATTGTTCCCCCTTGATCATCAGTTTCTGAAGCAACCTTTCCTATTGTGCAGTTGGTTGGAATTAAAAGACTTCCCAGGGGTTTGTTACTAGAGTTATTAAAACCCAAAGGTGTAAATATTGGATAGCTGCCTCTCACTTGTTTTTAGAATGGTATCAGCTTTGTATTTTGGAAGAAGTGACTAAGTAGCCATCAAATGTATAATAAACGAATATACATCCTGCTCTACTGTGCAGTGCCTAAACAAAATGTAAACATGTGCAAGTCTGTCCTTCTTCCAAATGAGGCATAAGGTGGCCTGTGAGTATGTAGTAGTTTGTATTTTTGCTCCAGTGGAAACGCCATGCAGTTTTGTGTGGCTTGACTGAGAGGTAAGACACTTGTCACATGGCTGGTTGACTTAGTTGTGTGGACATAAGCAGTGGCACCTATTAACAGAAGTACCCTGCAGATCTACCTTTTTGTGTTCCTTCGTTTGAGAGACAACAGACTAGAAACAGAAGATAAGTGCTCTGGAAAAACACCCTGCTAAATAACCGGGTATAAATGAAGGTGCCCAACTGCCAGCCTCTGCCTCTTAAATGACATTCATGGATTACTTACTATGAAGTGCTGTCACACAGAACTTGCTGGTGAAAATCAAGGTCCAAGTGGAATAAAACAATGTTGGAAACATTTTGAGGAAACCTGACTCACTTTCTTGCCTGTACTTGGAAAAAAAAAACCTCATGTAACATAATGGGGCTTAACAAATGCTTGAATTTACAGCTCTTCTTCTTCTCTTATTCTTTCCAAGGATTTTTGTTTTGTTTTTCCTCTTGAGTTCTCTTGGATTGAGTGCAATTATTTTTCTTTCTTCTGTTCTTTTAATCAGTTTCATGTACTGGACTGAGTGGGGTGGCAAGCCGAAGATTGACAGAGCTGCCATGGATGGCAGCGAGAGGACCACATTGGTCCCAAATGTGGGACGTGCCAACGGCCTGACCATTGACTATGCCAAGAGGCGCCTGTACTGGACCGACCTGGACACCAATCTGATAGAGTCCTCCAACATGTTAGGTGAGCCCCATAGCCCCAGGCAGCATCCTGAGGGCAGTGCTGCTTTTTGCAGCTCCCTCGTGGCAAATCGTTGCTTAAATAATGCAAAGATACACATCATAAGACAAAAATAAAATTTTCCGACCTCGCACGCCTTTAGTGTTTGCTTCTGTAATTCATGTTTATGCAACACTGTGGTTAGCAAGGCCTCGGTTTTCTCGTAGGTAATTGGGTTGCTCAGAAAGTTAAAATTACACAAGGTGTACATATTTCCAGTTATATATGTAGGACAGAGATGTCAACCTGCAGTGTTTTGCAGGGTCTTGTTTTGCTGCTCTGAAGAGCACTAGAAAATACATAACAAAAGTAGAAAGAAAGCCAACAAGAAGATAACAACAGCTTATTCAACATGCAATGTAATACAATTTGGTTTTAAATCTTGTTAGTATCCTCAGGCATTTCCCCACCCCGTATTCTGCATGTTAAGGACCTTTTCCTGGCTAGTACTTATCAGCAGGAGAGTTCTCTTGTACTGGGGTCTGTGATGATTTTATAAACTGGTCATTGCAGCTAAATGGAGGGGGAATATTTTATTTTTTCACTGTCCCAAAGCACTGTGTGGAGGACCTAGGCCCTCTCAGATTTGCACAGTATCTTGTTTTAACTTCTCAGCACCCATAGGAGTGAACTGCCTTGTTGTATGCTAAATTATTCAGATTAGCATTAACAATAGCCAATATTTAGGCATTAACAATTAGCCAGTATTTAAGGCTAAAGGAGTTAGTCTGCTTTAAACAGTATGCTTGCAGTAGTGGAACAAAGCTAGGAAAAGATCAAAACTGGAAAATGCAATCTGGGAATTATGTGTGATAGAAAAGCTTTTCTTCAGCTTCTCATGTATTTTGGTGTGCTGTGGAGACCTGCTCTGTGCTTCCCTGTGAAACATGGGACTGGACACGGCATTAGAGCTTCTTTTCCCTGTGGCTAGTGACAGCCAAGTGTGGGGCTGTGCATCCTTGACTTCTGTGTGCAGAGAGAATGACTTCTTCCTTCATGATCTCCTGTTCATTTTGTGTGACTACGCAGCAGGAGGTGCCATGGTAATGAAGTGGTTGATAAAACACGGTTGAAATAATTTACCCCCGCCGTGTCCTGCTCCTTAAGATCTCTTAACATTTCCACGGTATACTCAATTAGCTGTTTCCTGTCCTGACTTTCTGGCTGCTCCTTCCTGTTGTGACATTCCAGAGACAGGTTAGTTTAGCCTTGTACATTTAATTTTTCTCATAATGCAGTGTAGAATTTCATTAAGCTCATAACAATTTTCTTTTTATAAGCAGTGGGAAAAGTGTGGTGCAAGAGATGCTGAACTGGAAATACAGTGTCAGGATCCTGCATTAAATTGAGAGGCATCCTATCAGTTTTGGGGAGGAGGGAAAGGATACAATCTTTCTGAGAACCCTGATAATTTTCGAAATTGAAACCTTTTCTTCAGTAAACTACATTTTTTTCTGTGAATGGCAAGCAGGATTAACACATTTCTGTGACAGGCTCTGAGATTCCTTTTGAATACACTTCATTACTTTTTAATTTACTTTTGTAATGATGAAATAGTAACTTCAAATTAATTGCGTGGCAACCTTTCTGGGCAGGGGACATGTTCAACAGGATATTGCTTGTGCCCATATAACTCTGCTTTTTCTCTCCCTTCCTTTTGGACACAGGCCTCGACCGTGAGATCATAGCTGACGATTTGCCTCACCCCTTTGGCCTGACCCAGTACCAGGATTACATTTACTGGACAGACTGGAGCCGGCGCAGCATCGAACGAGCCAACAAGACCAGTGGCCAGAACAGAACCATCATCCAGGGGCACTTAGATTACGTTATGGACATCCTGGTCTTCCACTCCTCCAGGCAGGCGGGCTGGAACGAGTGTGCCTCCAGCAATGGTCACTGCTCTCACCTGTGCCTGGCAGTCCCCGTGGGAGGGTTTGTCTGCGGCTGCCCAGCTCACTATTCCTTGAACTCCGACAACAGGACCTGCAGTGGTAAGCCAGAAAGAATGAAAAGGAACTGCAGGAGCACATCTTTAGTAACCAATGCAAACATTGTACTTGGAGGAAAGAAGAGTTTTACAGTTTTCCAGTAATAAAATCTTACTGAGTTTTAAGGCAACATAGGATGTTGAAAGCAAAAAAAAAAGAAAATAGTCTTGCCACATACCAGCATCACAATTAAATAAGAAGAATGGCTCTTAGTGAACTTTTCCAGTGGCTTGGCTACATCTGTGTAAACATGAAAGATAAAAATGTTTTGGTTCTGTGTCTCTGTTAGACCCTCTTCATGTGCTTACTTGCTTGTTTATTTATCTGCTTACATATATCTAGTCTTGCCTGACATAAAAGATATGTGATACTTTAGTCTGGATTCTGGAGTTTGTGCAGCTTTTAGGTGGTCGGGATTTCATTCTGTAGTAGCTGTGTTTGCTGGCTGATGAGATGCTGAGGTGGGCCTCTCTCAGACCTCTACAAGTGTTTTTCTCAGTGAGGATGAGCTGGGCTCCGTGTCTTCCCCAGCAGTCTGGTTCCTGATCTCAGTGCAGCCAAGCCCCATTTTTCTTTATTGTTGTGCAGAATACAAACTGCAAGACCCCTCAGGCTGTGTCTAATTAGTTTCTAACCAAATAATTTATCCATCTCTCAATAACTGGCTGCCAGTGAAGCTCTCATAATTTTGGCAGCAACTCTGGATGGCTGATTTCCACTGGTGTCATTCACATTAGTCAGTGGGTGAAGAGATTCACGGTACAGAGGGACAGATTGTATCTCATCAACATTATGCGTGAGTAGAGAGACATCCAACTGTTGTCTTAAAGCCAAAAGCTGGGCAGATTGTTCCACAAATGCCACCTCATGGCATTTTTTGAAAACCATGCTTTTCAAAAAACTGTGCTTTTCTACTCCCTGTGTGTTCTCCTCTCCTTTTTTATTACAATGGTCCCTTGCAGGACAGCTGGATTCTTGCACCCTGGTACTCTCATGTGTTCGTGCAAGTTAGAGGCACGGCTGGCACCTCTCTGATCGTGACCGTGATTTTCTAGGTGGAGGAATTTTACTTCCAGTGGAGAAAAAGCAGCAGAATGATCAAAGGTCATGTTTTTCTTGTGAAAATGCTCCTGGAAGCAGAGCAAGGAGCAAAATATTGGAAATACATTGTGAGCATATAGAGCCATTTCCCCATGGTACAGTTCAGGGCTCTTTGTGTGGTATTAGGAGTCTTCCTCTGCTGTATTCAAACCTGGGAACTTTCCAGCTTCTCATTTCTAGGTAGTTGGAGATTTAGGCCTCTCTGCATATAATTTTTTTTTGAACACTGTAATTGGAGCATGCATTGTTATGACTTTCTTTTGCCTGTATTACTTGCTTATGTACCTCCTGAACATTATTAGTCCAAGTCCTGTCTAGAGGTCCTCCCTTCTGGAATACCCTGCTCATGCATGCATAGGTTCTTCTAATTATGGGAAGGAGATATTGCTCTGGTGAGATCTCTTCAGACCTACCACGTGTCATGAAGTTGGAAGGCAGGGTTACACAGGAGACATACTCATTGCACTCCATTTGCCTGCTGCCAAAAATACAGTTAAAATATGTGAATGTTGGGAGGGAGAATGACGAAAACTGGAAAGGGATTTCTGAAATTGGTACTGTTTCAGAGATGTGGAGTCTCAAGGGGAGAAATTCTGCTGTTGCTTTTTATAATGAGCCATCAATTCAAAACTGTAAGCCAGGCAGTCTTGGAAAGTGAGAGGGTGTCTTTGGGGAAAAATATAAATAATTTTAGGTGCTTATATGTTTACCTGCACTGTTTATCTTAAGTTTTTTCCCTTTCCATTCCTATCATAACTTCTTGGTAAGAATGCTGATGTTTCTGAATCTATTATTTTGCTGTACACATTCATATAAACTTGTCTTTGCTTTTTTTTTTTTTTNTTCTTCTGCAGTTTAGAGCTAAGTAGAAGGCAGCTTAAATTATTGGAGAAATGCTTGGAGGGAAAATACAGGTTTTCCAGAAAGCAAAAATACCTTGCAATTAGGCCTGATTGTTATAGGGTGTTAGGACTGAGTGTTGGTTTCCAAGGAAACTCCTCTCTGCTTTTTTTTTTTGTTCCAGCAGTCAGAATAGCTGTTCAAAGCGTATGCTAAAATAACAAAGCAAGGTGATGATGTTTTCTAGGAGACTTTTTCTTCCTCCCCTTTCCCAGGTGCTGCCTTTCCTGTTTTACAGGCTGGTAAATGAGTGCAGTGTCCCACTGCTAATCTCTCTCCAGACTTGGGCTGTACAGAATTGATTGTACAAACTTCAGGGAGGCTTCAAGCTGCATTTCTGGCAATTGGCTCTTGTGCCATCTTGCACAGCAGTGGCTCTAGGTAGAACATTATTGAAAAGAGCCCTCTGAAAAAGGAAAATGCTTTCACTACATTCTCTGATTTCTGACCCAGTTATGTAATAAAGAGATAATTTTTTTCAGTGATGTATTAAATGCTTTGTGCACTTACTGTAAGTTACAGCTGGTAAATACAGCTGTATGGGGTGTTGAAATCTTACTTTCTGCTGTTTGCTGGTATTTCTAATTTAAAAAAAACCAACCATTTGTCCAGGAAACTTTCACTGGGCAGGATATCAGACTTACTTTTCTCATTGCAGGTTGTCATTCCCAGGTAACCACCTAGAAATAGTAAATATAAATAGATTTGAGAAGAGCAAATACATTTTTCTCCAAAAACACAGCCTCACACACAGTTAAGAAATTTTCCTGTGAATTAGTTGTTTCATTCCAATACAGGCAGAAAGAGGGTTTGTGGGAACCGGACTGAACCACTGTCAATCTCTTTTCCCTGAAACATCTAAATAAGGAACCAGTCCTGGCTTTTTCTCACCTTCCTCTGCAAGTAGAAGTGCACATGGCAAAGGGTTCAACTTCTAAATAGTGGAGCTCCATTTCCCTGTGACCCCTTTAGAAAGAAATTGGACAGTTCTTTGAGAGGCATAATTGACCGTTCTTCTTTGAGATGCTTTTGACAGAAGTATTCGCATTCACTAGTCCTGCCACTTAAAAAAATCTTATCTTTGCCTGTCACATCCATATACAGACATTTATAGTAAAAAGAGGTCATTTGAAAGTCTTTTCATACTCATCAGAGGTTGGGATTGTTACGTTTTGGTTTGATTTTTTGTTTGGTTGTGGCAAAGGAAGAGGGAAAAGGGGAATGAAATAAATGTCTGGTTATGGATTGTAGTTGTCATTCTTAAACATAAAAATGCCCAATGTTATGGCCACGTGTAACCCTTTCAACCCCTTTTCTTTTTTTAACCCATCCAGCTCCTACCACCTTCCTGTTGTTCAGTCAGAAGAACGCGATTAATCGCATGGTGATCGATGAGCAGCAGAGCCCAGATATCATCCTCCCCATCCACAGCCTCCGGAATGTCCGAGCCATTGATTACGACCCCCTGGACAAGCAGCTGTACTGGATCGACTCTCGGCAGAACATCATCCGGAAGGCACAGGAAGATGGCAGCCAGGTATCCTGAGGGGGATGGAACTGCTGAATGTTTGGCATGCCTGTGCCAAACCATGACTGATTGTATGGGGATAATTTAGATGCACAGACTTCCCCATAGGTTACTGTCTCGTGGCAAAACAAGTGGCATATGGAGTTTTCTGGAGTCCTCAGTCAGTAAATCCAGGAGGTGCAGCGATAAATAAAACATGGAAAACCAAGGCCAGCTTGAGGATACTGTTGTTCCCAGCACATTATTTGCTTAACACTGTCTTTTGTCTGGAAGCTGTTTGAAGCCCTTACCTGAGATGGTACCCATGACCATGGAAGGGACGGTTCTTGGAAGAAATGGGGGGTTGTGAGCAAGGTGCAGGGGTAGATCCTCTTAAATGAGGAGGCTGGAACTCTGTGAGCACATGGCTGTGTCTGGAGCCTCCCAGGTTCTGGAGCAGATAGGAAGAGAGTTATTGTAAACCACTGGGGCATGGAGTGAGGAGGTTGAATATATAAAAGATATAGCAGGCTTGGGAAAATGTGTTTGACCGGGGAATACAGAAAAAGTAGAGTAGGGTAGAAGGCAAAAGGTAATACAGGCTGTGGTGGTTCAACCCTGGCTGGAGGCCAGACACCCACCAAAAACACCCTGTCACTCCCCTCCTCAACTGCACAGGGGAGACAAGGTACAGCAAAAGGCTCGTGGGTTGGGAATGAGGGTTACAGTCTGTTCATCACACCTTGTTCTGCCACTGTTTCCTCCTCATGGAGAGGAGTCTTTTCCCTGCTCCAGTGGGGGTTCACTCACCTCGCCACTTCTGCAAACTTCTCCCTCCAACATGAGTCCTTCCCACGGGCTGTGTTTCTTCATGAACCGCTCCAGTGTGGGTCCTTCCCATGGGGTGCAGTCCCTCAGGAACAGGCTGCTGCAGCCTGGGTCTCTCACAGGGTCACACGTCCTAGCAGGAAACCTGCTCTAATGTGGGTTTCTTTCTCCTTGGGGTTTCCCATGGGGTCACAGCCTCCTTTGGGCCTCCTGCTGCTCCACCGAGGGCTCCTCCAGGGGCTGCAAGTGGATCTCTGCACCCCCGTGCCCTCCATGGGCTGCAGGGACACGGGGGAATCCTGGAGCAGCTCCTGCCCCTCCTTCCTCACAGCCCTTGGTGTCTGCAGGGCTGTTCCTCTCACATATTCTCACTCCATTCTTCTCTGACTGCAATTGCTTCTGCCCTGAAACTTTTTTTCCTCTTAAATATGTTATCCCAGAGGTGTTCCCACCATCCCTGATTGGCCCAGCCTGGGCCGGTGGTGGGACCATCCTGGATTCAGTGGCGTTGGCTCTGCTGGGCATGGGGGAAGCTTCCAGCACCTTCTCAGAGAAGCCACCCCTATAGCCCCCCACCTACCAAAACCTGGCCATACAAACCCAATATGCAGATTTAGTGAGGTTAACTGTGACCAGTGACTGCTTATTCAATTTTGCATTTTAAAATAGACCTTCCTATTTTTTTGAATGTGAGAGGAGCTGGAGACTAAGATGAGCAACACAACACAAGAAAGAGAGGTGCTATATTCAGTTGAATTTTAAGAGTGTGGTTTCTGGTGGTGGGTGTGGTGGTAGTTGGATCCTGCTGTATGCCCTTCAGCCTTAACTCTTAATTTAGTAATGCTTTTAATTTTGGAATATCTAAATAATACCCAAAACTAGTCAAAGTCACCATGTTTTTGCCAGCTTCAGCAGAATAAACAAATGTAAGACTTGCAGGCACACCATTTCATAGAGGTGACAAGCCAAATAAAGTTAGGCAAATTTTCTGGTGAAGTTTAATTTGGGGATGAGAGGGTAGAGGCTGCTCACCTCATAAGCATGTCTTCCAAAATGTTTATGTAGGCCATGTTTGGTGATCTGTTAATCCTCTTCAGAATTTTAGAAAGGCTCATGAAAGACATTGATGAGGTTCTTTATAAAGGTAATAATAATTAAAAAAAAAAGAAAAAGGCATGTCAACTTCAGAAGTCTGACCAGTAGAAGGCAAGACCTTGAACTAGTAAGGTGTTAGCTGGAAATGCTCTGAAGTCAGTGTTGTACACTAGTTGATGTCCTTTCCATCTTTGGCAGAGCTGCCTTCCATTTATTATCCACCCCCATGTCCTCCATGTGGCATGGCAGCAATGGTGGAGAATGAGGCAAGCATTGCAAGTGCTGTCTGGCCTCACTTGGCCTGTGTTTTTCTCTGCTCAGCTGCAGCTTTGGGAATTAGTGGTGGTGCGTTTCTGTTACGGAGTGTTACGTGTGCTGGGTTTGGGTCTATCCAAACTGAACTCTTGAGTTGTCAAAAAAGTAGAGGAAATACAGAAGCTGACCCTGGACCTTCAACACAGAGACAATTTGGACTTACTGGTCAAACTTGTGAAGTCTTACAAGCTGCAGTCAGCTTGTGTGATTGCCATTACAGCAAACCAGCAGGACTAAGTGTCTCTATCTTTGATATCAAAGGTGTTGGTGTGGCAACAGAACCTGGGTCTCTCCTTACTTTATGGTAATATTTTGGCTGCCTCCTTTTTCTGAGCAGTAGTTAGACATGGTGCATCCGTAGCAAATAAAGTTACTCACATTAGATTAAGATTAAATGTTCTCCTGTGTGTTGTTTCTCTTTCCTTTGCAGAGCCTCACTGTTGTGACAAGCCCAGTTCCGAATCAGAACCTGGATATGCAGCCCTACGACCTGAGCATTGACATCTACAGCCGGTACATCTACTGGACCTGTGAGGCCACCAACGTCATCAACGTGACTCGCCTGGATGGGAGACCCATGGGAGTGGTGCTCAAGGGGGATCAGGACAGGCCCAGAGCCATTGTGGTGAATCCAGAGAAAGGGTATGTGAGGAAATGCAGGCCCAAGGTTTTGAGAATCAAGTTGTTTTCTTGCTGCAGCTTGTCTTCTGTTTGTCAGAATGAAAAACAACTTTGACATTTGTTAAGATGTCTTGGATTTACAGCCAAAATGTGGAAATATCAAATAAACCTTTTTTTTTCCCTCTAATCATTCCTGTTCCAGATACATGTATTTCACCAACCTCCAGGAGAGATCTCCTAAAATTGAGAGAGCAGCATTGGATGGAACTGAGCGAGAAGTCCTTTTTTTCAGTGGTTTGAGCAAGCCCGTCGCCTTAGCTATTGACAGCCAGCTGGGCAAGTTGTTCTGGGCTGACTCAGATCTGCGCAGAATTGAAAGCAGTGACCTTTCAGGTAGAGTAGCACCTTAATTCAGTGATTCACTTGTGTGGTGTGGGTGTGGGGGAATGCAGAGAAAGGTGTCATCTTTTCCTTCCTACTATAAACAGTCTGTACTATGATTCTAATCGCTCCCTGAATTCCCAGCCAGGGAATGTGCATGATTCATGCAGCGTGTCTTTACAGTTTCGTGACTCTGTGATTTGCATTATTAATTGCTACACATGCTATTTACTTCAGTTTCTCACTGCACAACCTTCGTGTGGTTTCCCAAAGTTAGTTGACAAATAAATTGCAGCAGTTTTGGAAAGGGGAGAGAAAGGGTTGTTTTTAAAGGCATTGCTTTTGGTGCAGTGATCTGTTAATCAGATGAAAGTTCCCTGTTAGTGGAAAAATGTGTCCTGCAGAGTTAAAGCAGCAGGTGTCCGGGTTACTTATGTACCTGTCATTTGGGGTGAAAAGATGCAAGAAGGGTAGAGCAGATCTAGCATCTCTCTGTCCTGAAAAGACAAAAACCTCCCTTTTCCAGCTATGAAATTCTCTTTGCCTGCTCCCTGAGACTGGTTATGCTGCTTGTCTGACCTCCTCTATGAGTTCATTCAGCCCACTTAACAATAACCTAACAACATTATACAGAAAAAGGCAGATAGAGAATGGTGTTCTGTTGGCTTGGAAAGCTGAATTGGTTCAGGGAAAAGTCCAGCAAGCAACCAGAAGTGGAGCAAGAGAAGAGGGGAAAACCATGTGGTCCAGATTGGCTGAGAAAGACAAATGTCTTTCATTTACTAGCCTAATCCAGCAAACTGCTGGATCAGCTCAGCTGCCTTATGTAGCATCAGTACTAATTTGTGATACAGATTGGGCTGGATGTTGTTGCTGGAAGTGAAAACATAACAGGAGTTATGACAACGTGCAGTAATGTTTGTGGTAATATCTTCCACTTATGACATGGTACCTTCAAAGTAGCAGCATGTAACTCTGTTGACACCACTCTGATTTTCAGCCTTTTGTTAAGTTCCTAGAATAACCTTTTGTTTTGGAAAACATTCTGTCTTTCCTAGATGGTTGGTATTAAAGCTCAGAATGGTGTGTCACTGGAAGATTCAAGGTCACTAATGAACTGTGATATCCTGATTGTTTACTGTTTTAAAATGCAACACATAACCTGAGTTAGTGAATTATTAAAGAACTAAAAAAAAAGTGCTGTGGTGTTGCTGAGTACATTCCAAGCTGTCCCAGATCCAGGGTTTGCATGAGTAGAGTAAAAGGCAGGAGAATATTACACGTGTTTTAATTCTCTCTTTGTCTGTTATCTGCCTAAAATTAGGACATCAGACAAGGATATGGGTCTAAATTCTAATTCAGTCTAGGTTTGATGGTTCTGCTTTTTTTTTTCCCTTAAAGATGTGGCTGTTGGATCACCAATGTTGTGTAGTAAAAGCTCACCATATTTCAAAGAGCACAAAGAAAAGCCGTTCCAAAACCTCTCTTGCTTTTTGGCATTTGCACCACAAATAGATTGCTGTAATCACCACGATAAATTGCTAACTGCTGAGATGCATTCCTGTGCTTAGGAACGCTGATTAATAAGCTCTTTTGACCAGCAGAGTAATTTTTCTGCATGTTAGCTTCTTAAAAACATTCAGTCTCTTGCTCTGTCAATTCTGTAGATGCCAGTACTCATAAAGACAAGGACAGCTGGAATGCCTTTTATGTGATGTAGTCCTTCTTTTCCTCCCTGTCCTTCAGGCATGCAGTTAGGACTTGGTTAGGATCTCCCATTTGGGCAAAATATTGAAGCTAACCAGATTCTTCACATGATTAAGGGGTTGTTTATGAAAAGATGACTGGAATTAGCTCCCTACCATGGAAACTATTTGAAAATTAGTTCTTCTATTCCAGAATAATTAGTGTGATTTAGAAATGTCTAATGATTCTGGAATTAAGTAATTTTTATTTGGAAATAGAACGAGCTATGGGTGTGTCCTGATTTTTGTATTTATTTGGTTGGTTTTAAGTCTTTTTGTAAAAGGTATTGCTGGAAAGGGGATGGTGATGCCAGGAGACAAAGCTCCTCTTAATCATGTCTCCCTTTCATCTGACATTCCCAATAAAGGAGACTACCACCCTGATGAGTCAGTTTCAGGTTTCATTGTTGGTTTATGGAAGAAGGGATTTTAGTGTCTCAGTTTAGTCAGAAATAGTCAGTTACACTTGGTCACAAATATTAAAAAGAAAGATTAAGACATTAAGGGAGTGAAAATACTAAGCTTCAGAGCTTTAGGAACATACTGCAAAATGCCACACTGATTGACGTGGGCATGGCAGAGCTGGGCATGTACAGACTTCATTTGGGTAGGTCAGGGTCTTAGGTTTTGTATTCCTTCCTGTCTTCTTTGCATTTTGCCCTATTCTCAGCTTAACTTTATTTCTCAAGATGCAAGTTTCTGTTTCTTACCTTTTCCCGGCAGAATTAGTCATGTTATTGGGGTTTAATAGATGGTTGCAGTTGTTTAGGTTGACTTACATCACTCAGTCTATTAATTTCTACATCAGTCTGGGTATAACCTCCTTCAGAATTCATCAACGTCTTTTCTTAATCAGATCATTGCTGGTGTTGCTCCAAAGTGGTGGTGAGAGCCCAGCCTAGCTGATTTGAATTCCCACGTTTTCCTTCAGGTTTTAACGCTTGGTAAATGTTTGGAAGGTTACTTAACTTCTGAGCTCTGTGCATCTAGTGAAAAGAAGATAAAAACATTTTTCATAGCTGAATTTGTTTCTAAGTCATCATCATTGACATAATGTTGATTAAATTCTCAAAAAGCAAAAGAACCCCTTCTTGCTACTAAACAAAGCAGAGAGGGATAGAACTTACTCGAAGTACAAAATTGTGAAGTGCATGTGTGTTTTGTCCTGTTAGGTTATCATGTATGGGTGTGGTAGAGACGTGGTAGATTTTTTTTCCTCTGGTATTCAGTTATTCCAGTATATTTTTACAGAACAAATATATAAAAAGTTACTGGAAATCATTCTGTGGATGAACAATGTAAAGCTATTGTTGGCTGTAGTAAAAGTGAAAAATAAGCACAGCAGTGAGCTCAGATATCAGAAATACCAGGATTTAGAGGTAGATTCTCAAGCTTTACCTTGACTTGTGTGATCCTGTTCAGCTTCTCAAAATTGAAGCAGATTCCGTGTGCTCGCAAGTAATTCTGTGCTCAGAATCTGATAAACTTACTGAATATTTGACTGTTAATGACCATGTCATCATGTCAAATAAAGGAAGCATGGATTAAGCCTCCCTCCTGAGCCCTCAGGTTTTGACTAACATTCTTCTTTTGTGTGAGTTACAAAGTCTTCACTGTCTTCGGACAGACTTTAGTGATACCTTTAGAACAACTGTTGGCTGTGTTCTGTTCATGAGGAGAGTTAACCATGAAACGTGGCAGTCGCTCTTGACTGTATTTAATGCCAGAAAATCTGGCATAAAAATCAATAACCACTCTTCAGAGGTGTAAGGTCTCTTGTCTGCTCCTGGTGATTGCTAAAGAAACTCAGGAAAGTAAGTCTTTGCTAGGAAGAAAGGAGCATTCCCAATTTAGCACTTGTAGCTTAGTGAAGGTAACGTAGCTGAAAGAAAAGAACATGAGGAAGTCAGAAGTGTTAATCTCATAATTCATGTGAGAAGCCCTGATTACCCTGCTTTCACTTGGGTTCTATCTTGTGTGGGTTAGCTGAAGCCAATAATCCATCTTCTTATTCCCGGTTGTATGGCAAGACAAAGCAATTAATCTCTCCAAAAAGGGAAAGAAGAATGAAAAGAACTACCAATTTTCATCATATTGATAAGAGACTGGGAAGGCTCATGAGAGAGAGCCCCCAACTCCAGGTACTTCTCAAGTACCACTAGTTTTTTGAGCACAAAAACACTTCTTGGTGAAAGCAGAAAAAAAAATTTGATCATCTGTCTGCAAAATGCGTTAGTCTTGCATCAGAGGACCCAGGATTGCTTGGGTTTTTATCAGAGGCTTACCCAGTAGCATAAAAGTAGTGAAAAATAATGGTGTGAGTAGTGTAGGAGATGTTTCTGATAGTCTTTCAGTTTTTTCTAGTTGAACCAAAGCACTCTCTCCCTTCTGCAGGTGCTAACCGGATCGTTTTGGAAGACTCCAATATCTTGCAGCCTGTGGGACTAACTATATTTGAGAACTGGCTGTACTGGATAGACAGGCAGCAGCAGATGATTGAAAAGATTGATATGACCGGTCGAGAAGGACGTACAAAGGTCCAGGCTCGTATTGCACAACTCAGTGACATCCATGCTGTGAAGGAGCTCAACCTGCAGGAATACAGTGAGTGCAATCCCTGCTTGCAGGTGCAAACAGGGCCTGTGAGACACGAGCCTGTTGTGCCTTGTTGCTGATCAACATCAGTGCAGATGGAAGGGGCCAGAAGTTGGTATCGGTGCTGTTAGGTTGTTTCTTTCAGGCAGTTGGCAACGGACTGGAAATCTATCACAACCCCAGCATCGTGTTTTGTTGCTGATGACAACTTGATTGGTAGTCCCATCCAGGCACCTGGCATTTGAGTGTCTCTAGGCACAATGGAAACATCCTGTTATCCCTAGCAGAGGACTTTCTGGATCATGCTAGTGCATTGCTAGTGGGTGTTCACTGTTTAGGCAAGCACAGCTCTCAGGGCCTGTCACTAGCTGTCAATGTTTCAGTGGACTGCCTGCCTTGAAGGCAAAGCGAACAATTTTTGGTGGTGGAATTTCGTACTGAAAGTGAATTTACAGAAGAGCAATGTTGCATTGCACAAAGGCAGTGTGTATTAAATAGCAATTTGTGTTGATCGTGGCTGCACTTTTTAAAGTTTCTGCTTACCAAGCCTTTCCACACACAGACACACAGACACACACACACACAGACACACAGACACACACACACACACACACACACGCTTGAAATGGTGGGAGGTGGATGGTTAAAGCAGTGGAGTTGCTGTCATCCTAGAGGAAATAGGCCTGGTTAGTAGGCTGTGGTGCATGCCTTGGAGAAATATGTAGAAAAATGTCTGGGGATGTTTAATTAAAACATCAGTGCAGACTACTAGTTTTGTGTGCTATTAATCTCAGTAAATCTGTCAGGAGTTCCAAGAGAAGTATGTTGTCCTTATTAAACATTAAAATGAAGAGACATATTTATCTAGATCTTGTTAATTTGAGTTTCAGAGACAGCGTGGAAGCTTCAGAATTCATAAATTAGAAAAGTTTACTTTTTTAATGGTCTTTGGTAGAGAAAATGAAGTATGGAATCCAAGACATGTTTTTGTATTACTAATGCTACTATTTGCTGCAGAGAACTACTGCAACCTCACACAAGAAGCAAAATGCTTTGAATACTGTTTTAGTACAAATTCTTACAGTAGTTTTAGATCATGGAGAGTTACCAATATGTTATAATTATAGATGTGCGTAAAGGGAAAAATATGCACAACAAAATACAACTTTTACAGAGATTTTTCAGTAATCCTCTCCCCATGGGGTAGCGGGTAATGAAGAAATGACTGAAAAGTCATAAAATAGGTGGGGATTTCTTATCAATCCCTGTCTTTCTTATTTTTAAAATCCTAGGACAACATCCGTGCTCTCAAGATAATGGTGGCTGCTCCCACATTTGCATTGTGAAGGGGGACGGCACCACGCGCTGCTCTTGCCCCGTGCACCTGGTGCTGCTGCAGGATGAGCTGTCCTGTGGAGGTGAGTCCTTCCCAAGTTCTGTGTCACTGGGCTCCCAGCTTTGGGCTTGGGGAGGGTCTCCATCTTCAGGGATGGCTTCTGAGTCAAAGGAATGTGACAGTGCACCAGGTGCTCTTACACACCTGCACAGACTCACCTCTTTCCCTCCACCCTCCAGCTAAATCTGCAAGTATTGAGAAGGAGTAAGGGAAGAGGAAAAAAATCACTGACTGTTGAATAAGGATTTCTGTTCACCCTTTCTGCTTAAGACTACTGAATTATTTCAAGTTGATTCTTTAATTGTATGATTTTTATTACTTTTTGCTGTCACTCCCCATGTTCTGCCTTTTCAGGCCAGCGGTAGATTCTCACATTCTGGCACATTGCACTGTCTGTGCTGTTTTGTTCTTCCCTGTTGTCCTCCCCAAGCTCACCCTGTGCGTGTCTTTCTGAACTGCAGTCCCAGAAGGGCAAGTTGCCTCCTTCCGTGGCGATATGGCCGCTGTAGCCCACGCCCTGGTGTCTCCAGGGGTGGGGTTGGAATGGGGGAGAGAACAGGCACTTTGGTGCTTGGATCTCTTTGTGCCACCAGACTGAATGGATTTATTATGCAATCATCTCGCCAGCGAGGCGACGTGTGGTCTCACAATGGAACAAGAGCTAACATAATCCAGATATTTTCTCAGAGCAAGTTTAATACCAGGCCAAAAAGCTGGGGGAGGCAGGGGGGATTAAAAAAAGGGGGAAAAATCCACACTTACTGCTTGAGAATAGCAGTTAATGTAGTAAATGTTAAATAACAGCTAACAGATGTGTTGAGGTAGTGAACTTGACTAGATGGAGCAGTTTTTTTTTTAAAAGAATTTTGACTGAACAGCTGTCAAGGGCACATAACTAGACACTGAGTCACAGTGCACCCATCTGCAGCAAATTACATCCTTTTAACATCTTCTATACAATGACTGTCAAACATTAAAAAGAGAGTAAGCCATTGGCTGTGTATACAGTGGTGTTGCAGGAAAGGGGGAGTAGAAGAGTGTGAATCGAAGTCTTACTAAGAGAAAGGTGTGAGAGTCTTAAGTGGGAAGGGAAGAAGATAATTGTGTTTTGAGAGTGCATGTTTCTCTATTCCTCTTGTTCTTCATCTGTCAAGCCTCCATTGATGTGAGCCTGCATCAGTCACTGGGCTCAAGGTCTGCACAAGTGGCTGTGGACGCAGTGGCTGTGGAAGTTACCTTGTGATGTGGCATGTTGTTCATCAGCTGCTTTGATATAGGAAAGCAGCTGAGCTCTTGTCCTTACCTGTCCCGATCTGCTGTTTGTTCACCTGGATTTTTAACTTCTGTTTGTTTGCTTGATTTTCAAAGAACCACCAACATGCTCCCCTCAGCAGTTCACCTGTTTCACAGGTGAGATTGACTGCATCCCGGTGGCCTGGCGCTGCGATGGGTTCACTGAGTGCGAAGACCACAGCGACGAGAAGAACTGCCCGGTGTGCTCCGACAGCCAGTTCCAGTGTGAGAGTGGGCAGTGCATAGACAGTGCCTTGCGCTGCAACGGGGAAGCGAATTGTCAGGACAACTCGGACGAGAAGAACTGTGAAGGTATGAGGACACTGCCAAGTGGGTTGGAAATACACCTGTGATAGGGACACTGGGATAAGTACCAGCGTTATTGCTGAGTAGGGTTTGAACAGATCCAAGGTTCTGCTAGTTTTTAAACTGGTCTGTTAAATGGAAGTTATTTCATAACTCCATACTTCTGTTTCTCTACCCGTGAAGTGGAAACTAAGAATGATCTCCATCAGAGTAGCTTAAATGCTGTTTGTGAAAAGTACTATCAAAAATGGCATGATTTTAAGCTCTAAAAACCTAGTATCTGGGAGTGAACTACCAAGTGGGGCAAATCCTTGTCATAGCTTTTTGTGTGCCTTGTACTGAGTAAAGGTTTTGGAATTGTTTATTTTACAATACCTGAACAAAATGAGCTTTTCTGAGTAGGCGGGAGTGAGAGGCAGAGGAGATTTCTGGAGACCTCTTTGACCCGTAGAGCACAGCAAAAGAGAGTATTTAAGCCATCATTACAGAGGGAAGTGCTGTTGCCAGCACAATGAGAATTAAGTTCGTTTTGGAAAGGACAGGTTTTGCTGGTGGAATCTGAACTGCCCCACCACTACACAACATGAAATGTGAGCAAGCTCATCCTTTCCCTACTGCAGACATAGTGAAGAGTTGTAGGGACAACTTGTAAGCTTGAAAGGATGCTTCTTCTTTATATCCTCTCAGTGCATTTTCCTTCATTGTGGAGACTGTTGAAATGTCTTTAAATCAAGGCTAAATTTCTTTCCAAAAGATGTGCTCCAGCTTAAACAAAAACATAGAGCTGAAATTCCTGTGTGCTGAAAGGTGATTGTTAGCCAGCCGAGATGCTGACGTCTGAAAATGTGTTGTGCAAGTTAACTTCCCAGTTGTCATCCAGCAACTGGAGGTGTCAGACTGTTTATCACCTTCAAAGTGGTCCTGTTGCTGAGAGTATTCAAGTTGATTACTATCAGAAAAGCCTTTAGTTTAACTTCTTAATTCAACTGAAGACAAAAAGTACTTCTACATTTATGAGAAACAGGAGGCAGGAATATGTGTAAACAGCAGCAGCCAGCACCTTGCCTGCAGCACCTTTTATTTTTTCAGTGTACTGGCAAAGCTTCAGTTTTATATTCTGTCCTTCATTTCAGTTTAAAAATATAATTTCGAGTGAAATATATCGTCTCATGATCAAGGAGTTCTCTGGTTTACAGGAAGAGGACAAGGACATTAAGAAACCACATTTATCTTTCTTAAACAATTTTATTATCATGGTTTGGCAGATTTATTTTTCATAACTTAATTCTTCTCTCTTACATTACAGTAAATGCTTAGGGTTGGAGATTCTTACAGTAATATTGCAATAACCATGTCCTGGGATAAGTGCCTGTCTTCTCAATGGCCTCTGAGTTATTTTAGATGAGGTCACTTTATCTTGCAGTGTTCTTACTGTAAGCTGGCAGTAAAGCCCAGGTGCCAGTGTGCACTGTCCTCAACTGAGTCACTTGCTCTGCATGGTTCACGTGAGGGACTTTGTGTGCCACTGGCTACTTCCAGAAATGAAGCTTGCAGCACTCCAAGCTCGCCCAAGATAGTCCTGATTGTATGCTTTGGTGTCTTTATCTATTAATGATTTTCAGGAGGGGAAGTTTGTGATGCTGACTGTTGGTGTGGGGGTTCTTTGCAGTGCTGTGTTTAACGGATCAGTTCCGCTGTGCCAGTGGGCAGTGCATTGGGAAAAGCAAGAAGTGTGATCACAACCTGGATTGCAGTGACAGCTCCGATGAGCAAGGATGCTGTAAGTGTACTGCCTGAGACTGGAGACTTGGTTGCAGCGTCCAAAATTTGTTTCTCAGCTTCCCTACGAGTTAGATTTTATTCTGCCAAGCAGACTGAATTAGTTGTTCCCAGAATGAATGCTTCTCTTCATAACTGCTGTCATGCATTTAATGCACGATGTGGTGGAATAGGAATAATAAAAATAATTAGTATTCTGAACAAGTAGTTTCTGAGGCAGAGAATGCCAGTTATTTTTCTTCTTACCTTTTTAAAATTTTAAAAGAAATAAAAGGTTTGTTTTACTATAATGTTAGTATGCTGAGTTGGTGCAATGTTGAAAAGAAATCTGTTGGCATGAGGCTTTCATATATGATTTCTCTGCTTCATGGTTTTCTCATCCAGAGAGTTAATAGCAGGTGCTTTTATAATCAGAGGAGCACTCTGTTTATAGAGTAAACCTTCTAAAATTTCTTTTTTTATCTTGAAAGGATGTAATTCTGATCTTGATTTCTGATTTGTAACATATGATATCCCCTACCTTGAAATCTCCAGGGCTCTACAAGAAAACCACTGCCTTTAAAATTCCAACTCGAAAGTTCATTTTCACTGTTGGTGCTTTAAAAGAAATTGTAAATAGGGACATCTTGTCTTGTGTTAGAGATCTATATATCACAGCTAGCACACAGATAATTTGAAAATGCAAAGCCAGAGTTGGACCCTTGATCTTCAGAAGGAGTAATAGGAAATGTTCTGTCATGCTACCAAGTTACTAGTGACATTATCACAGGCTTGTGTAGTTCCCTTTATTAGAGATTATATGTTCTCCAGTTTTGTAGCAGAGGATGGAAAATTGGCCCACCCAGAATAAGATGGTAGTTGTCACCATTCCTCTTTCACTGTGATCACAAATCTGTTTACTTATCTCTGTAGACTGTGACAAGCTGGTTCAAGTGTGGGTTTGGTGTTCAGGGAGAAGAAAATGTGTTGAGGAAAAAACTTTCAGTAATGCATAAGATGTAAAACACTGACTAGAACAGGAAAATACTTTAAAGTCTGCCTCTCTTGTCAAATTCATGAGCACAGGCAGGGGGTTGTCAGTTACTCCCAGAAATGTCATTGCTTAGAATTGGTCTTGTAGGGAAAGCCACTCATTTCGAGTGTTGAATAATTGTTTTGGGTACAGATTCCTCATAAGATCACACCTCTCAGGCTGATGCTTAGCTCTATGTGTAACCATACGGGTGGGTCAGATGTGGAATAGTTTAGGTGGTTTAATAAATAGCAGCAAACCCAAAATTCATCGCTGCTGAACAGTCGAGGTGATGCACCATAAGTGATTGTTACACTGCTGAGAAAAGGGAGTGCCAGTCTGTTACACTGGGGGATAACCGAGGTGTGACATGAAAAGCAGTTGTTGTCATCTTCAACGACAAGAAAAGCACAACAGGAGTCCCCTGCACAGTGTCATCTGGAGTTGTGGCTGCAGGTCTTGTTCATCAAGTTCAAAGGAGAGCTCTGCTTGTCAGACTGAAGCAAGTGCAGGGCCTGGTTCATCACTCCCCCTGCACATGCACGTACTGCTCATTTCCTGTTATTTGTGGTCCAAAAAACCTTGTGGCATGTTTGGAGGTCACCTTGGAGGTTGCAGGTAGCCCTTCTGGACACTCAGAGTCTTTGAACAGACCTGTCCTAGGGCCTGTTTGTCCCTCCCATATATTAATTTGAAAGTTGTCTGCCTACAGAAGGGGAGGAAAGAGGAAAGATGCAAGAAAAACTGATGTTGGTCTAAACTTACACAGTCTGATTTTCCTTTTCCCTTTCAGACACAACGGAGGAACCTGCACCACAGCCCAACAACACCATAGGCTCCATCATTGGTGTGATCCTTACGGTCTTTGTGGTGGGAGCAATGTACTTCATCTGCCAGAGGGTGCTGTGCCCACGCATGAAGGGGGATGGGGAAACCATGACCAATGATTACGTGGTGCACGGGCCAGCCTCGGTACCTCTGGGCTACGTGCCTCACCCAAGCTCTCTGTCGGGGTCTCTCCCTGGTAAGTAAAGGGGGTGATCCTTGTCTTTGGCACCCCACAGCTGTCACTGAGGGTGCTGTGCATCAGTGTCCAGGAAATGTCTGCTCCAGATGCACAGTTCTTGGAAGCTGTGGGAAGCCAGGACTGCCAAGGCTTGTTGCCATCCTTCTTTAAAATAATGAACTGCTATTTTACCCATGCTGTTCACGAGCATTTAGGTACTTAGCAGAACCTAAGTCCAAATAAATGCACGCACTGTGGGAGTTTTCTCCTTTTGCTACTAAAGAATCCTCTTTTTGGACTATTGTAGCACCAGCAAAGTGTCACAACAGTACAGGGTAAAGTTACACAGAGTTATATTCATGGGGCTTTAAACATCATGTAATCATTCTTGGTAGGTTTGCAGACGGAGTTTGTATGCTTGTGAGACCTCTTGCCAAGTCTGTAACGACCAGCAATAACTTTGGTCTCAGTTTATTTCACTTAAAGATGAATTTTCCAACACCAGTCCAAGCACATGATGCCACTGCTGTATAAAAAGTAAAACTTAACCACAATATTGCACTTCATTAATATGCATCGCTTCTGTATATATTGATTAAATACGTACTGTAACTTGTGGCTTTTAGATCCAGCAGGTTCCTGTCAGAACATAATTTGGTTCTAATACCAAGATGGTTAATTTTGGGTTTGCAAGTAGTGCTTATACTGCTGTTGTCCTCCAGGTTATTTTTTTAAGCTTCCGTTTTGTCTGTGAATTGAGGGAGAATTGAATACTGACATACATCTTTGTTCTTCAGGTATGTCTCGAGGTAAATCTGTCATCAGCTCCCTCAGCATTATGGGAGGGAGCAGTGGCCCACCCTATGACAGGGCCCACGTCACTGGAGCCTCCTCTAGTAGTTCTTCAAGTACCAAAGGCACTTACTTCCCTCCAGTAAGTCATTCTATTATTCATAAACCTTTAATAACTTTCAGAGAAGTGATAGTGTCTTTCTAAAGGTTAACCAATTGACAGATTAATGTTTTGATTTAGAATTCCAGCCTAATAAACTTGTTTGAATGTGGAGTAAGTGATTTTGAAAGAGATTTTTGTCTTTTTCCAAAATGGTCTAGAAGTTTTCTCTTAATTTAAAAAAGCTGTGAGAGAGCTCAGTGCCAGTCAAAAAGATGTTAGATTGAATGTCAGGGGAGATGAAAAAAAATCCCCATAGATGTTGAGCAGAGATCTCCTTTCATTATACTCTGCCATGTGCCTCTGAAGGTAAAATTAAGGTTGATTCTGTATAGACCTTTCAAGGAATTAAAATGAAACTTTGTGTCATGTGTCTTATATGAGTGACAAGTAAATAAGTAAACAAGTGTTCTGCAGCTCCCTAACATCCCTCCATCACGAATGGGTAGCGTGCTGCACTAAATGCTGTGTAACAGTTGGTGCCAGCCCTGGAGGGCTCCCTGTCTCTTCACTTCCAGCATCTGTGGTGGTTGGTTTGGATATTTTTATGAAGCTCACCAAGAAAGAGTCCCATGCTTGGTCAGTGAAGGCTAGAATCTTCAACTGTCTGTTTTCAGTTCTGAGAATCAACTGATCAGGCTTTAAATCAGCTTTAAATTAATCCAGAGACATGGAGTGAGAACATGCCTGCCTAGGGAAGGAACGCTTGCCTTGGCCAGCACGCTGCAAGTATTATAAGCAAAGCAATGCTTGGGGACTGCAGCTTGCAGGAGCAGAGATCTGCCAGTGCCTTGGGCAGTGGTATCCCTAGTGACAATCTAGTATTGAACAGCTGGCTGCAGCTTTACTTTTCAGCACTGGCTATGTCAAAATAGCGTTTTTTGAGAAAAGCATAGTAGTAGCTAATAGGAATGGCAACAAATGGCATTTCCAGGGGCTGCTAAAGAACTGAGGAATAAACAGGAGAAAAATCCTGTTTATTGGGAGGGCTGTGCATTCAGTTCTTTACTTAAGGTTCCTATTAGACAGTACTAAAATGAAAAATTAAAAAAATTTTAAAAATTAAACTGGCGTTTTCTCAAGTTTCCTTTGTATCTTTCCTTTTTAACAGTGGCTTTTTTCCTCTCTTACTCCTTAGATTTTGAACCCGCCACCATCACCAGCTACTGAACGTTCACACTATACCATGGAATTTGGTTATTCTTCAAACAGCCCATCCACTCATAGATCCTACAGGTAATTACTATTACAATAGCTTCTGTCAGGATCAAAGCAGTTAGTGTAGAAAATGCATAATAAAAGCAGCCTCTGCTCCGTAAGAATTACAATCAAAGGCCCTAATTCTGCAAGCACTAAACTGGTGCTTAAATGGGGTCACGTGTATCGTGTGACTGCTGCCTGTGTAGAAGTGCAGCACTGTTTGAGGTAAATCATACACTAAGTGGGTAGTGATACATCCCTGGGGTATATTTCTTAGGGGGAATGACAGCACTCATCACAAAACCAGCTGCATGCCAAAAGAAACGCAGTACCATGAGTATTTTGAGCCAAAAAAACTTACCCTAGAGTGAACCCTGCCTTTTTTCAGCCTTCTGTCATAAATAATTTGTTATGTAATTATCAGAAATTACAAGCAAATACTCTCTGGAGGAAAAGTTGGCAATATAAAGGCTAATAGGTCAGAAGTAACATTAATATTGTGGTCTACATAAAGCACAGAATTTCTAGTTTGACATATTAAGGGTTAATATCTGGAAAAGATTGCTAACTGTTTGCTTATTTTCTCTTGACTAGTATTTATGGGCATGCATTTTCTGTTTGAATGTATTCTTCTTACCTTCCCTGAAAGAATGCTGGAGTTAGTTATGATTTTATAACAAGTTACCAAAAAGAGAGGAAGAGACCCCCTACTACCCAAGGGTGTAAGGGTTCCCCTCCCAAATCACCAGTAGATGTGGTCAGTGAGAAGAGAGTGCTGTGTTTGTCTGAAAGATGTGCCTCTCTAACACAGAGCCTTTGGGGCCTTTGGATAATGAGGTCTCTGGGGCTGAGCAGACATCTCTTCTCCATTAGCAGAAAATATGGCCTCTGTTGTGCAGAAGGTCAGACCAGATGTTTATAATGATCCCTTGCAGCCATATCAAAAACCTTTTAAAATTATAAGTAATTTTCTAATGAAAGAAACCCAAATTCCGGCACCAGCATGGGCCATACTGATCACTGGTTAGCTGATGTGACTTGAGTATTATAAATGATATTAGGGATGTAGCATAGGGTTCAATATTTTCCAAATGCTCTCCCACCCAAAAATAAACACTGGTCTTGCTGCTTCTGATCCTACTTCTTTCCTAATATTCTGACTTGACTATAGAGGAGCTGCATCCCCACGTGTCCCCAACCACTGACTGTGATGCTGGGAGTTGTAGCTACCATGCATTTCCCTTTCTAATCTGTTTCCTTGAAACTATCTTGGGCTCATTTTAAAAGATGTTTTGTGGTAGCAGCCTTTGAGAATTCCATCCCAGTTACTTCTCTGAGGAATGCTTCTCCTGAGTGCTATGAGTGTGTCAGGTAATTTTCAGTCCTCCTGTCTGCCCTTGGAAGTTAGTATCCAGGAATTGCATAATGGAAACAGAATTATCTTCTCCATAATTGCAACACAGCTATTACACAGGCACATGCACACCTGTGCCCTTCCTGCCCCATTGTCATAGGAGCAACTTTTTCTACCTCACTTAAGTCCTTAGGGATCCTGTTGTGTGAGAGACTGTTCTCAGCCAACGCTCCTTTCTGTGGCACAACAAAAGCTCTTACAGGGGCTCTTTGCATCTCTGAGCAGGAAGTGCTGGGGTCACTGGAATCACCTGGAAACTGGGAAACACTTAGCACACCACAAACCTGGGTTGTCCAGTGGTCTTGGAATCACAGAATGCTGTGGGTGGGAAGGGACTTTAGCCCGTCCAGTTCCACCCCCGGCCATGGGCAGGGACACCTTCCACTAGACAAGGTTGCTCCGTGCCCTGTCCAGGCTGCCCTGGAACCCTTCCAGGGATGGGGCACCGACAGCATTATGGATTAATTTAACCCGAATGCGATAATAGAATACTTACGCAAAACATGGCACGCTATCCAATTCCAGCAGTTTTGAGCACAAGCTGAATTTTCGAGTAAAGCAGCACATCAGAAATTTATGTGACGAGCTGCTTAGAGCTAAAATTAACCCGTTTTATGAGTTAGATAATGAATAAAGAAATTGGCACCCCTTTCACCTGTTGCTGTGATGTGCCCAACGCTGTAGCACGAAGGTAAATTCGGAGGGAAGTTTGGAGAGGAGATGCTGTGCATCACTGCAGAGGTTGCCCCGCTCTCTGTTTCCACCTTGGCTTGTCCCCCAAGGGATAAAAAGGGCAAAAATGACCCTTTTCCCCCTGCAGCTACCGGCCCTACAGCTACCGGCACTTCGCGCCGCCCACGACGCCCTGCAGCACGGACGTGTGCGACAGCGACTACGCCCCGAGCCGCCGGCTGCCCGCGGCCGCCGCCAAGGGCTACACCAGCGACCTCAACTACGACTCGGAGCCGGTGCCGCCGCCGCCCACGCCGCGCAGCCAGTACCTGTCTGCCGAGGAGAACTGCGAGAGCTGCCCGCCGTCCCCCTACACCGAGCGCAGCTACTCGCACCACCTGTACCCGCCGCCGCCGTCGCCCTGCACCGACTCCTCCTGAGGAGCGGCCCCCGCCCCGCGCCCTTCGCTCCGCGCTGTAAATACGAGAGGTTCTGCCGGGGACGGGGGGGACAGTGTACAGTTAAACGCGGGGCGGAGGAGCACTGAAGATACCTGTACAGAAGAATTTAAAAAAGAAAAAAAGAAAAAAAAAAAAGAAAAAGGTTATTTATATATTTTCTTAAACAGCAGCTGCTGCTTGTGCCATAAGAAGAAAAATTTTTGTATAAAAGAACCCAGACGTTTGTACAAAAAGTTTTTATTTTTGCAAATGGAACACAAAAAACATGCCTTAATCTAGTGAAGTGACTGAGCACATAAGGAAATGGAAGGACTGGGATATGTTACTTGTCCAGCGAGGTGATATGTGGGTTTTGTCAATACCAAAAATGTTTAAAGTAATTAATAATAGAGAAGTCCGTCTCAGAGCAGCATACCATAGATACTTGGAAGTAGCCAAATAACCTCTATGTTAACTGCAGAGGGCCAGCAACTAAAGTTAAACTTGAAAACGCAGTCAGGACAGATACTAACCTTACACAAAGGGCTTTGTTTTCAACAGGAATACAGCAATCGTAGCAGTGAATCCAGAAAAACAATCGCCCACTTTTTAAAATGAATACACCTCTGGTTTTCCTTAATGCATTTAACAAACGAGAGCGTTTAGAGCTCTTTCCCTCTCTTCTGGAATTTCAGTGATTTCTGTTTGGTGTATTTCAAAGCTTGTCTTTTAATCCTGGTTAGGTTTTCTCATCTCTTCTTCATCCTTTCTTCCTGCCCGTGTCACTTAAATTCATGATATTCCTATTTAAAGTACTGCTAGAACTGGGCTGCTGTAAATGCTGGGTTTTCTCCTAATTAGCCTTGTCATGCAGTGATTATCATGCTATCCATTACCCTCCTCATTTTGCCAGCATGGTAGGACTCTGTTTTGTACCAGGTCAGTACGATTCTCACGTCATTGACAAGGGTAATATGCATATACCTGAATGATTTTTAGTCCCTTAAAAAAGAAAATCTTATTTTGACCTAGTGCCCACAAAATGTCAAATATTTTTATACCACATATAATATAGACAGCATATTTATAAACTATAAATTTAACCATGGATTGTTAGTTTTACTGTAAATGAATAATATATCCTTGCAGTACTTTCAGTGTATATTGATATCACAGTATACAAATCATATATATAAATATATATATTATTTTTTCCTAGTAAGGAAGCATTTAACTTTCAGTGGAGCAACTGTCCATAAGAAAAATAGATGTTTTGATCATTGGAAGGGGTTCCTCTGCTGTATTAACTGCTTGTGTTTTCTTTGTGTTAGGTAAAGCCAGTTTTTCTCAGTATGATTTTGACATACCTCCTCTTTTGCGTGGTGTGAGTTTAATACTTAAGTATTAACCGCTGTGAATGTCAAATTTTAAGATATTCTTAACCAAACCGTTTTATATTCACATCTCTATTTTTGTATATTGTCATATTTAGCCCCTTCTCCTGTCAGCCTCACCATGGTGGTTTTGACAGGGAGACTATTTAATCAAGTGAAACCATTATTTGTGTAGTTTAAGGGGCAAACTAGGCTATTGTTAACTGCTCTTGGACTCCAGTGCAGTGCTTTGAATTTGTTTTGTTGCAGCAGAGCTCACAGTATACCTGATCTGAGATGGCACTGTGCATTTGCACCTTCTGTTGACATCACATCCACTGCAGGTGCTCAGTGCCTTCACAGACTGGCCCTCTGAGTCTTCTCTCTCAAAACAAAGGTCCTGGGGAGCTCCTGCCACCTCACCTTTGGGTATGGAATGGGGATAGCAACTTTCCAGAGGCGCCTTTTGGGTTTTATTGCTCTCTGTTGCTTCTCTCCCATCCAGTTTCAACTAAAAGAGAAG
The DNA here is from genome assembly GCA_013397845.1 of Melanocharis versteri. Classification (NCBI taxonomy): domain Eukaryota; kingdom Metazoa; phylum Chordata; class Aves; order Passeriformes; family Melanocharitidae; genus Melanocharis; species Melanocharis versteri. Next base: position 121,142 of record VZTG01006290.1, read on the forward strand.
TTATCTGAAAATACGGCATGGGCTTGCAATTGACACTGTTGACAAAATTAGTGACAAGTTATTCTTGCTAGCTGCCACTCATCTGGAGTATTGGATCCTCATTTGGTTTCAGCTCCAGGGAAAACGGTGTCACTGGGATTCCATCTGTAATAAAAGGTCTTTCCTACTAGTCCAGGATATCTGAGGAAACTTTTAAAAGCCTTGGTGATCTCCAGGCTATTGCTGTTGATCTCTGAAGATGGTGTACGAAGGGGTTTTTTGCCCAGCTTCATTCTAGGTTTCTAGGAATTGTGGTAGCTGTTCTTCTGGCTCTTCCTTGCTGGTGGGGAAGCTTCCTTGTGTTGTCCAGCAGGATGGATGTTGAGGAGGGTGTTGTGAACTATAAGGGAACTCGAAACCATATATATGAAGGGGGGGAGGGCGGGTGTGTCGGGGTGGGGGTGAGGCTGGCACACCGATGAGAATTAGAATTTCTCTGTTGTTTACATTTTTTCATGTGCAGCATTCCGTGTGGGGTTCACATGTGGAAACTTGCACTAATGAACTCAGAAGAATATTGTATTGTTGTATCTCAGTCCAAGTGCTTGTACTGCAATGGCAATGGTCTCTTCTTGCAAAATGCTTTTCTCAGTGTGCCAATTTCTGTTTGAAAAACTCCGGGATGGTTGAGCTTAAGGAGTGGTATCCTCTTTCTGGTGCAGCTGGACTGCCTCGCTGAGGCATCCCCTTGGAGGGAGCTTCCTGCAGGTAAATTTGTGTGTTAATTGCACCGGGAATTTGTTTAGAAGAAAGACATTCTCTGCATATGGATTGTGCTGCCTCCTGTGCTGGTTTACATCCACATAACCCAACTGAAGTCAATGGGGCGGACATAGAAATCTGTGTAGGATTTGATCAAGTCTTTCTGATATAGGTGTTTCAGTTTGTGCATCAAATATTTTAGGTGATCTGCCTCTGGGAGGTTCATGAGAGGGGAAGTGGACAGGCTGGGGTTTTCCACTGAAAATGCCGAGCATAGAGGACAGCCTGTTCCTCATCTGAGCAGGAAGCTATGATTTGATTTTGCAAATACATGTATTTTCTCAGCAAATCTGGAGTTTTGAAAAAAAAAGTTTTGAAAGAGGTGCTGATCTGTGAAGCTCCTCTTGGGCAGATCTCCAAATTGCAAAAGCAACCAGTACCCACACCTGACACATTCTCAGTGGATAAAACCTAGACTGAACTCTGAGACTGAACATTTTCTCTTTGTTCCCCTTTGCCACTGAGCCAGTTGTGGTTCGTACTCTCTCCTGCCCTCAGTGAGGATCATCATTTCTGCTGCTTCTCCGATTGACTGAGGTGTTGGGACCATAGATAGCACAGATGTGCCCATTCAGGAGATTGCTGAAGTGGGTTTGTAGCATTGGCACGGAAGGAGTCTCACTGATGGCAGTGAAAATTGCTCCTTGTCCTTCAGGTTAAGCACAAAGGTCCTTATCCTACAGCATCAGGTACGCTAGGGCATTAACACAGGGACTCTTGTGTACTTTTTCCTCTCTGGAGGAAAACCTGGGGATTGTTCTTAGCTGGCTGCCTGGTCATGGGAATAGCTGGCATGCCCAGTCTGGAAAGAAACAGTCTGTTGTAGCTAAAAAGACGTTACAGCATAATTTGTTGAAAACTAACCTTTACGTGTCTAAATGTTAGCATTAATGAGACCCAAGTCTGCCTTTTCAAGTTATACCTGGCATGTCGTGCTGCATGCAATTCATAGCTTCCTGAGGAGCATTGCTTCTGGATTATAAGATATTTATTAGGAAATAACTTGGATGCGATAAATGGAACACGTGCATGGCATTTGCATTTGAAATAAAGAATGGTTTCCTTGAATATAAATTCATGCAACCTGTCCACATATATTAAATGAAATATTTACGGTAACGCAAAATACGTAAGTGAGCTATTTGATATCAAAGGATTCATTTTGCTGTGAGTTGAAACTTTCTAGCATTGTAAATTCCGGATTTCTGCCACAGCGTTTCCCTCCCCACGTATGTGTACAAGTGTGTGTGCAGGTACCCAAATCTTTGATAATGGGCACTTACCCAAAGCCAGTTGTTTTCTCTGGTGCATACAGATTCAGCCTCCTGCCTCCCAGAGTGCTAATGCAGAATGTTGTCCTGCTGTGTCTCACCTACCCTGGGCTCCTCTGGGCCAGGTTGTATGACAGACAGCAGAACTCTGTCAGGCCCGGCAGGAGAGGAAGCACATTTTTTATACCGTTCCCCTACTTTTGGAGTCCATTTTGCAGATGAGTAAAGCTCCTCTGTGTTTTGTAGGGACATGAAAAGCAGTCCGCTGCAGCCCTAGCGTAATTGTGAAGAAAATTGCACCCAAACTGCTTGACATGGCAGGTGCTGCAGTCAGCTGCAAGTGAAGGTGCATGTGGGAAATCCCTGTCATTCCTGTTCATTACACTCATGGGCCTTGACGGTTTTCTGGTGTCCTGCTCTGCATTGCTTCTCTATCCATTACAGCCCCTTCTCTAGGGATGGCTTCATTGGCAAGTCCTAAACACAACTTAAGCTATAAAGTGGTTGAAGCTGTGCTAAGATGAAGAAAAGGCCACTGTCTGGAATATCATTTCCATTCCTGATTGCTTGGCAAATCTCAGGTTAACTGATTAGCACCATTCTGGGGGGAACTGCTTGAACTACAGAACTCCCTGGTCACACGTGCTGTTGGATCAGATGACTTCTTCAAAATATCTCTTAAGAAGTAATTAATCACTTTGTTTTCCTGACCTTTTTGCTTTGAGCATGTTTGTCACACAGTATTGTTAGTGACAGAATCTGCTTTTGAACCTGTACTGTGCAGATTACTTATTAGTTCTGCAACAGAAAAACAATTGGCTCATTGAGTGGAAAAAATAATTTGAGCACTGCTATTCAGAAATTGCTTTCTTAGCAATGACATTTTTAAAATTGCATTTTGGTGTTGATACAGCTTGAAAATTACCCTTTAACTTAATTGGGAGGTGACAGATAAACCTTGCAAATAAGTTAGGAATGAACTAACAGCTTTAAAAGGGCTGCAACATAGTCAATTTCTTTCTAAAAGAAGTCAAAAAACAGTAGTGATCCAAAATTTTCTTTCTTTTCCATCTTTAAAAAGGGAAGGGATGTGTAGCATTTATAGGGACTGGGTGATTCACACCAGAACTGTGCAAGGCAGGGTAAGTGAAGTGACCGTGTTGTATTCAGGACACAGATTGTCCTAGTAGAGGGCAGGGTGATTGTTACAATCTCTTGGAGAGCAGTCGTGTTCCCCTTCTTTAAAAGAACCAGGAGCAGCTTTGAAGTCCTGATTAAAATGGCTGCAGCCTTAAGCCATGCAGGGAAGAGTCATCGAGGGAAAAGGGAAGTTTTTCTGTAAAGAGGATACCACCAGGCTTAAGCTGAACTAGCCTTGTTTGCAAGTGAAGGATCTGGTGCTGCTTTCAGATTTTAACTCTTCGTTTTGTTTTTGGTTTGTTTGTTCTTTTTTGGAAGCTTTAATCACTGTTTGTCATTGTCTTAAAGCCAGCTGGTGTCTCTTGTTCATCAACTTCGGTACGATGGTGCTTTGCAAGGATGTATTTATATTATAATGGCCAACATTTGGCCAGCCCTATTCACTCATTCACTAACTTTTTTTTTTTTTTTTGTAAAATAAAGTGCTTTACTTGTACCGTGTATATAAACCTTGTACAAAAATCCTTTCCAATTATTACTATAAACTGAGTTGTAACAAATGAAATGTTGATTTTTATAATAAAACTAAAAGTGAAAAAGGAGAGGTATGTTTCATTTTATTTCAGCATCTGGAGGACAGGTAATTAAAGGTACGATGTGTGTCTTTGCTCTCCATAAAAGTCAGAATGGGCTGAGTTTTCTGACGCTGTAGAAGGCTCTGCAGACACATGGATTTGCAGTGCAACTGGCTGTATTTTAAAGCTTAAAGTCTCAATTATTGATCCCTTAGATTGGTTTACAGGATAATACCAACCAGAATATTTTGCCAAATGAATCTGTATCAGGTGCCAGGTGACTGTTTTGGACACTACTGATTCTTGAAATCTCTTGAAATATTTGCAAAGAGAGAAGTGTTTAACTTCAAAATGTAAAGGAAGCTCCCCCAACCCCTCATCATGTTGCTATAACAAGTAATTGGAGAGGAAACAGTGAATTTATAAGCTCAGCACAGGAATTTCCCACTCCACTTGCATCCACTGGTCTTGGAAAAAAATACATGGCTTTGTATTAGTGTGGATCTGGCTGCACTGAGACTTTTGCAGCTCCCATTTTTCTGCGTGGAGGCATGGACAAGCCACTATCACTTCCCATGTCAGTAAGTCAGGGTCGGCATTTATCAATCTCACACTGTCTTGTAGAACTACATCCCTTCACTCTTAGCCAGGGTGCTGTGCTTACTTTGTTTCAAGGTGTTACATTTATTTTGCCTTGGAAAACAAGCTGTTAGTTGGGAGCTGCAGGGTGCTGCGTTTTTCTCTCAAAATGCCAGCTGGGAATTGCTGCTGGCCTGCAGAAGGCTCCACAGCCCTCCTTTTCTTCATTTAAATGGCGGTGGCTACCTCTGGAGTCTGTGCAGTTGTAATTTCGTAGAAGTTTGTGTACAACATTCATGTTCTCTTGGATTCCCTGAATCCTGGACTTTGCCAGATACCGCTGTTAAGCATCAGAGTGCATTTGTTGCTCAAAGTGCACATTAGAGAGGGGGTACAGACAGGCACACAAAGAGCAGGATCAGCCCTCTCCATGAGCAACTTGAGTTAAACCTTCAGGAGAAAAAACAAAACTCTTCAGAGGGAGAGTGTAGCTGAGGAAACAGAACTTGCTTCTTGGAGATTGCCTTACCCATGCCAGGTGAGGTCTCCAGCGATGGCAGAGGTGCTGAAATAGTGTTTGCCAGGCAGCAAGGGGCAGCAGGCATAGTAAGGAGCACTGGATTATTTCCCATCATTTAAAAATGTATTCCCTGCCTGTCCGAGGAAAGACCACTTGGAAATCTGAAATTAATTTGGGACTGGGAGCTGCTGGCCCTCCCTCCTTGCACCCTCTGAGGCATAAAGAAAGTGCTCAGTGGGAAGGTCTGGAGCTGGGGTTCTGTGTGGCACAGCAGTGACCTCACCCCAGCTCTGCTTCCGCAGCAAGGCACCTTTTACAGCAGTCCAAGGGGAATGGGTGCCCTGCAGTAACCACCAAGTTGGCTTCTCTGAGGACATGTGAAGAACATCCTCTGGGTCTGAGGAGATGGAGGGATTTCACCTGGTAAGTGTTTTCTATTTGTTAGTGTTGCCAAGATCCCTACCCATCTCCTTCCCAAGAACCCAAACACCTCACCTTGCAGGGCACTGCTGGAGAGGGACAGCTGAGGAACCCTCCCCCAAGCTCCCCCAGCACTGCCCTGAGAAATGTGTTTCGAACCACTGAAGATCCCTGCTGGTGACTGAATGAAGGGCTGCAGGTTACCGCTGGCTCCTGCGGAGCTGGGAGCATCCAGCTATCCCAGGGGACAAGCCCAGGACCTTCACCTGCAGCTCAGGTGCTCCAGGAGCTGCTCTGGTTTCCTGGGCCAGGTGTCCATGCAGGTGAAGAGTAGCAGGGAAATGCTGCCCATCAGAGATGTGCGGAGAAGACTGGGGGGAGAAAAGAGGTGCAGAGAGGTTGTGGTGTTTGTGCGCTGGCCTCCTTGTCTTTCTTCAAGGATGTGCATGGAGGGGCATTAGAAAAGTAGTGCATAAAATAAGATGAATAAAGGATGCAGGGCATATGGTAGGAAGGATCCTGGAAGCCAGTGGAAATAAAAAGAAAGGATAATATTACAGGTGCCTCCTGGAAATTGCTCAGGAACACAGCAACTGCTCCTCAGAACACACCTGGTTGGCATGACAGAGATCCCAGGGGGAGAACCTGTCAAGGATGGAGAAAAGGAGTATGTTGGGCAGTTAAGGATGAAGAGCCAGAGGAGTCTGGTAGACAAGCAGGGAGTCCTGTGTTTTCTGCACCCTGTCTATGCTAGGAATGAAAGAATCCTTATCAGGCCTGACTCCTGTGGGGCCAGATAAGATTAATTCAGGAGGGACCAGAGATGATTCAAGAGGCCTCTCCTGCCATCCCAGCACTCTTGCAGGGAGACAAGCTGCTTTCTGCCCAGGGCTTCCTTGACCTTAGCTGCCAAGAAAGCAGCCAGGCCACTTTTGCCTGGAAGAGAAGAACAGCAGGATGCAAATCAGTACTGTAGCTTGATGGGGCAGGAAATGTGTCAGCAGGGAGCGATTCCAGAGGCTGTGAGGGCTTTCCAGTGGGGACAATCCCTCTCAGGCACAGCCCTGACTGGTTTTCAGCAGTGAGGGGCTGTCGTGACAGCAAGAGTGACCAGCTGCCAGTGTTTGGGGCCAGCCAGGGGGGAGCAGGCAAGCTGGAAGAGGAGACGGCATCAGGAATTATCTGAGACACCCCAGCAAAAGCCCTTCCTTCTCCCAAAATTCCCCTGTGAACTGCACCTGTGTATGGCTTCTTTCCTGCCTTGCAGCTCTCCTGCCTCTCTAATGAGCCCCAGACCTTGGCCTCCAGGGACATTCCATGAACTTCTGTGGCTCCTTCCTTATCAGAGGCCCATTGTCCTCGCTGTGGAATCACACTTGTGGGAATGCTGCTGCTGGCACTCTGATTCTGCTTGAGGTGGGGAGCGAGCAGCAGGGGAGTCCTACTGATCATGATCCAGATTTTAGGCAAACATGTCCTGTGCTGAAAAGTCAAGGAAGAAATTACCAGAACATGACACCCACTGTGGACAGGAGGAGAATTTGGAAACAATTTTTTTATTTAAATGGCTCATGAGGCAATAGATGCTTTAAAAATATAAATCCATTAGTGTATTTTTCCTAACTTTGCGGGTTTGGGGCATGCTCTGTTTGCTGTAGACAGAGTGATTCCTCCCTAAATGCCACTGTATTCTTTCCATCCTGCAAATGTTTTGAGAAACTGTGGGTGCAGCATTGCTGTGCAGATGGACTAATGTGGGCTGATGTTCTGAAGCACAGCTGTGAGGGATTCATTATTTGATGGAAGAAAACCAATTTCAGATGCTTCTAATAAAAAATTGTTCCACCGGCAGCACTAATAAGGAAGGTTGATGTTTTTTTTAAAAATTCACTTCTCTCTTTTACCTTCCACTGTGATGGCCACAGGTCCACTCCACTCTGTGTTGCAACTTGAGTAGTGGAATAGGAAAGACACATTCCCTCAAATTTTGGGAAGGGAAGGGATACCAATTATCTCCTTCACTGGCGTCCCTCTGTCTCCCAAAAAGAACCAAAAAATGCTTAGAAGTCACAAGTTAGACAGAAGCATGGGCTTGTCATAAAGCTGGAATCCGAGGGACAGATTTTGGCAAATGGCAGCAGGTAAGGAAGAGTTGCAGGTCCCTCTGTCAGCACATGGGAACAGGTGGGAAAGGGAGAGATGGGGGTTCTGTTGTTTAGGATACTTGGCTCCTTTGACCACATGGGTATTTTTTTCTCTTCTCATTTAATGTTTGTATTGTCCTTCAGCTCCAAAATGAGGACCAAAAAGACAAGAGGTGTGACCATTATGTCCCAATTGTTAGTTTCTTTGAGGTAATTTTATGTTGGTAATAAAATTTCTTTATTTCCATGAGTGTAAAAGACAATGGGCAAAGCACCTGTAGAGCTGGGAGGGCTTGGCAATTCAGATCCATTATTTACTGTGGGATTTCTCCAACACCTTTTTCCAATGGACCTGGCACTTGCCATTGTGCATGATTAACTGCAGTTGCCGTCAGCAGGTACTTGGTGATTTCTTGGTGGATTTGGTCTCCAGCATGTGCTGAAAGACAACTGTAAGTCACTAAAAAGATTGTTTCAGAGAAAGGGATTTAGGGTGAGCTCTTTTTGGTTTTGTTTTTGGCAAGATGATCTTCTCTACTGCACAGTTATGTGAGACCACTTCATATTTGAAATGATCCCTGGCCAGTCCTATTCCTGTGTTATTTTGTGACATGAAAGAGTTGTTGAAAAACAAAAAGCACTTCAAGCAAAGATTGTATTAAATGTGAAGATCCCTCCCCTAAAGTCCAAAGCTACTTTGCTACTTGTAAGTCTAGAAGTCCTTAGAAGGAATTGAATTTCACATGCAGCATCAAGAGAAGAATGTTCCTCTGAATGTTCCTCCTGCTTCTTCTGCATTGCCACTGTGATAGATTTATAGTTAATGATTTCCACATTGGTTCCTTCCAGACAGAATAGGTACAGTGATCTGATGTATCTTTTACTTCTTTGTGGGCTTTTAATGTATTTTATATATTATATATATTTATATACCTAGAAGAGCTCAATACCTTATTTGTAATTACAGCCATCTCCACTGTTTTCATTGCAATTTTTTCAGGAAAAACCACAGATAATGGATTTTTGGTTTTACGTAGATTTTCATTTCAGAATGTGCACAATAAGCTGACATCCCATCCTTCTTGGGAACAGCTACAGCAAAATACTCAGCTCTGTGATAGCTGTGAGAGCACCAATCTTCACCCATCCTTGGGCTGCTAGAAAGAGGCACCCTGAGGCCAGAAGGTAATTAGCCGACTTACTTTAAGGCTGAGATGCTTGATAATGTCCCTACTGAATCCTCATGAATAAACTGCAAACTCACATGCATAGTAATAACACCAAATTTGTTCCCAGAGTTGCTTCCAGTTTCATCCTTGCTTTGCTTGAGCCACTGTCAGTAAAAAGGTATGATCCCTTCCAACCCTTTGTTTTGAAAACCCCTAGTATTTAATGCTGGCAATTAGGATGTTCTGCAGGTTTCCCTGCTCCTTTTCCTTGTGTGAGAGGCCCTGGTGACCAATTCCATGCAGGTGTGTCTGTGCATTTTCCTGTGCTTTGTCCTGTGCTCTGTCCAAGCAGGAGAGGAGGTGGCAGCCTCAATCCACTTCCTTTCCCCAAAGCTGAGGTACAAAACACAAGGTGCTGGGGTGCTGAGGCGAAAGGGAAGTTACCCCAGGCCCCCACACTTAGAGCAAAATACACTTTCTGAACCTTAAAACCTTTTCCAAAGGCAGAAAGTAGTAAGAAAACTTAGCTTTCAAAGTGGTTTGAGTCACACCCCTTTCAAAGCATTTCCATGGATTTCTTGAAGTTTCTTTCCAGTGCGTATTCCAAACATTTTTGTGGGGATGATAAATCTTTCGTGTCTCACATTTTATTTTGGTCCATCAAACTGGCCCTCATTTTGGTTTTTCTTCTGGCACTAAGGGCTAATTTGTGTTCTTTAATTGAATGCAGACACTGTGTCCAACATGACAGGCACTACCACTCAAAAATGGGATTTTGTCTTTCCTACTTGCCTTAATTGAGAGCAGAGGGGTGACCTCAGCCCTGAACTCTGCCCTTGCTAGGACTTTCACACATCACTTCACGCTAAGGCACAACAGAGCACATGCAAGTTCCCGGGGGGACAGAAATCCATTGTCAGGCAGGACCTAGGATCTAGTATATATTCTGTGGTCTGCTAGATATCCAGCCTGGGTTTCAGGCTTGGTGGTGGGTGTTTAAACCTTCAGCGTTTGGGGTTTTCATCTTGTGTCCTTTCATGACTAAATTTAGGACTTTGTGTGCTCAGGTCCCCGTCACTTCAGCCAGCACAGGACCTCTGGTGTTCAGCAACCCTCGGGTTTCTTTGTGAACTGGGAGGGCTCAGCAATAGTTACCCTGGACTGGCCACAGTGGAAGTGCAACAAATGAAGCCCCACTCTCCCAGACTGGGACAGAGATGGTGCAAACCAGGAGGCAGCAGTGGCTGAAGGGGTGTGGGACAGGGCGTGTAGAGGTGGTGGTGAAGGCTCCCCTCTGGAACTGGGCTGTCCTTGTGCGGGCACTGCCTGGGGAGAGCCAACAGGACCAATGCCGCCGGTGCTTCCCTGCATAGACCGTTTCAGGCTGGGGGAGCAGGGAAGATAATACTGGTGGAATTCTCCAAGAGGTAGTATTACATCAGCAGGGCTAAGAATAGCTAGCTGGCATTCAAGAAAATCCAGGTTCAGATCTCTAGGGAAGATATCATAAGCATAATCCAAAGTTTCCATTGCAGTACTGTGTGTAATTAATATTTAAGGCAGGACCACTGCAGTGGCAGACAGGAAGTTCCACTTTGGGTTTTAGACTTCTAAAAATCATCTCTCTCCAGCAACCAGGGGTGAATTTGGTTGGTTTCCCTTTCAGCATGCCAGCTTTGGCTGGGAAGCATCTGAGCTTCCCCTAAGAGAAAAAAGCCGTGTTTGGCATGGATCTGCCGAAAGGACTCTGGGGTGGAAAGAAGAGGGGCAGACTAGCTTAAAAGTCGGCATAGAGAAAACATCAGTCAGTAAAGATGCTGACTCCAGCCAGAAATTTTTGGAACCCATCGCTTCCACCTCCCCAGGAAGGAAAATGCATCATCTCTGCATTTTGTACTGTGAAAAGTTTTCTGCTGGTGGCTGCAGCAGGTACCCAGTGGAGCAAGACATGGCACACAGGAGAAACCTCTGTGGGCTGACCAGGAAGGTTCGCAGTAGCTCCAAGCCCAGAACGTCTCCTAATGTCCCACCCCACAACCTGCTGTGAGGGATATCATGCATCAGCACCAGAATTCCTGACTAGCTGCTGGAGTTTGCACCATCCCTGGCAAGAGTATCCCAGGTGCAGATAACAAACAAACACAGCATCCGCTCTACTGGTTCGTGCCTGGTTCTCACCCTTCACTCACACTGCAACGCCCCAGCCATGAACTTTTAACCCTGAACTTGTTCCAGGTTGTGAGCCCGTGCAGCAGACAAGTGCCTGAGCACCGGGGAATGGAGCTGTTCCCCTCTGTGCCTCACTGCAGTTCAGCTCCTGCCTGCCTGCTGCCTTTCTGCCCACTCACATGTGTGTGCTGGGAGCAGCACTCTGCTCACCCGTGGGAAGCACGGGCAGCTTAAGAAGGGGAAGACCCTGTGATGCTGTGAGAACAACCAAGGATGCCTCCTGTGACTCATCAGCCTGGTTTGGGAGCAATACTGGATTTACCATCATTTCCTGCGAGCTGAAGCAAAGGTAAGCAACAGGCAAGTAAAATGTTTGGGTTTGGCTGAAGGCTGTTTTCTGTCATTTCTGCCTCCTGCTTACTCACTGGAGCAAGGAACACTGTGGCCAGGAGCTGGGACAGAGCTCCTCTGTGCAACATGTGTGCACGTGGACAGTGGGATCTCCTTACCTGATGCTGTAGCTGTTCCAGGGAACGACAGGGGGACAGGTCCCACTCCCTGCTGGGAGCACAGGCTGCCCCAGAGGCCTGGCTCCCTTTAACACAGCAGAAATCAGCTGCAGGACACATCCAGCACCCTTTAAAAATAAATCCCTCCATCACCTGCACAGGGCTAAACGCTGTTGTTGCAACCCCAACACACAGCGAAATCAGCAGGTTTTAAACCTAAACTTGCTGATATAACAAGTACTGATGCTGGTCTGGGTGGATATTCAAGAAAAATCCCAAGTGGCACTTCCTGGATTAACAATAAACCTCTCTACCTTTTGCAGGAACACCCCAAATAGGCACCAGAGGGTCCTACAACAAAACACAAATGGTGAAAGATTAATGTAAAATAAAGGCATGGCCAGTCACTCTGAAATATGACTGGCACTCGTCCTTGTTAAATTTCACATGGTTGGTGATTGCCCATCTCTCTGATTTGTCCAGGTCTCTCTGTGGGGTGTCTCTGTCCTCGAGGGAGTCAACAACTCCTCCCAATTTTGTATCATCTGCAAATTTATTTTGTCTCCCTTCCAGTCCTGCGTCCAAGTCATTCATACAGATGTGGAAGAGCACAGGGCTGAGGCTGGAGCCCTGCAGAACCCCCGCAGTGACTGCGGCCAGCCTGATACCACTCGGTCACTGTCACCCTTTGTGCCTGACCCGTGAGCCGGTTCCTCACCCATCCCATGACATGTTTATCCAGCTGGGAGCTGGACAGATTGTCCAGAAGGATCCTGGGAGAGACAATATCGAAAGCTTTGCTGGAGTCCAAAACCATCACATTCCCTTGGTCAAACCAAGTGTGTTACCTTGTCATAAAAGGAAACTGAGCTTTGGCTGCCNGGAAGAGCACAGGGCTGAGGCTGGAGCCCTGCAGAACCCCCGCAGTGACTGCGGCCAGCCTGATACCACTCGGTCACTGTCACCCTTTGTGCCTGACCCGTGAGCCGGTTCCTCACCCATCCCATGACATGTTTATCCAGCTGGGAGCTGGACAGATTGTCCAGAAGGATCCTGGGAGAGACAATATCGAAAGCTTTGCTGGAGTCCAAAACCATCACATTCCCTTGGTCAAACCAAGTGTGTTACCTTGTCATAAAAGGAAACTGAGCTTTGGCTGCCTGAATTTTCTCCCTACAGTGACAAGCAGCATCTCTGTATTCCTCTCACATCACCTGACCTTGCTCCCACTGGGCACACACCTTCCTTTTCTTGCCTCATCTCCAAAGGAAGATCCTTGCTTAGCCAAGCTGGCCTGCTGCCTTGCCTGCCCGACTTCTGACATTTTGGAATTGCCTGTTCCTGTGCCCATGGGAGGTGATGTTTAACAAGTGACCAGCACTGACGGACCCCAGCACCTGCAAAAACACTTTCCCAGGGAACTTTACTCACTGGTTCCCTGTGCAGCCTGAAGCCTGCTCTCCTCATGTCCAGGACCGAGGTTTTGCTGGCACTTTTCCTCCTGTCAACAGAGATTTGAAACTCGATGGCTCTGTGGTCACTGTGGCCAAGACAGCCCCAGTCCCCACTTTGCTCACAAGACCCTCTCTGTTGACGAGCAGCAGATCAAGGACATCTTTCCAAGTCGGCTCCCTGTTCCATAAAGCTGCCATCCAGGTTTTTGAGGAATCTTCTGGACCTGTTTGTGCCAGCTGTGTAATGCTCCCAGTTTATCTCTGGCAAGTTGAAGTTCCCTATAGCGACAAGGGCGGTTGATACAGAAGTGTCACTTGGTTCCTCAAAGAATAATTCATTGGCATCAAGAGTCAGAACCATACCTGAGACAGGGCACACGAGTAAGACTGAGGCTGAAAAGAGACCTCTCTGTGCCCTCCTTCACCAGCTCCTGGGTCTGTTTGCTCACTCTCGTTTGCTCCAGGATGGTGGAAGAGCAGCACTTCCTTCTCACCCAGACCATGCCAACTGACCCATCCCTGGTGCAGGTCTTTCCCTTCAGCTCTGCTCTCATGTACAGAGGAGCAGATTGGGCTATGTGGTAGTGGAGACTCTTCTCATGCCAGGGGAAGAAAAGGCCAGGTTTCCCCTCCCAGCTCTTCCAGCTGGATCCTTTCCACCTGAATGACCCTGACTCACTGACAGTTCTCCCGGAAAAAAGCAGATTGGTTGGATTAGAGCTCTAAAATCCCAGGGCAGTTCCTTCCCTTTTTGATACCACAAAATATTTGATATCTGAAAGTACAGTGTTTGGTATCTCAATTACTGATGATGAATAGAGCCACTTAATCCATATACAACTAAGATCCAGAGAATCTTTTACTGGATTATAGACAAACATTGTGCAAAATAAACTGAGTTCCACCAAGAAAAGGTTTTTTTATTACCTTCCATGGCTATTGCACCTGGGTGCCTGCTGATTTCTGTTCTTTCTTCTCCTCTTCCAGTGACTAGACTCGTCCTGCCAGAGCCAGCCTTGCAAGCACAGCACTTGCCTTAAGAACACAGAAGTTCACTTCTTTTATTTCATATTCTCAGTCTTTCATCAAAACATGTGTTCATAAGCTTTCACTAAGAAAAGGGCACTGCACTTGCAATAAAATTCAGTGCCAGTCTGCTTATGGTGGTGTTTTAGGAATGGTACTTCCCAATGGAGTGCTCCCACTGGGACTCTTCTGCTATGAACAGCCATGAACTAATCTATATTTCTTCATATGGCATTGCATTTTTTTCCCAAACTCATGTTAAGCATTAATTAGGTAAGATCAGTAAAATGACATGGTAATGCTCTTGTAGCTTGTAGACCAAAATTATGATTTTGTTACCTGTATAACTAACCCCAAGCACACTTCCATTTTAAGAGGGATTTTTCACCATGCTGGTGATCCTCCATTTCCAAAATGAGCTTGTACATGAAATTGCAAGCAAGGAAGGGCCCCGTGCATATGAAACAGCTGAATGGGGGAACACTTGCATTTATCTGTGGCAGAGAAAGTTCTAGGAGGTGCAGAGGGATTTCTGACTGGCAGGACAACAAAAGCACTTGAGGCTGCACCTTCCTCTGAAACTGTTGCATGGATAAGCTCATCCTGGTGCCTTTCCTTCCAACAGTGGAATTTGCTAGTAGAAACAGAAATACGGGCAGAGTGAACTTTGGATTTTCCAGGGAATAGCAGCTTGGAGTTCACATATACATTGCAAGCTTATAGAAGGCTTTTTGTTCATGTTCACTGAAGCTTCCTATTTCCTTCCTGCTTTCCTTGGACCAGCTGACCTCAGAGCAAGAATAGCAGATGGAAAGCTTGCATATTAAGGATTATTAATGATCTGTCATGCCCTGGACTGCAGAAACTTCAATTTTTGTTTTCTTTTCAAACATACCCCATATCCTGATGCAGAATATATTTGCTCCAACACTAAAAGGAGGGCAGGGGATGGGGGAAAGGGAAGTGGTATTTGAGGCCCAGTAAAGGGAAGGGCAGCCTGAAGGGAACAGGAAAAAAAAGGACTGAACAACCACAGCTTTAAAGGTGAACCTTTGTATTTTATAGAAACAGTCAGATAGAGAGAGGACTGAGCAAAACCAAACTAATGTCAACTCTGCCCCATTTTATCTATCCTGTTCCCTGTTCAAGAAATGATTGCCTTGTTCTTCTGCATCCTATCATGACAAAAAAGGGAAAAAATGGCCATTTTCCACTTGGCATTTGTGTTGACCTTATAACCAGAGCTGTATTTATAGCCCTGCATAACTTTTGAAATATACTGGCAAAGAAGAACTTTCATTTGGTTTAATTTGATTTGATTTGATTTGATTCGATTTGATTTGACTGATGCAGCATCACTACCCACAGAGCAATGTCCTCCTCTGACATACAGCCACTCACCCAACCCACTACTTCCATGATCTTCTGCCTTTTTCCACCTCAGAATACACCCTTGAGAAAGCCATCCTGGCCATAATTTTAAACTGAAAATCAAAACAAACCACCTCAATTCTTTTAAATCCCTGGTGGTATTTACGGAATAGTGCGGCAGTCCATGTTTGCAAATTGCCAGTCCTGGCTCCACACAGGAAAAGCCGTAGCCAGCTTTCTTCCTTGGCTGGAGCTCTGGGTTCCTAAAACCTCTGGGTGGAGGGACCTGACTTTGTCCATTATGGAGCAGTATAAGAACAGAGATATTTCTAAACGTGTTACAGCCAGGCTGGGTGGATGTGAGTGTAAGGGAAGGTGTGATCTGACTCCTTTCATTTTGGCAGTAGCTTTTTCAAACAAAAAGAACTGGAAACTGTCCCAGAGGAGGCAAGATGGATGTAAAGGGGAAATAGAGACAATACGATTTTTAATGTGCTTTAATTATTTTTGCTTCGTTGTGCTTATCTATTTTCCTCCCACTCCTTTGTCTCACAAGGAAAATTTGTTTCAATAGCCTTTCCTGAAAGAAGACAGAAAAGCAAACTTTCTGAACAATGGCAGTATAATTCCCCACTTTCCAGGATGTTCACATTTGGTTTCTCTTCGGCTTCTCAGTCTCTTCATGAGGTTTCTCACATTAAGACTAAAAGTAGGTTCTCTACCTTGATTCTTATGATATGTATTGAGCCAAAAGTGTAAGAAGATTCCCCTTAAAAATAGGAAGAGACCGTGAGCTCTGCTGAGAGGAAATACTTGCTTCCAGGAGGGAAAAATAAATCAAAGCGGGAAAGAACTTCTTTAGAGAGACGGAAAGGCTTGGGTCAGGGTTTTTCCTCACCAGCAGCGGTGCTGCCCCCGCCCGCAGCGATACCCGGGGAGCGCCTCCCGGGCCTGCGGGACTGCGGGACTGTCCCGGCCCCGGCTCCAACCGGGCCCCAACCCGGCCCCGACCCGGCTCCAACCCGGCCCAGCCCCAACCCGGCCCCACCACGGCCCCAACCCGGCTCCAACCCGGCCCCAACTCGGCCTCGGCCCCGGCCCCAGCCTCGGCCTCAGCCCCAAGCCGGCCCCCACCCCTCCTCGGCCCGGCCCCGGCCCCGGGAAAAGGCGTCGGGCAGCGACACCCGGTGGGGGAAGCGGCTGCAGGGGGGCCCGGCAGAGCCGCCCTCCCTCGGCCACGGCCCGGGCACTCGCAGCTCGGGACGAGCTGATGGCTCCGCCGCAGAACCACGAGGCCGAGCCGGCGTGAAGGGCTTTGGCTCTTCTGCCTGGCAGGAGGCCGCCTGCCCGAGCTGGTGTTCGAGTGCGTGAAACGCAGACTCAGCTCCCGAGAACACTAAGGCACCGAGAGGCGGCTGAGTGTCCCTCCTGGCACTGGTCACTGTGCCAAACCAGAAACGAAATGCGCAAGGGGAGCTCACACAAAGATGCACTGGGCATTGAACTGTGTTTGTGAGCAGTGCTGCTACCCTTGCTTCCTTGGTTTAGATGGAAAATAACTTCCGTTCCAAGTTACCAAATGATGGAGCTTTTCCCAAGTGTTTTGTCTCAGCTTCTCTCTGTGTACGGGAGTGAGTGGTGTGGCACGGTGAGGTTGGGGGTCAAAGCGGCACTGCTGTCCTTCTCCTCCTCTTTTAACGCTCTGGCATTCCCCACTCCTCCCCAGGGTTTGGCACTGATGCTCTGGGCCACCAGGCGTGGTGTGACTGGGTGACACCAGGTGGGATGCTGGAGAAAGCCGCGGCCGGAGCCTTTGGTGTGGAGGAGGTTTTCCCTGCTGTGCTCAGGGGTTACATCTCACTCAGGCCCTCGCTCTTTGTGCTGCAGCTCTGCCAGTCCCGACCCTGACTCCTCATGAGCCTCTCAGCTGTGCCTGGGTGGGATCACCAAGCCAGCTCTGCCTCGCACGGGTACCGTGGGGCTGCCCTGTGCCCGTGAGGATGCTGCTCCGGGCTGCTTGCCCTCCCCTCCAGCTCCTGGCTCCCTTTTCCTATGGAGCAGCCTGCTCTGGTGGCACCCAGGTTCTCGGAAACCTCAAGCGGCGCCATGAAGCTGCCAGTAGAAAAGTAATCCTGGACTGGGTTTCTTTTGGTACACTGCACGGGGGAAATCCATGACCTTTTATTTTTCTTGTTATTTACAGCCACTTCTTGTCTTTGTTCTGACTGGCAGCTCAGCACAGTTCAGGGGGTATAAAGTAAAGACACTCCAGTCTCCCACTACCCTGCCCTTTAACCAGTTTGGTTTAGGATACTGTAGGCTGTGATCTGCCCTGAGTGCCAGGGATATGTTCCAGAGCCTGGGAGTCAGCAAAAGATTTGAGTATTGTCCTCTTTTCTCCCGACCTTTTCAATAAGACATGAAGCAGTGTTTCCCTAAAAGCCACTGAGAGAAAATCCCTCTAAGCAAGTTTTTCTTAATTCCTTTATTTTCTATAAGAATAAACCCAAACCACAAATGTGTAAATTTCTGGATTAATAGTGAAATATGAGAGAGGCATTGACTAAAAAATCGTATACAGCTGTCTCTGGAAAGTATTTTCACATTTGAGTTGAATTTCCTGACATCACTGAGCTGTTTCAGGTTCTTGAATTATCCATAACTGTACACTCCTGTTCGTGGAAGAGGCGATTCTGTCCTGCTACTCCGCTCTGGTGAGACCACACCTGGAGTGATGCATCCAGCCTTCAGCACGGGCAAGAAACGGATCTGTTGGAGCAAGTCCAGAGGAGGCCACAAAGATGGACAGAAGGCTGGAGCACCTCCTGTGTGGGAAGATAGGCTGGGAGAGCTGGGAGTTGTTCAGCCTGGAGGAGGCTCTGAGGAGACTTTGTGAATTTTCAGTGTGTAAAGGGAGCAAAGACAAATGGAGAGGGACTTTTAACCAGATCCTGCAGTGCAGCACAAGGGACAATGGTTTTAAACTGAAAGAGGGCAGGTTTAGATTGGACATAAGGAAGACATTTTTAATAATGAGGGTGGTGAGGCCCTGGCACAGCTTGCCCAGAGGAGCTGTGGCTGCCCCATCCCTGGAAGTGTCCAGGGCCAGGTTGGATGGGGCTTGGAGCAACCCGGGATAGTGGAAGGTGTCCCTGCCCATGGCAGGGGGTTGGGCTAGAGGATCTTCAGTGTCCCTTCTGGCCCAAAATATTCCATGATTTTTCTGTGATCCCATTAAATGGCGCATTGAAAGAGTTTCAGTAACTTCCTAAGTATCTTCTTGACACGTGTAGATAAAAAGATTTGCCTGGAAGTGCAGCTGAGATGGATGTGCAGCTACCACAGCTCAGCAGGCAGAGGTGAACTCACTG
Source organism: Melanocharis versteri (assembly GCA_013397845.1). Lineage (NCBI taxonomy): Eukaryota > Metazoa > Chordata > Aves > Passeriformes > Melanocharitidae > Melanocharis > Melanocharis versteri. Next base: position 139,661 of record VZTG01006290.1, read on the forward strand.
TCTGTCAGGTAACTCAGCCCAAGGGAAAGTTTTCATTCCTGCTGTTCACTGCTGACATTTGGGATGGTATGAACACATCCTTGTGTAAGTGTGCATGGGGTTAGGTTTTTTTTCCTTTGTAGAATGGAAAACTTTTATGAACTTCAGTGTACAGTGTTCTTAACACAACTTGACGGACCGCAGCTGATGGTTGTGAATGCAAAAATGGTTTTGAGTGGGAAGCATGGGACTGGAAATCACAGGCTGAATGAAACCATCTGAATCAAGAGGCTCAGAGGCTGGCACAGCTGCAGTCTGTGTTGGTTGGTTTTCCTCACAGGTCAAATGGAATAAATTCTTTGATCAGGTTTTCTCCAAAAAAGCAGTATTTTAGCCAGATTTCCAGTCAGAGGAAAACACTGTATCGGAATAAAAAGCACTCTAAAGTGAGCTAAACTGCCATGATTTGCACAGCTACTAGCAAGTGGAAGAAGCTTTGGTGGATAACACTGATGGCAGATCTATAAGCCTCAATAATGAAAATATTATGAATTTATTATTTTGTGTGAAATTAAGATAATACTTCCCAAAGGAAAATGTGGGCTACAATCTTTGACTTCTTCAGAAAGAACCATGGTTTCTGAATTTTGGGGTATCTATTTTTAGCAATCCTTTTGGGACTTGCTACCTTTTTTTTAAGATCAACAATAAAAGCTGTTTTTTCCATTTAAGTTAAAACCAACCATCCTTGTGCATAAGGGTCTTTCCTCTGGGACAGAGATACTGAGTTTCCAATCTTCCTACTTCTCTGGCATTTTTTACTCCATTAATCATAAGACTTAGCACTCCTGTGGTGCAGTAAATCTCCAACACTCCTTGCTACCATGAGGGACTTCATTCTGTAAATGAATTTAAGGGGGTGGATCAGTGGGCTTGGTGGAGCCCTGTGGAAAACAGCATTCCTGGGAATGTCAATGGGTCTGAGGCCTGGGGTATGGTCTCTCCTGATAACAGTGTTGTCCTCTACATGTTTTTCCGGCTGGAAACTCCAAGATGCAGGGATGGCAAAGAAGAGTCAATGTTGTTATTCCAAACAATGTTTGGAACTTCTGGTCACTCAAGGGGGAGAAGAAATCTTTAGTGAGCATTATGACTTGCTTTGTTGTCCTTTGAAACTGGGCCTGAAGCTCTTTGTGAGGGTTATTTAATGACACAATTTACTTACATGGAAACACGGAACACTTGTAGCACCTTGCTCACCAGGAAAGCTGGTAAGGGTTTTCTCACTGATACTATTCCAGCTTTGGTGAATACTGAAAAAATCCTTCTTCAAGGGGATATGAAATTGAAACGAAATGTCTTTTTTCCCCCAGACCAAATTGTGGTATTTTATGTCTTTGGTCTAAGGTATGTTCAGACATGTGTTTTCAATCATACTGAAATCAAATTACATTACAGCTGCCTTGTCTGGTGTTGCTTTGCTTTCTGGGAGTTGTAGTTTAGGTCCCATTTTGTGCCCTGGGTTTGGTCCCCTAAGGAACAACCTCTCCTCCCTTCTTGGGCTGGTTATACACAGGGGACAATGTCCAGAAATGCAGAAATGGAGTTAGGTAAAACACTTACCTTTGCTTTGACCCAAATTATTTTATTCAAGGAAAATCGTCTGCAGCAGTTCATCCAAAACTGTGAGAAAACAAGGTACTGAAATAACAGAAATTCCCACAACTTTGAAACTCTGTTTTTCATTTGTCCCCATTCTCATGCTGTGCCCAAAAGTGCTGTGCCTTGTTGCTGCTTCTCTTTTGGTACAACATAAATGAAATGTCGTCTTCAGGGTGCAGAGGGATACGTGCTCTGGAGATCAAAGTTGGGGTTTGGGGTTTTATGAGAAATGATGCTGGGTATTCATATTCATAAGCGTCCAAGGCACGAAATCTCACTTTCAGAAGCAGCTTGCAGCCAGCAGTGCCCAACAAACTGAAAACAGAAATTAGGGTCCTAATTAATTATTAGGAGAAGACTTTCTATTTTATTTAATTAGTAGAGTATCAGGTGTAAGTCAACTTCTGTGCTGAAGTCTCTTGACAGATGTGGTGAGAACTATCTGAATTTCAAAGTGACTTTCAAGTTATTTTAAACAGAAATCTATAGATCTATATGTAAGAATAATTTTTGTTGTTTTTGTTATGTATCTGACAGCACCTAGGATTTTCAGGTGTCACTGTTTCTGGTAGGGTTGTATGATTTTGGAGGGCTATTGTTTTCTTTTCCTAAGACATGGTAAAAAAAAAGGAGAGATGCTGTAAGTTCTATTCTCTGAATAGAGATGCTGAAAATGTTGAAGAGATTTTCTAAAAGCTGCCTGAGATTAGCTTTATAATGGATCCTTTAGATTAAAAAAAATAAATCCAGGTTTTAAATAAGCATTGCTTTTGTGTGTCTAGAATGTGTTAGTAAGAAAAACACTATTAACCAAGTCAGGCTATTACCAGTTTTCATACCAATCATTTATATTCAGGTTATATTTATCATGTGCTGAATGTCATCCACACACACAGGAGGATGCTTGTCCTTTCCTGAAAATCTTACAGTCACTGGCAAAGAAAAGAGCATTTTATTTGCTGAGGGCTGAACAGGCCCTTCAAACATCTGCATGCTTTTAAACAATCCAGAAAATAATAATGGCTATAAAAATAAAGTCATAACCTGTAGCTTCCTCCATGCCTGGCTTTAAAGACATGCAGCCCCTTCCCCACAGTCACGGAGCCTTTTGGTTTTCAAGATCAACCTCCCCATTCTGGACCTGGGTACAGACTCATTTTTGCACTTGCATTACAGCAGGGAGAAGAGAGCAGCTTGCTAATAGCTCTTGGTCACTGACTGAGTAAGATCTTCAACGACATTTCTTCATCTCAGGAGGAGAAGGAGGAGGAACACCTCATTTCCCACATCCAGGCTCACTCCCAGTGCTGCTTTCCTCTGTCAACAGCCATTTCCATGCCAGGAGGACTGACATTGATGATTTTCTAATGACAGCATTTGCCCTCGTGCCCTGGAGGTTCTGCCTTGTAAACTTGTTTTCAGTAATAAGATAGATTGAGCCCACTTGTGACAGAAGGCAGGATGGTAAGGAGGACCTTGAGGGGTCCCTGCTGGACTGCCAGCCCCAATCACAGCCCAGGGGCAATGTGACAAACAGCATCTTTTACCACTTTAGGAGATAAAGTGGCCAGAAATTTGACAAGTAAAAATTGATCTTCCCCTCACAAACTCCATATGAGCACCCTGAACATTCATGAACCATTCCATTTCTCATCCCTTTCTCTTCGCAAAATTAATTGGGAATTTCCCCTTCTTCCCCTACTGACAAACCCAAAGATCTTTGTACCACTGTCAATGAGAGCAAGGCAATAAAATTCAAAATGGGACCTGACCTACTTCTCTTACTTTGTCCTAGAGCCAGTGCTGTAATCTCCTGAGGGCTGTAAGGGAATGTGTTGGGATGACTCAAGGCAGGACCAGTCTCAGCTGCCTGTTGTGCCCTCTGCCAGGAAGTGGAGGGAGTCTGGGGAGGTGAGCAGCACTTTGGATGCTTGTGAGTGTACAGTGGGTTTTTCCTCTGTTATATATGAAAAACCATGTGTTGTCTTTTTGCATTTATGTGTTTATATGCCCATCTGTGTGTTCCAGTTGCAGTTTGTAAAGTTTTAAACCCCACTGTTCAATGTTAGACCCTCAGTTTAAGTTAAATCTCCAAATTACCCCTTTTAAAAATCCCAAAATTGTTAAAAGCCAAATGTTTTATACATGTTCAAGTGTTGTTACCCTGTTCTTCAAGTTTCTGATGTTAAGAACTAAGTTTTTATGAACTAAATCTATGTTTTTAAACCCTTTAAGTTAAAATCAATTCCCCAGTTTGTCCCTCTTCGTAACTGCCACCTTCTAAGTTCAGACCCCCAACTGCCACCCTGTAACTTGGCACCATGGCAACCATGAATACTAATGAGAGCAGTTTCCCGCCGAAAAGCTAGGAGAAACACCCCCCTTGGCAACACACAGCCCATTGGAGAATTCATATTAAGTCATCTCAAACTCAAACCAATCATACAACACCTAAGGGGCTGGCCAAGGGGCGGTCATGGGCGGAGACAGGACCATATAAAAACCCCTGTCACCCAGCCCCAGGTGCCAGTCACTCCAGCCTGCTGCTCCTAACACTGAGCGTAGATCTCTGGTAGTGACGCCCGGTGCTGGGTACACAGGCCTCAGCCTTTTTCAAAGGCCACTTTACCAACTTTTTCTTTTTGATTCCAACTTAACTGGAGTCTCCCCAGCACTGAGATCCTTGCCTTGGGAGCTAAGCCAGGGTGGCAGGAAAGGGTGTCTAATCTCTGTGCCCGAGTTTTTGTTCTTAATTTTTTTTCGGATCCCAACTTTTTATTTTTTGATAAAATAAACTTATTTTATTTTTGAATGAGAGTTGTCTCATTTTTAACATCCTCCCTCAGGGAATCTCAGGGCAGAACCCCAAGAGTCAGCCATGAAGCAGAAAGATGCTCAGGAGATCTGGCTGATTTTACAGAGGAGTTCTGGAGAACTCAGGAACATATCAGCCTGTTGTAGTGGAGGACAGGGAATTTTACAAAATGCATTTCATGCTCTGACAAAAGAGAAGTTACTTACAAAAGCATTGCTTAGGGTCTTGGTCACAAAAGAGCCAAAGCTCAATTTGAGATAAAGCCAAAAATGGGCATTAAGGAAATCGCTGGTTGAGGAGGGGGGTGGAGATACCCTGATTTCAGTGAAGCTTCCGTATAGCATCTCTTACAGCACTGTCATTTGGAAATGAGGAAGAAACAAAAGGACTGCTGGGAAAACTGGTCTAATTGCCAGACTCACAGGACAGTGGTCAGCAGTCCCTCACCTGACTTGTGCTGGTAATGGGGAGCTCAGGAGCCAATGCTGGGACTGATACTGTTCAACACGTTCAGCAGTGATGGGGAGGAGGGCACAGAGTACACCCTCAGCATCTCTGCAGGTGACACCATAGTAGGGAAAGTGGCAGAGACAAACGCCAGAGCTTCAATCCAGAAACACCTCAAAATCCTCAAGAAAAGGACTAACAGAGACCGCAGTAACAACTCGTGTGAAGCTCCACGCTGGGGCAGAATTGCCCCACATATCAGCAACTGGCTGAGCAGCAATTCTGCTAAAACAGACCTGGGGTTATGGTGGATGCCTGGTTGCCTGTGAGCTGGCAGGGTGCTCTCACTGCAAGCAGACCATGGTAAGCTCCTTCCACCTCCTGCTCAGTGCAGCTGGGCCCACACCTGGAACAGAATGTCCACAGAAGGACATGGGCAACCTGAAGAGGGTCCAGCAGAAGGCTCCCAGGTGGTGAGGAGCCTGGAGCTCGTGTCTTACAAAGGGAGGCTGAGAGAGACAGGCGAGTTTAGTCTGGAGAAGAGGAGGCTGAGCTGGTGTCAGCTCCCCACAAAGTTCTGGAAAGGCAGAGGCCAACTCCTCTCAGGAGTGACCGAATGGAATAGTGAGGGCTGCAGCTGTACCTGTCTGCCATCCTGTCTCCTGGAAAGGCCTCGAGCCTGTGTTATAACCTTGCCTCTGGCCCCATCTCCTCTCCAAGCTTTCTGGATGGACCCTGAAGCTGGTTCATCACATCACCTGGTTGAGGGCCATTAATGATCACTGATCAGGTCCTGTGGGACTGTGCCAGAGGGCTGAGGGCACTGCTTGTGCAGTGCTTGGCCCTCAGCTTCTGGCTTGGCCTTCCTTGGGGAGCAGTTTCTTCCCATACCCCTTGTTGATCCTTGGTGTTTCATGGACCTCTGTTTTCAAGGCCAAAATCGACCAATTATGTGATATACTTAGACTTTCCCTTCAGCACAAGGAATAAACCTTTATCTGGTTGAGCCTTTGACCCTAACAGCCTCTCACTGGTTGACTGTATCTAAATGCTGCTGGGGATTTTTTTTGCTTCAGGTATTTCCCTTGGTTAAATAGAAGGTGATGCTCATTTGATTTCTGTTTGGAACTTTTAAGACTTTCAGTTAGTCGAAAACTATATTACAGAATACTTCGCATTTTAAAGTTTATTTATTACAGGATGATATCTGCTTGTTTTGAATCTTGATACTTTGTGCTATAATTTATCTTATGGTTAAAAAGCTACACAGACAAAATCTTACTCAGTAGTTGTTGCAGGAATTGGTTTGAGCACTGTGAACAGCCCTTATTCCTTGAAGAGAGCAAATCTGGATGCCCAGCAATTGCTTGAATGTAACATTAACCATTTACCTGCTGATCAAAGATGTTTGAAAGCAGAGGAAATCTGTGAATTTTCAAGGTAGAATCAATCTGTGCTGAGCGAATTAGCATTTTGGTGTCATGAAGCACCGATGCCTGAGGAAATTCAATCACTTCTCTTTTCCTTCATATGTGTCTCAGAAAGCCAGAAGAGTGCAGCACAGAGACAACTGAAGAAACAGCTGCTTCTCCAGAAAATGGTAAGATATACTTGTCCTGCAAGTATATCTTACCGTAAATATAAACATAAATATAAATATAAATATAAATAATATATAGATACATATTTAATTCACAGATAGAGCCCAGGACAGCAACCCAATGTTTCTCTTCATAAATTCTTGCTCTATAAGCTCAATTTCCCTGGTTTTCCATAGAAACTGGCAGGACGGTGTGTACTAAAGGCCAGCCTCGTGCAGATCATGGGGTGATACGTCGATTTATTTACACGGGAGTTGCAAATGTCCTCGTCATCCTCAGATATGGAGCTTTTATTTAGGTGCCACCATGGGCAGAAATTCATGCAGTGTTTCCTCCCCTGAAGTCTCGCCTACACCCCAGAGCTCAGCTTAGGAAGCTCCATAACTGGGTACTGGTGGTTCCAAAGACATACCAAGCTTTAGGCACCATGGCTTTAAAATCACGTTTTAGGAAAATGAAATTCTTAACTGAAGAATAATAATGTGGACAATACTTCACTGTTGCAAGCACAGCTGGACAGGTAAGGCTTGGTGGGCATTCCTGAGGAAGCGATGATCTGACATAGAAGGAGGTAAGCCCCTTTCTCTGGGGCTTTCCTCTGTGGATTCGGGGTGTTACCCACCCCCATGTGGCAGCGCTGTGTTTCTTCATACATCTCGCTATTGGGAAAATTCCTAGAAATTCCGACATCACCTTTAAGTGCTTTAATCCACCACTCACCAAGGTGACATGGCTGCTTTGACAGCTGGCTGACTGTCAGGAGCACTCAGTAGAAGCCGGGACTCAGGCCAAGGATTTGTGTAATTTTTATTAATTTTTTAATTACGTGACAAATTTTTCATTTAGTTTTGTTTTAATTAATTTTTTAAAATTTTTAATTGACTCGGGAGAGGACCCCGGCGAGGCCGCCCCTCCCCGCGGCGGCGCCAGGTGGCGCCATGGAAGCGTGACAGGGACAGTGCCGGGACATCCCGGGATAGCCCCGGGACAGCCGCGGGACACCGCCTGGATACTCCCGGGATAGCCCCGGGATAGCCCCGGGATACCGCCTGGATACACCCGGGATACCGCCTGGATACACCCGGGATAGCCGCGGGATACCGCCTGGATACACCCGGGATACCGCCTGGATACACCCGGGATACAGCCTGGATACACCCGGGATACTCCCGGGACAGCCCCGGGATACCGCCTGGATACACCCGGGACAGCCGCGGGATACCGCCTGGATACACCCGGGATACTCCCGGGAGAGCCGCGGGATACCGCCTGGATACACCCGGGATAGCCGCGGGATACCGCCTGGATACACCCGGGATACAGCCTGGATACACCCGGGATACTGCTGGGACACCGCCGGGATACTCCCGGGACACCGCCTGGATACACCCGGGATACAGCCTGGATACTCCCGGGATACTCCCAGGATACCACCTGGATACCGCCTGGATACCACCTGGATACCGCCGGGACAGCCTTGGGACACGCCCGGAGCAGTGCCGGGACACCCCCAGGACACCACCGGGGCGGTGCCTGTAAGGGACACCTGGTGGCACAGTGCGGTTTTGGGGAACAGGCAGGCTCCGGGGGTGTTGGTCACCCGTGAGTGCGGGCTGGTGCCTCTCAGTTCCACACGGGCACATCTGCCCCCAGCCTCACAGCTCCTGCGCACCCCTCCTCTCCCCCAACACGATCCCATCCTCTGTCTGGAGAGCACAAACCCGTGGCATTTCCCTCTCACACTGGGCTGCATCAGTTCAAAACTGCTGGAGAACCTGTGGGAGAAAATGTATGGTGGAAAATGTATGGTATGCTTTAGGGAGACAGACTTTGATGTTACTCGCTTTTGCGAGGCGGAAGAGAAAGGGGAGAACAGGTGTTTTTATTTTTCTACATTGGAAAGAAAACCTTGCCTCGTTTCATGTGTGTGCCTACCCACGGGCAGCTTTTCCAGCCTCCCTTCTCCTGCCCCACACACCGCGGCTGTGGCTGCCATTGCCTGCTGTCTGTTCATCTGTTCAGGCCTTGTGCTTTGCTGTTTCCGTACCGATTTTAGTTTAAAGCCTCACTCCACAGATTCCTTAGGATCAAAGTCTGCCTTCCTCACACCTCTCACCCCCCGGGGGGCAGTTTCTACCCAGCTGGAGCAGCTGATCCATCACCAAAATATTAAGGACCTTCCTTGCGGGATGGTGCGGCAGAGGAGCCTGGGAGCAGAGCAGGCCCAGAGGGGTTTGCAGGGTTCCTTCACAGCCCACACCTGTGCGTGCTGTTCCCTCCTCTCTGTCAGGGGCTCCTGGGGTCCTTTAAAAAGGTCCCCAGGTGAAGTGTCCTTTAAAAACAGTCAATTTTAAAACAGTTTGATCTTACTCTAAAGTGTTTATGTGATGCAGTTTCCCCTGCCTTACAGAACCCGATGGGTGTTTGCCTGGAGCTGGATGTCCCTCAGCATGGGTGAACAAGGAGCGATGGTTTTTCTCCTGCTTTTGGGCGCTGGTTTGGGCGCTCCAGCTGCTGCTACTGCCACCAAGAGGAGCAACCCCTTCCTTGCTTCCCACCCTCTACCTGCTGGCACCACCCTTTGTGTGATTGCACAGAGATCCAATACAGCTGAGAGCCAGAAAAAACAACAAGTGCAGGAGGGCAGGGAGGGGGGAAAGTTAGTTGTCAGTGGGATCAATTCCATGCTCCAAACACTTGCATAAGCGAAACAGAGGACTTGGCCTGGGCACAGGAACAAACATCGTGGGCACAGAGGGAACACAGTGTCCGTATCAGCTAAAACTGGTACTGGTAACTTGAGAGTCAAAAGGTACCCTGAGGGCTCTTGACATGAAAGTAGTTGAGACATAATCTTCCACACCTAGACATTCCTGATCTTACCCAGTGAGCTGGAAGTAGAGGAGCTGGCACTGGTGGTATCAACACACCTTCACGAGGTGGTATTTTTTCCCCTGGAATACAACAATTTTTACAGGAAGGAAGGAAGGAAGAAAAAAAGGAAGAACAAAGATCACAAAGCAAAATCCTCAGTTTTTAAAATATGGTCATTCTATTCCTGGATTGTTTTTCTAGTGCTGCACCATTAAATGGAGAAGGCTTGTCCACTTCCCTTTCCCCTCTTCTCTTCCTGTGGCAAAATACAGATGGACCTTAATACTGATGGACCTTAAAGAGAGGGGCAGGGGGAAAGGTGCCCTGTTGATTCTCGTGAAGATGTTGCTTTTGTTCTTTCTTTGTTACTGCGTTGTAGGATGAAAACAGATGTTTCTTCTCTTCACAAGACACAGTGTGGCCTGTCTGAACACCAGGAACACAGCACTTCTGCAGACGGCGCTAGGTTCCAAGGCTGGAGTCATCTTTATCATGAGGCAGTTGCACTGTGGTGGATACTTTGATGAAATCTGCATCCAGATTCCCTCAACACCACAGCTCAGAATTTAGTTGGATTCTGTTTTCATTAAAAACTTATAATTTTCAAGATTCCCTAAAATCATTAAATAAATGAGTTAAAATGGGGATGGGGGGCATACATGTTCATCTGCCTGCCTTTCCTGCATGCAAAACAAATGAATGCTCACTTTTTTCAGAAAAATAATTCCCTAGCGATCTGTCTACCAGACAGTGGTTCACATTTCGGGAATAACTTTTGCAGAAGATTAAGTGCTTTGTCTCATGACCAAAAACATAAAGAGTTTTTGAAGAGTGAAAGCAGACAATAGACTTTGCTTTTTATGGTAATGTTTGTTGCTGATTTTGTTACAATTGTTTGTAAGTTGGGATGCTCTGTTTGCAAGGGAAAAGCTCTTGTTGGGCAGATAGGAGTACCAGAGTGGACACTGTGAGTAGGAATGCTGAGGACACCTGGATATTGGCAGTTTGGAAGCACTGAGTCTTGCTTGGCCAGAGTCATCAGTGTAGGTAAAATTCAGTCATCTGGTCATCTGGTAGGAAAAATTCAAGTCTAAATTACTACGCTCTTGTAAACAGTTATGCAGAAGTTAAACCTTGAAAGCGTTCACACTAGCAGTCAATCTTGTTTCTCATTCAGCAGTTGCATTTCTCCACAGGAAGTTCCTGAAAGTTTGCAGGGAAGTAGCTTTGGCTTTTATTTGAACCTAATTTCTGCTAACAAAAATAACCTTTGTGCTTTTACTTGCTCATGCGTAAGTCTGGAAAATCTCGACTCCTGAGCAATTAACGTGGGTTAATGCGATAACATTAGCTGACAGTGGCCAGGTGCTCCTCTGAGGGTGCTCGGTGCCAGTGACCATTTTCCCCTCGCCTCGGCATTTTTGGATGGAGTCACTCGGCCCCAGAGGCCATGCCAGAGAGGCTGATTCACTGCCCAAGGCATCTGCTCCTTGGCAGGCTCCCTAGACATCCGCATGGGTCACTCTCCTTGCTGTCACGTGTACCTGGGGGACACAGTGGGGGACCTGCTTTGCTGGATTTTTTATTCTCTTTTGGTTTCCTGGAGCTTCCTGAATAAACCGAGAGGCGTTTTCTTTATAAGGAATTGTCTGTATATCCCACGTGTCCCTCTATTGTTCAGGCTGAGGGAAACTGCACTGCAACAAGATCTTTGTTTCCAGCACCCCCGTCCCTCTCCCTGTACACAGGCTGAAGTCATAAACCTCTCCAGGAGTCCTTAACATTGGTTACTCTAGAAGCAATTGTGTTGTTGTAGACAGCTGTTTATAATTTCAGGTCTGTGAGGGAATGAGTGACAAATTTAGAGAAGTAAAGCTACTTGAGAGACTTTACCCTGTTTGCTGGAAAGAAGTAAGGAAAGTTTGGGGAAAATAAAACCGCTGGAAGGCGGGGAGACATTGCAATAAGTGGGTAGTTGCAAAATTAACCTTATAAGGGAATAGATGCTTGGCCTTACCAAGTTTAGACCTAGTCCTAGAAAGGCATCCTAGATAATTGCATTTTACAGCAGCTTGAGTCAGGGAGCAGGATGAAACAGTTTTTCAGCTCTTGTAATAAGCTATGAGCTATTGTTGTTTTTAGGAACAGAGAAAAGGAGTTGTCCCCTGTTGTCATTCACCTTTCTTTCTCCTTTCCCAGGCTGATCTTCTGCCAAAGATTTTTCCTCACTGGTCCCAAGGCTCAGCTGCCCTAGTTTTCGTCACAGGTTACACACAGTCCCTCTCAGTCTTTTCGGTGAGGGGACGGTGGCACACAGCACTGGACTTGTGTGCTTGATGGCTTTGCTGCTCTTTGCTTCCCAGGAAGTGTTCCTCTGGCCTTCCCAGGGTTGCTGCCGTGGCGTGGGACCTCCACAGGAGGCCATCACTCAGGGGATTCTCTGACTCAGTGAAAATTGCCTTCTTGGAGAGTGTGTCTCCAGCCATGCCCTCAATGTTTTCACCCTCCACGTCCTCCTATTTCTCCTCTACACAGGTTTTCTCTGTGTTTTTCCTGCATCTCCCCACCTGTATCCAAACATGTCTCCTCACTTCTCTCCTAACAGCTGCCACTCATGCTTAAATGCGTTTGAGTGGAGGTGCCATGTTCTGCTTCAGTCGGACTTCTTGCTCACTGTGGACTGGTCCCATCTGTTTCAAAGCCCCAGGAGGTGGCTGTGCCTGGCCCAAGGCAGTTCATGGGCTCCACAGGTCATCCCCACAGCCCCTGACAGTGGAAACCCTCCCAGTTTTGCCCAGTACACTTCCTTTTCCCAAACTGCCAGTTTTTCCCAATTTACTTCTTACTTGTCTCTGCCCATCTCTTGCAGTGTACTGCTGGCTTCTGTCTCTAGGTTATCTCAGGATTTACTTGCAAGCAACTCTACTTTTGAAGTATTGGAGGTTGTCTTGTATGAACTACATACTGGAAAAGTGTAGGGATTTTTCCCCATTACACCGTTGCTCCTGCAATCACCCAATTAAACTACCACTTTATTTTTAATATAAACTCTTAACTCTTGTGCTTAAAGAGGAAGTCTTCAAAATGTAAATTGGAATAAAAAAAAAAAAAGAGGGAATTATCTTTGTGTTTTAACTTTTGGAGCCAGTTCATGATGTTTAAGACCTATCATGTTTGCACTATCATGGAAGGAACTGTTTCTCTGTTGTGCCTGTATCTGCAAAATTACAATAACCTCTGTAACTCTCTTGTGTTACGCAGAATCCCAGAATGGGTCGGGTTGGAAGGGACCGCAGTGGCTCATCTGGTCCCACCCCCTGCTCCAGCAGGGCCATCCCAGAGCACAGGGCACAGGATTGTGTCCAGAGGGGTCTGGAATATCTCCAGTGAGGAGACTCCACATCCTCTCTGGACAATCTGTTCAGGGCTTGGTCACTGCACAGGGATGAAGTTCTGCCTCCTGTCCAGGTGGAACCTCCTGGGCATCAGTTCCTGCCCGTTCCTCTGGTGCCATTGCTGGGCCCCCTGGAGCAGAGCCTGGGCCCTGCTCGGAGCCCTCCCTGCAGACAGGGACACACAGGGATGAGGGCTCCTCTCAGCTGGGGCTCCTCTCGAGGCTGGACAGCCCCAGCTCAGCCTATTCTCTTAACAGAGATGCTTACATCCCTACCAAATATGATAGTTTACATTTCAGCACATTTTTGTCTGCTTAGGTCACAGCCTACAGAGCTCTACAAGCTACTAGTCAAATCCATGCACAGTGATAGGAATGGACATGCTGCAAAGCGGGGTCTGCAGCAATAAAGAAGAATCTGGATTTAAAAGAAAAAAATGCCACTAATGTTGCCCTTTTTAGAGAATATAATGGAAAATTAAATTTCTCAGAATCTTTGAAAGTATCAGCTCTTAATTTTGAGACCCTTCTGCAAGGCATTTTTCTTGAGAAAAAACTAGCTCTGTGTTTTTCCCCATAACACTATCCTCACCTTCCTTTGGCAAATTAAAAACTGTCAAATATAACTCAGCTGCTCACTCATTTCAGCCCCTTAGTTTAATAACCTCAAGACAGCCAAACCTGTCATCTTCTAATGCTAAAATCTCTATACATCAGAAACTGTTCACCAAGAAACTAATTTATATTCTGGGGGCAACCATGGCTGCACTTTAGACTTCCTGGGAGTCTAGACCATGGAAATGAGTCTTTTACATCCATGTTTTGCCTTCAAGGTTTTTTGTCACATGTCGAAGCCTTGACCACTCAAACCGTATAAACCTAATTTTTACACGCAGTGCATAAGGTAGAAGGCACACACCAGGCTGCTTTCTACTGCTACTTTTTGCTGGATAAAAAACTACCACAGCTCAGCTTGGAGCCTTGCCGGGGGACATCAACATGAGTCTTCACGAATAAACATAATGCCAGCTTTCCCCTGCTTTTACTATGGGGATTTGTTATGACTATACCTGTGGAAACAATCTCTGGACAAGGCAGGTCTATGTTCCTTTGTTCTCTGCTTTAAGCCGGCTCAAAGGGTTGTTTACCCGTGATAGCCCCAGGGGTGTGGCAGCCTCACCTTGTGTTTCTCTTGGGTTCCTTGGCTTCAGCTTCCCAACGCCTTCGGATGACAACACCACCCCTTCCTGCAGCTGTGAGGGGATATTTGGGAAGAGAGATGTGAAGGCATGGAGGAGTGTGGCTGGGTCAGAATTCTACTAAGCTGCTGGAAGGCCACTTGGGACAGAAGCAGCACATTCACCACGGAGATAGATCTGTGTAGTTTGTTTGGATGTGCAGAGAGAGAAGCCAGGCTTAAAGCTGAAGCCTTGAGCTGTCTGCTGTGTGCAGAGACCACCTTGAAAGGTTGTGTATGAAAATGCAGGTGTCAAGGGCTAAATTTGCCACTCCTGGGTCTTAAAATTGAGACATTTGATTGGATGTGGTTTAATGAATCTGTGTGTCCTCAGTCTGCCATGAACTGACTTAAAATCAGAACAATTCTGAGGTATAAACCAGACCTAAAATAAAAAAATAAAATTCGCAAGAGATTATGTCTCTTCTTAGTCTTTAGTCAGAAATTATTTCCTCTGTGCTGTAGGTGTGGTCCATTACAGAACTACAGAGGAGCAGAAAAAGCTTTTCAAACATGAGGCATGAAGGGTTGGCCATACTGTCCTGAGTGTTTCATGCTGACAAACAGATCATTAGTTCCAGCTTCTGGAGTCAATTAAATATGGAAAATAATCTGTGTACTTATACAGAAAAAGAAACAGCAAGGGCATGCTTTGAAAACTTTGGGAAGTTGAAGTCAGACTTTCAGTTTCTGAAGCTCTGATTCACAGTTCCTGAATGTGTGGGATTGCTGATGTGGTCAGAGATTTGACCCTTGGAGCATGACAGGCAACTCCTGGCTCTCTGATGAGGCTTGTCTTGCTTGGGCTGCATATTGGAAGCCCAGAAACTCCATGTTCCCAATGTATGGGGAGAGGAGAGGTGTCCCCAATTTGTGAATTCTTTTTTTAACACCTCAAAAGCTATGCAAGCCCTGGTTTCTACCTTACTTCTTCCTCACCACCCATCTTCCACATAGACCTTGCAGCAGCAGGCCAGTCTGTGCCTCAGCTGCAGATGTCACCTAGCCCTTCCACGTCCTTGCCAATGTCCAGGCTGTTCCCAAGCAGGAGTCATCAAAGGAAGTCTTTATTTCCAGGGGCAGTTAAGTGACTAACCCAAGATCAAACAGTGGGTCAGTTGCAGAGGCAGGAACTGAAATCAGGTCTTCTGACTCAAGTTTCTCTTGGCCGCAGCCTCTGGGTTACACAGCAGAATTTATTTGTGCTGTAAGTTTCAGCAGTTGCTGAGACAAAACTACATTTTCTTTCCCTGAGATACTGTATCTGTGTCGTCCTGTTCTCTGCCCACTAGGAAGCAGCTTCTTAGCATTGGACTTTAAAAAGGGAAGGCAAGCAGTAGATGTTTCTAAGCAGTTGCACTCTTTTGATCGATGAGAGAGGTGAGCCAGAGTGTGTTCCAGTGACCTCATGCTGTATAAAAGCTTGGCCTGCCTGACAAGGCTTCTGGCTGCCGAGTCGCTGTGAGTCACAGCCTTTACTGCTTGGGTTTGATGCGGATTTTTACACCAGGCACTGCAGAATTCAGGTGGCCTCTTGAATATTTGCATTGCTTGGCAAGCAAGGGTAACTGGGGGTGGATTCAGGAAGTTCTGGCAAGGGCAAGCACAGCTGGTGTTAAGGTCTTTGCAGGGCTCCTTTATGTGTGTGTGTGTGTGTGTGTGTAGGAAAATAGCAAGGCCCCTGAATTTTTTTCCAGCCAGGGTTCCTGGGAAAGGATGAGTAATCTGGAGATTTCCTGTTGCTTTTGGAGTGAGGAATAAAAAACATTTCGCCTTTTGGGGGAATCTTCTTGGATCTTCCACTATCCCATATTTTCCCTGAGTGGCACAGAAGCGTCTTCCCTGGACTCAGCTTTGTTTGTGGCAGCAACACGAGCTGTGCTGTGCAAACACTGAGCTCAGCCCTGGTTTGCCTGGACAGTCCAGGATCCGATTGGTGCAATTCCTTCTGCCTCCTTGAGTCTGCCTCAGGAGCTAAACTCCACGCAGGGCACGGGTACCTGTGGTCAAGCTGTGCCTGGCCTGGGATGCTGGGAGTGTTTTCCCTTCATGTCTGAGAGCATCAGCCCTGCCAGGGAGGGACTGTGTGGCCACAGTGTGTTTGCACAGCACCTACCGTGGCTGGGGTCAGGTTCATGACTGAGTCAGCTGCGTGCTGCTGCCGTGCAAATGGGTAAATGGGAATGACAGAAGAAATGTGGGGGTTTCCTGTTGGCAGAGGTAGAAAGGAGTGAGGTACCTCAACTCTGAAGTTATTACTACTTATTATTTCAATTGCAATACTCCCTGCAGGCTGCCCTCAGGGAAAAGGGCTCTGTCGTGCAAGGTACGTGCAACGCAGCAAAGGCAGAGCCATTCCCCACCCTGAAAAAGGGTGTTCTCCTACTGAGGCAAGTTGTTTGAGCCCTTTGAGAGCAGGGATTCAGGGGCTGGAGTGTAAAGCAAGGGGTGCTGCTGCAGCCAAGAGCCATACACAGGCAGTTTGGACATCAGGTATATGTCCAAACACCTGCTGCTATTATTTCTATATTCTTGTCACCACTATTTGGCCACGACTTTCTCTAACTGGTATTTCTTGATGTGTGCTTAGCCATTTCATGTTCTAAGTGCTTTACAAATATTATGTAATTAGGAAAATAACCCTCTATTTGCGCAGGCAATTGCACAACCACATGTTCAAAATTCAGCCTTCAGAAATGCAGCCTCAACTGAAATTTCCTTATCTGCACCCAACTCTCCCAGCTGCTCTTCCCAAATTGATTTTTCATCCCTGCAACCCCAAAACTGACTGTGATGACGGTAATAAAATGAATACAGTCTGGGCAGATAAACTGCTCTCCTCTGCAGTGTAAAATGTAATGCTGGTAAAAGAAAGTAAGGGCTGGTAGGGAGTACATGTTTTGGATTCCAGTGTCGGTCCGTTTGCTAAATATGCTGGCTTTTAGTGGAGGAAAATCAGTGCAAAACAAACAGCCGCATCCCCCAGTGCCTGATCTCCAGCTGCTGCAATAGAACCACGGGCTCAGGAACAGCCCAGTTGCTTCCCTTTCTCACAAGCTTTGGTGTTGGAGCTGGGGAAGGATTTTTCCCTATGACTGCCTGTACGAAGTGTGAGCCGATGACACAAAGCTCAAGAATTTTCTCCGAACCAAAATCCAGGATATTTTTTTTTGGTTTTCCCTTTATGTTTTTTCTCTTCTCCTCTCTCTCTCAAAGGTTAAATGTTTCCCACAGGGTGCAAGAAAGGGTTATTGAAAGCAGCAGGTCCACTTTTGAATATTGCACTTCTGGTAAATCTCTGATCCAGCATCTAGTGGTTAACCACTGATACAGGAAATGACATTTAACGTTTTATCACTCAGCCAGAAATGGAAGAACAAGGCAAGTCTGTATGTGGTGAAGATGGATCATTGCCTACTACCTACCCCTTAAAGGCATATCATGCCATTTAAAATGAAATGTTTTTCAAGCAGGGGCTTTTTTCCCCCCTCTTTGTGTACCTTTCTGCTTAAGGCAGACTAAAAAACCTGGAAAACAAATCCCCTTCTTCCCTGCTCCCCCCCACCCCCGAGGTTTTGCCTGCTAAAATAGGGGTTATGGCTTTATAAACAACTTAAATCCTCTTTCCTGCTCTTTTGTATCTTTTGGAAGTGTATCCCAGGCCCTGGAGGAAGCTGGGAGCGGGGGGGGAAGCAGGGTGGGCGAGTAACCAATGATGGAAAATTGGTGTTTCAGTAGGTGGCACTCGCTGCCCTGACTCAGGGCTCGGCTCTCCCGGGCGTGATGTGCTGCTGCCTTTAGTCCAGGCAGTCCTGAGCAAACGTGCTAAAGTGGGAAAGGAAGAAAACAGTTAACAAAAAACAAACAAAAAAACAAACAAAAAAATCAAAAGACGGGGCTGGAACTTCAGCAATGATAAATAGTTGTGCGTTATTGATTTCCGTGTTGCTGCATCGGTTTACAGCAGCAAGCACCTGCCTTTTGTCACCACAGCAGCCGTTCTTGCTGTAGGAGCTGCTAAAACTTGGTCTGATTGCCGAGTGCATATTCAGGAAGCAAGCAAGCAAGCTCAGAAATTCAATGGTTAGGCACAGTTAAACTAAAATTCAAAAGGCTGTCAGATCTGCCTATATAAATTCTGACAGTTTCAGATGTTTTCATCATACATGCTGGAGTGAAAAAAAAAACAACAAAAAGATGCAGCATGGCACTTTCCACCTGCAAATGGGATATGTGGGCAAACATTGATTTTTCAGCTGTTCCAGAGGCCATTTTCACCTAATGACACAGTGTGAGATGTTTTCCAAGGAGTGAACTTTGCAGATTGCCAAAACTTTCCTGGAAGTGAGCACAGAAATGCATTAGAAAGCAGCATATTAAAGGTAGACCAGCTGTCCTGATCTGTGGGGCTGCATAACAGGATTTTCATGAGCCCAAGAGCCACAAGAAGCAAATTCTTCAGAGAGCCAGCGAGTGGTGGCAGCAGCAGAGTCCTCCATGAGGAGTTCAAAGGCTACGGATGAGGGCAGCTCTACAGAAGTCCTGCTGTTCTCTGGCTTGGCTGGAAGTGAAGCTGGATGATGCGGTGAGCACTTGGATGCTGGAAAGCTGGCTTGCTCAGTCCTGCAGCAAGGATCTTGGATCCCATCAGCCAGAACCTACCAGCACAGCCCTCCTGTAGCTGAAACACTGGCTCACTCAAAGTGTTTGAAAGCCATTCTTGCAGCACCACACGGGTAGCTCAGGCGGAGAAAATCAAAATGTGTACGCCATAGAGACAAGCTCATATTTGTGTTCAGGTGGGTCTGATGTGTACTGGAACTAGGGAGTATGGATCTGCAGTTAAACCCTCAGTTGGCATCAAAAATGGGGGACGTGCAGTTGTAGCTCTCAGCACACCCACTGTTCACTTAGAGTGTCCATTCTTCAGCATCCTGCTTATTTTTCCAGTTGTGGAAACCTGCTTAATACGGAATGCAAAGTGAAAAAGATGTGGAAGCTGCTTGGAGCATGTGGATAAGGGCTCTGCAGAAGCACACACACACCATCCACAGAGTTGCACATGCATGAAACCAGATTCTCAGCCCTTAAGGCTGCATATTTTTGAAACTGTTATGATGTATTTTCTACAGCTGAAAGCCCACCATGCTCAGGCATCCTGGTCTCTGTAAAAAACTCTCTTCTCTCCAGCCTTGAAAAGCAGTAGGATGCTCGTGCTGCCAGGAAGTCTGCAGAGACTTGAGCAGGTCTTTGACCCTTCTGAATGTTTGCCAGCAAACAGTGACTGTCAGGATCAGAGCCTTGAGGTACACCTTGGGAAGTGCTAGTGTTTATCTCTGCACTTGATTGCACCCAATTACTTGCTAGGAACATGTTCTTTGAAGAAAGATCTGGAGCTGGATCCTTCTCTCATTGTGACTCTGCCAGCTGCCGTCCCCAAAGCTATTTTTAATCAGACAAGCTTCTCCATCCCTGCCAAAAAACCCTCATAACAATTAATAACAATAAAATGAAGGCAGCCTGGATAAATGAGTTGTGCTGGCTCTATAAATCAGCGGCAAAGGCAGCTCAGGAAGATGGGTTCTGCATTGTTGATGTGCTGTCTTCCATTTTGGTGTAGCCTCGGTCTCCTGGTTCTCACTTGGTTGTGCTGCTGGTCTCCACGCTGCCTGTCGCAGGTAGGCTGGCAGATGGGCACCAGTACCTCCGCACAGCGGGCTGCTTTGATTCGCCTTGTTGTGGATGTGAGGAGGATGTGAATGATCCCCTCTACGTGCCAGCCGTCCTGCACGACAGTTCATTAATTCTGATGACACAGAGCTGCACCCACGGCAGGCTCGGCGCTTGGGTTAACTCCCGGCCCTGTCATGTCGCAGCCTCTGGTGTGATAATTTGCCTGCAGGCACGTGTGTCCCTGTGCTGTGATCCTGTCAGAAGCTGGGCCGTTTTGGGCTGGATCAGAGCGTGGACAGGAGGCCCCCAAGGACAGGCTGCCACCGAAGCCACTGCAGGCAGTGATGCCATTAAGCAGGAGGTGGTACTGTGTGCTCTGCCAGCGGACCCCGTGCCATGCTGCACTGCTGCTGGAGGCCTGCTTGCCGGGGTACAAGCTGCTGTTGCTTTAACCACATGTTAACAAAACATTTCCTGGCAGTTTTCTTCAGGAAAAAAAAACGGGGGGGGGAAGGAAAAAAACCAAACAAACATAGAAGCACAAGTCCAAAGGTATGGTCCTGCCCAAGTCCCATGCTGGCTGTCTGTATTTGGTTTGCTTCTTCCTGCTGGACAATGTATTTCTCCTCAACCCTGGCTCCAAACTGATGATAATAATGCTCTTCAGCTGTTATTTCCTACTCCGGAGCTGGAAGCCTTCTCTGGTGAGGAGCTGCACTATTTTAAGGATTCTGGAAGGAAAGATAAATAGGAAATGGAAAAAGAAGAGGGAAGGAGAGAGAAAAAGTAAGTAAGCAAACAACCCCCACCACCTCCACCATATAATCTGTCTCCCAGAAGAGCGTGACTGCCTCACAAACAGTAAGGATCGCTTTCCCAGGCCCTGTGGGATGGCACATTCATCTCCTGGGGAGAAAACACTGAAGCTGCTCCATCAGTTCCTCAGCCAGCAAGGGCACTGCAGAGATCACTGAGAAGAAAAGAATGTGAAAGCAGGGACAACAGGACAGCAGCCTGAGGAGGGCCCTGGTAGCTGTGGGGAAAGAGAAGGAGAAAGCTGGCTCCTGTTTCTCATGCCTACTAATCTTACATCCTTGGGATTCATTTCTAAAGTGTGCCTGTGGAACTGAACTGAAAGTGGTGTACTTTCTGAAATTGCTGCTGGCAGTAGCCATCTCCCTTTACAAACCTGTTGGGCTCGCCATGAGGAAGCACATGGAGAGAGCCTCTCGCAAGCCCAGCCTCCCTGGGCTCCAAGACTTGCATGACAGAAGGGAATACACGTGTTTTTCACAGATACTTTCTTTTCCACAAAAACTCCAAACAAAACAAAACCCCCCAAACCCCTCCTTCACTGGACACTGATAGCTGGTGTCATCCCTTGGCAGAGGTGCTGAGAAGACCTCAAAATACTAATCCCAAAAGGAATGTGACATGGCCAAGGTTGTCTATGTGTTTTAAGAGATGAGAACAGGGGGGATTTTTGTGAGTGGTGGAAGGCAAGCTGCTCTGATTTTGCCTCAACTGCTTTGCAGCAAGCTCTGCACACACATCCAGAGGCTGTTGAAGTCACTGTGCAGGCCCTGTGCAGCCACATGTCTCCTCTCATTCGAAAAGTCTCAGCTCCTGCCATCAGGTGAGGAATTCCCACCATCCCCATTCAAATCAGCCCTAGATGGTCATCTCAGTCCTGAGGTCAGGGCCGGTCTGCAAAACCAGGCCTGGGACTGTGGTGGTCTGGCAACAGGCTGGTGTGGAGCGGGTGTGTAAGCACAAAGCACAGGGTTCAGGGACAAAGTCAGGCTGACTTACCATGTTCTGCAGGGAACACCCAAGCTTTATTCCTAAACTTGCTATTGTGAATTTTTGGGAACGAGCTCTACCGACATGAGTGTCCTTATGCTGTTGGAACTAGTGATGGTGGTGGCTTTCTACTGTGAAACAGAGTAAGCAGCACTCCAGTGAAATCCATGGGTGATCTTGTGGTTGTCATGTATCCACTCAAACACTTCATGAGCCTTTTAGTGGTGGTTTGAATTTTAGAAAACAAGCAGAGCAGTAGAGGAAGAATAGAGGTAGATCTTAGAGCTGGGCATTGTGTGTTGTGCAAATGTAGTCTTCCACTGCAGACATCTAAGTGTTCTGATGGTTTGTGTAATTACACTTTTTTTTTTTGTAAGAAGTGAAAAACGCATCAATGCTGCTCTGGGGAAGACTGTGAACACCCTTATAAACAGGAAAGTGATATGAAGCAATTCAAGAGAGATTAAAGAATGTCTGGAAAACAACAATACAAGTTCCAACTTGGAAAAATGCAAACTGGAGAAAAACAACTTGAAACTCAAATATGCAGCAGGAATAAATTGTGTTGAAGAGATCTAGGAATGATAGCAGCTAGCTGATTGGAAGTGGTATTTCTTAAGCTGCAGAAGTGGGCAATGTGTGGGAAGGCACCCTCTTACATGTGGGAAGGCAGAGCATGTGGAATATTGCCCTGAGTCCTGTGTACTGCACTTCTAGGCAGACAGAAGCATGCTGGAGGAGATTCAAGAACAGCAACCAAAAAAAACAGGGGGGAGGTTGTCTGTGAATATGCCATCCCTAAATTTTTCTCCATGAAGTAGTCAGAAGATGACAAAGAGGGAATGTGGTAACTGTCGCCAGTGTTAGAGAAAAGTAAATGCTAAACAGATTTACTTAAGGATGTATGCAGGGGGATAATCAGGAGTAATGGGAGTGCTCCTATAAAAAGAACATTGAAGTGAATCTCAGGAATCTCCTCGATGGAGAGATGTGCAGTGCCTTGCAAGGAAGTGGTGGAAACTTCATTCCTTGGGGACATCTAACACTTGACCACACAAAGCACTAGGAAGTTTATTAGGGGAAATGACTGCATTGGATAGGCGGGGGAAGTATGATACAAAAGATCACTTTCAATTTATCTGAATGTATGATATGAATGGGAAAATATGTACCAGGATGTTCGTGATTTCCACATTCAACGGGCTTAAGCTGCCTTTCATTTACAGTAATGAGAGACCAATTTATTCCCAAAAGGTTCCTCTTTTTTCCACTTTACCAACTGTACCTTTCCTAATTTGTGCTGTGAAACAATAACCTTAGAGCACAGGGGATTGGGAAGCTTTTTCTCAGAATTAACAATAGTTTTGTTGGAAAATCTCATTTTTTGGGTGGATAATGCCAAAACATAGGGCAGAAGGTAGTTGTGTTGAATTCATAGATGTCACCTCAGTGTGGTGCTCCTTCTAGATTTCACTGGGAAGCAGCTCGCTGTTCTTCATGGAGGCACCTGGCTTTTATAAATTTCCACGTGGGTTGTAGGAGCCACTTGCATTTGCCATTAAAATTGGCTGCCAGAATATGAGTTTGCCCTCGTTGTTTGATTGGGATGTTTAAAAGCTGTGCTATCCCTACAAAAAGACAAACAAAAAGTTATACACGCAACAGAAAAGGGTTTACAGCTGCAATGTTTTGCAAAGCACACACCTCCCATCTGTGGAAGCGCTTCCCCATCCCGCCGGGCGCACAGCAAGCACCGCATTCCTGTGGGCTCTGAAGGCTTTCAGTGTTGCCTAGGTATTCGGAGATCAGGGAGTCAAGCCGTAGCTTCAGAGCAATAGGAGCTAACCAGGGAGAGTGGAAAAAGAGAGAAATGTGCGTCTGGATGTGCTGCAAACCCAGCCTCGAGCAGCTCCTCCAGAGGCGTGCCTTTGCTGCAGCACTGGGTCAACCCTGTGCTCATTAGCCTTGACAGTCTCTCTTGACAGCGTGCCCTCTCTATAATCTAAAGCTGTGCTTGGGAGATAAGGGCTTTGTGTACTGGTTATAAACAGCAAGGCTGGAGTGGAAATTCACAGGGCTGGAAGTCAGAGCGCAGCTTTGCAGCTACGTTGAGAAAGCCTCAGAAACGGTGAGGGCTCGTTCTCCCTGCACATTCAAAGCAGCTTCTCCTCCAGTCTCTCACAGGGCATTTGTTTGTGCTTTGTGTTCTGCCCCCACCTACACAAGTCCTTGTGCTGAAAGGTTTTTCTTGTTTTATTCTGGAGCCACTTTGGATGCATTGTCCTCTCCCAAGTGCTTTGTACTTCTGACAAAGCAAGGTGCTTGTATAACATTGCTGAGGGGGACGGAAAATAGCGGGATTGGGGGAAAAACACTTATCTTAGGAAACTTTTAAGAATCTAGTTTTGTTTTGTGTTTCAGAGCATAGGCTGATTTTCTCTTGAAATGTCCATAGTTCCATGGTATTTGTCTTCTTGCACGTCTTTGGCTCTTAATTGGTTTGGAAAATTCCCATGTTTATTCACTATGAGAGTACTGAGAGCCCTCCCACCACCATTCTTGCCCTGCATATTATCAGATCTTAGGGGAAAGCTGGACTTGGCAAGTTCTCCTTCATTAAAAGAAAAAGGAAAATCTAACACTTCTATGTGGGTGAAATGAATAGAGCTGTTAGTGGTTCTCAGTAAAGGATAGGTGTGGGTTTGGTAGGAGAATATTGTCTAATAGCCTTGGAAGTCATCTAAAGATATAGCAGTTAGAATAAAGACATCAGCTGTGAAAGGGTGCACAGCCTTTGAGCTTTCTACCCTCCTGTCCTCCAGCTTTTGTGTTGTCCCAGACTAATATTCCTTTTGACTCACCCACCTGCTTGGTGGTTTTCAGTGGGCTTGTCAAGGCAAACAAGGTGAAAAACATGGGAAGCTAAAGAATAGGTTTCTAACCAGTATCCTGTTTAGAGCAGTATTTTATGACCCTGAAGTGGAGGCAGCATCTTACTCCATTCAGCTCTGTCCTCAGTGAGCACATACTAAGTGTTACAAGAGCAGCTGTAGCCCAGGACCTGGTGGGGACATAGGAAATCAAGCAGAGGGAATATCAGAGGTGTACCCAGGTCTACAGATGGTCTGTGGAGGTCCCCAGAGTGAGGAATTAATATAGCAAGCTGTTCATCTTTGATTCTGTGTTCTTACTGGACTCCAGCATCCAAACTGTTTTCCATTCCTGAGGTTTCTGTGTATCATCTCTCAAATCCAGCATCTCCTTGTCTGTCTGCCAACACAGTGAAAACCTAGACCTCGGGACCTTGGTATGGCCACCCTTCCTTCACTTTTACTGAAGCATCCTGAGTGCCAGCAATTCTGATCCTCTCAAGTCTCCTAAACAACAACCTCTCTTTTTTGCTCCTTGCTCTGACCACTACATTGCTCATCTCTTTGCTTCCTTTTGCTGGATGACTCCTCCCCACTTTTGCTGGCCCTACCCTTCTTGTCAAACAGATCTATCCCCCATGGGCCTTTTGCAAAGGTGACCTGGCTGTCACACCCCAAAACCCCATTCTGGCTGGGACACATTCGTCCTGGGTGTCTGCAAAAACATTTTCCTCTCCTTTGGATCTCTGAAAAGCTGCCACTCCCCACACTCCACCGGCACCTACCAGGTATGTCAGGAGCTGGGGCTGCTTGGTCAGTGCCAAATAGTGTCCTTCTGTTATTGATACTTTGTCCTTCGCTCTCTCCTTCACATGAACCTAAATAAAGGTGAGATTGTGCAGAGGATATTCATGTGACTTCCTTAATTTCAGGCTACGAAATCAGGTGGAGTCAGTTAGGTTCCCTACAGAGTCAATAAAGGAAGACAATGTCTAATAAACCTCCTAAGTTGTCCTACCCTTCTCCACCGATTGCATAAGGAGCTTATTTATCTAACTTAGGTAACAAATATATCCCCCTGAGGATAATAATAAAAATATTCCCCTTCCTCTCTATGCCCAGCTTCTTCTCTGAGAAAGACAGTGTTGGGGAATTACATGTGTAGTAAAGAAAGGCAGGCACAGGGAGCAAGGAGGAGAGAAACTGAGGGGAGATGAGGATGAGAGACTGGGGTGATGTCAAAGGAAGAACAGGAGATGAGATGAGGTAGTTGGAAGGATCCTCAGGAACAAATAAACTTAAGAGGTGGAAGTGGAGGAAAGATAAATGCAGGAGAGACACTGAAGGAAAAGGGAAGAGAGCAGCAGGAGGCAATATGATGCTTATCAGAGAAGTGTTTGTGAGTGGGCAGGCAGGAAGCAGCCACCAGGAAGGAAAGATACATTTGAAGTGATACCAAATGTAAGTCTGGGGTAGAAGGGCCAGCTGTGATACTAAAAAGCCAGAGAAGGGAAGGAAAGGGGAAGAGGAAGGGGAAGGGAAATAGGAAGGGGAAGTGGAATAGGAAGGGGAAGTGGAACAAAAGATAGTGAGCTCAGGAAACAAATGCTGACAAACATTTAAGGAATGACACTGTGCCAGAGGAAGGTTTGGTTGAACCCAATGACAGAAATGGTCAGACAGAAAAAAAAAAAGCAGCAGTAAGTGGAGAACAAATGAACAGAGGGAAGACACTAAAAGGAGAGTAGGCACAGAGACCAAGGGTCTTGGCTTGCTGTCTTGGAGTCTTTCCAGGGACTTTAGTGGGAGCAGATTTGGGCCCGGAGCATTTGAAATGACTGTTACATAGACTTTAGCCAGAACTCATTCTCATAACTCCTATGTAAAAATTATGTATCTTCAAAGCTTTTGTGGATCTGTATGTATGCAGCCCCAACCCTGCCAATCCCCACACTGCAAAACCCTAGATTTTTGCTGCACCCTCTGGGGACTGAATAGGATTTGAGCTCTCCAAGTATGTAAACACTCGCTGTTTGGTTTGCACCTTGCCACTGCAAATAAAACCACTAACCTACAAAGTAGAGCAGCTTAACTGTCTGTAAAATAGATACAGATCAAGGTGTCACAGAGGTGGACCCAAGACTGCTCGGTATCCATGCAAAGCAGCAGTTTCCAGCTGGAATGGTCCCCGTACTGTCTTAGTGAATTTCTGATCTGTGATTTTGGAAGGCTGTTCCCTGCCAGACTGTTTTTGCCCTTTCTTCCCTCCATCCCCTTTCCTCCTAAGGAATGACCACAATGCCTCTGAAAGTAAACAAAGCACAGGACAGGTTTGGCAGGACCTTTCAAAAGGAAAATATTCCCTCTCCGTCTGAGTGGTTATGAATAATGATCTCTGTAGCACTTTTAGTTCAGACTTCAAAGCCGTTGTCACTGAGGTTGTGTCAAAGTTGATTTGAAACACAGACTGACAAAATGAAAGCACTCACAGGAAATACAATTCTTGCCCAGAACAGATTGTCAGAGTACCTGTGGCCACTTGGGTTAAGCTGCTTTCATAAATGATTCGATTTCTCTGCTCAACAACCCCTACTGGCTTTCTGTCCATCATTGCTCTTCCACAGGGAAGTGTGGCTTTTAATGCTGCCTTCGAGAAAGACAAAGGGTGCAAATCTGATGAGCATCTTCAGAAATGGTCCCTCTGCAGCATCATCAGCACCTGGCACTGCTGCCCCGGGCACTGCCATCCCAGTGTGATGATTTTTCCATGAGCTGCGGTAATTTGCCTGCTATCAAGCTGTGTTTGATGAAGATCAGAGCTGAAAATAAGGCTAGATGAAATCTGCTTGGCTAATTTGTGTACCTCACCCTCTCTAAGCACTCAGCCTCTCGCCCTTTGCCCTCCTCCTAAGAACAGAGCACTTGCTGAACCGAGATGTATCACCCTGCTCTGATGCCAGGGTGATGAACGTGAAACAAAAAGCACATGAACACAGCCACCCAGCAGCCCTGTCACAGCTGGAGGGAGCCCAGTCACTGTTTGTTAGGCTGTTAGCATGTTATGCTCCCTGGGCACGACTTTCCAAGCTCTGGCAATGTGTGCTCCTTCTCCAAGCCAAATAGAGATGCCTCCATCCACTTAAAAAAAACCCTCCAAAAGGCAAAACTCCACAGGTAGACACTGCAGACAGTCGGTGCAGAATGTTCTGGAATCCATCTTGCTGACAGAACAGCAGGAAGTGGGGTTTTTTCCCTTCTTTTGGCCACAGATTGACGCCACATTGTCTGCATTTACCTCCTTTTGCTGCGGCTTTCTGGCAGTGACAACCCCAAGGCTGCTGAGTACGGATGGTCAGTACCTACCCATGGACAGAATGGGTTCTTGTTCAACTTCTGTGCATGTACGCTCTTCGGTGAGACCTCTGGGTGTCTGCTCTAAACTGACTACTTTTGTGCTTGGGTATGTGTATGCACATGTTGGTGGCCAGTAATGGGTGTGGAGCAACTTTAGTACCTCTAGGTTCTAAAAGAAATGGCCCAAATCAGGGCGATTAAAAAAAATCAACCCAAAACAAAGAGAGAGGACAACAGAACAAATTTTCTCTCCACAATTGTAAGAGGGGTTTTGCGGGATTTTTGTAGAGGTAGAAATTGGGTTGAATTCTGTAAGGAGCTGCTGAGGCTGAAATCTGCTTTTGGCTCAGAGGCCACCTCAGATGAGAGGTGCAGACCCAGATTTTGGAAAAATGCATGTGCCTCTGCTTTTGGATGCCAGCAACCTGTTTTTGCAGAGGCACTGAGTTGTTTTTTTGATCTCAGTAGGAGTTCTGGGTGCATTAATGCTCATGCAAATCAGACTGTGAGTATCTAAAGTTGGGCAGCCAAAAGCACAGGCGCCCCAAATTTGCAGGCTGCTTATTACATAATCATGGCTCAAAAACCTCTCTGCATTTAATTTTCCCATGTTGATAATGCTGTGACTCTAAAATGTTCCTCAAATGGATCCTGGGATGAGAGTTAAGCCTTCATTTAGCTGGAGAAAAAGGATCCCTGTCAGTGACAGCCATACTTGCTGTATTACAGGAAAATGTGTATTAAAAGATCTACAGTTTTCTTCTGATTCTCCTTGCCCATCCTATGTCCTTGGATACACTGAGTATATCTGTGGTCCTGGTTGTGCACACCAAAAATAGTAGTCTTGAAAACATGCTATGAGCTGTTCTTAGTGTTTGCAACACCCAGTAGGGAGGTGGTCATGGTTTTGCTCAGTGGCTAAAGTGAATGGTTTTGGGAGAAGTGCTGGTTCAAGGCAAAGAAGATCAGGATTTTTTTTCCCCTTGAAAAATAAAAAAAAGAAAGCCAAGCATTTCTTATTATCTTGAAATGCTATACATGATCCAGAGTGATATAGTCTCCTTCTTATTCCTGTTAATTAATATCTTCCTTATAGAAATTTAGGTCAATCTTTAAATGAAAATTTCCATCCTGAAGTGAAAAAGCAAGAAGTTTCCATTTGACATTTCTGGAGCAAATAATTTTCAGGTATGCCAGACTAAACTATTTCAATGCTACAATTTTTTTTCCTGCTTGTTTTCAGCTGGAACTCTTTGCTTCACTTGACCTGAGCTTGCAGCTCTTGACAGTCCATCTGAAACAGCTTTTTCCCAGAAAATGCACTATTCACAAAAATAGCTCATCCAGCTGAACCCGGGCAGAAGATTTTAGTCTCATCTGGTTGGTTACTGATTTGTAAACTGGCCAGCAGCCTGTAGCCTGGTAGCCAAGTTGCCAAATTGTTCTTTATTTCTGCTGAATGAACTTCCAGGAACGCCAGTGAGTAAGCAGGGCCCAGTTTCATTAGGCAGCACACATCCATGTAAAGCCAAGCTCACCTGTGTTGCGAAGAGCATGTTTCTACCAGGTAATGAAATCAGCTGGAACAAAAAGGTATTTGAGGGCTGCAAATAAACTAGAAGCTTCTGCTGAAAAGATAATTGAGAGATCGTGTGCCTTGTCCAAAGGCATTGAAAGCAACAGGAGCCTAAGGGTGAGAGACTGGGAGGTAACATGAGCTACGTTTGGATACTGGCTTGGGATTTTGTTCAGGGTAACAGGCAATAAGTGCTGGGGAGCTCCTGTGCAGCCCTCCAGCAGGAATATCTCACCTGACTTCAAGGTGGTGTTATTATTCTCCTCAGCTTCCTCACTGGAAACTTGGTGCCGGTGATAGAAAAGATTGGATGTCAAAATGTGGCCAATTAAATGATTAAACTTTTAGTTTCTTTTCTGTTGTGTGCCTGATGAAGAAAACGAAAGCGGGTATTGGTGGTCGTGACGACGAATTTCCAACTGGATTTTTTTTGGATGGGTTCAAGGCATGAGGGTTGGAAGGTCTGGGCATTGGACAGCCCAGCTGCTCCCTCAGGCCAGCCAGCCGCAGGTCGTGCAAGCAGCGGGGACCCAGGCAGCTCACCCGGTCTGTCCTAGGGGCTGGGGGAAACCCACCTCGCCCTTTGCGATGCCACCAAGCCGAGGCACTGCTGCAGCGCAGCCGTGTTGTGACAAAAACTCGGTTTTTCTTTCTGGCGGAATAGAGATCCATGAGAAGTCTTCCATGGGGGTGCTGCGGGCCCCCAGGCAGGTTGGCGGGGAGGGCCCGGCCCCGCAGCGCACGCGGGGAAGGAGGGAGCGGACGGGCCTGTTCCGGCAGGCTGCGAGGGGAGAGCGCTGGAAGTGCCCCGACTGCACCACTGTCCTCCCCGCCCGCCGTGGATCCCTGCCCGGCCACAGCTCCGGAGCAGGGAGGGGAGCCTGCATGGCACAGCTCCCTGAAAGCACCGTGTCCTGAGGGCACCAGGCCCGGCGGGGCCAGGGAGGGGATTGTCCCGCTCTGCTCTGCTCTGCTCTGCTCTGGGGCAGCCGCACCTTGAGTACTGTGTGAAGTTTTGGGTGCCACAATATCAGAAAGACATGAAACCATTGGAGAGTGTGCAAAGGAGGGCACGAGGATGGTGAAGGGCCTTGAGGGGAAGCTTGTGAGGAGCAGCTGAAGACACTTGGTCTGTTCAGCTGGAGGAGACTGAGGGGAGACATCGCAGTTACAGCTTCTCCTGAGGGGAAGAGGAGGGGCAGGCACTGAGCTCTGCTCTCTGGGACCAGGGACAGGACCTGGGAAGGGCTGGAGCTGTGTCAGGGGAGGTTTAGGCTGGATATCAGGAAAAGGTTCTTCCCCCAGAGGGTGCTCACGCACTGAACAGGCTCCCCAGGGCAGGGTCACGGCCCCAAGGCTGCCAGTGCTCTCAGGCACAGGGTGGGATTGTTGGGGTGTCTGTGCAGGGCCAGGAGTTGGACTCGATGGTCCCTCCCTCCCAACTCAGGATATTCCGTGGTTCTGTGATTCTGCTGTCCAGGGGGACGTTCCCCTTCCTCAGCCCTGCTGGGCTGCGGCTCTGCCCCCCGACTCCACAGCAGCTGCTAAAAGCCGGGCACTGGAGAGGCAGCCCTGCGCGTTGCAGTCCCTCATGGGCACATGGGTTGTCTTCCAAAGACAGGGAGCCCTCCTGCATAGCGAGGACAAGGCTCCTGGAACAAGGCCTGCCACTAAGGGAGGTTTCAGAGGTTGCAACACGGATCTGGGCTTTGAGGAAGCCGAGATTACCACGGCATGTCCTCCTCTGCCCTGCTGTGCTGTCGGTTTCCCCCCAGGCACTGTGTGAGAAAGTGAGCATGGATTTAATTGCCGTGGTGGCACAACATCCAGATGTTTTGAATACTTCTGTAGATTCCTCCTTGTTTGTGATGTGGTTAAGGCTGCTGGCAGCAAGGTGGGGAGCGTTTAATTTTGTGTTAGAGGAGAGAAAGTGATAACCCACTGTGATAGATTGGTGCCTGCTTCTTGCTGGGGCCACTGCTGCTGCCAGGAGTGCTAGGTGGGGGGGTGAGGGCTGGAGATGCAGGGGGCCCCAGAGAACCCTGGGGAAGGGGAACATGGCCTGGGACAGGCACAGCAGCTTGGTGGTGAGTGAAGGCTGCTGGGCTCAGCCCTTGGCAGGGGGCTGAAGGTGCACATGAGCAGCCAGCAAGGGCTTCTGCTCTGCTCCGCCTCATCACAGTTGTAGCTCTGGAATTAAGGTCTCACACATCTTTGATCCTGAACAAAACCTCACTTGGGTCAGCACGTCGATGCAATTTTCCTGGGGGATCTTGGATAAAATGCTGGGGCCAAATGTTGCCTCTCCGGCCTCACCCCCAGCTGGACAGAGCCAGTGCAGCCCTTCCCATTGTGGTCCCTGGCAGCCCACACCCAGCCCACAGCCCCATGCACTGGGGTTACTGACTCCCGTTGGGCCCCTCAAGAGTGGAGTCCCAGCCCTGCAGTTCAGCTGCTGGTAACTGGAACTCCTGTGAAGTCCTGCTGTGTTGTGGACAGGGGGGCAGTGGGAGCAGGCATGCAGGACAGGTCCGAGCACTAACCAGCATTAAAAAGTGACTGCATGAAACAAAATCAAGTGGCTGTTGAAACATTTGCTGCCACTGCTTGTGGAGGATTATGCATTGTGCTTTTTTGTGTCTGGACTGTACATCCCAAGATGCAGCTGAGATTGAAGCACCACTTCTAGACGAGGATGTTGCTTTGGATAGACACTGCCTGCAGCTGCCTGAATGTCTAGATATGAACATCACTTATTGCTCTCAGTCTGTCTGGTAAGTGCCAAGCACTGATCTTAGCTGGGCCCTCATGCTGATGATGGCTGCTGAGTTGGTGCTTCTGCATGCAATGTTGGTAATGGATGTTCCAGCTCCCATCTGGGGTCAGGTGTTTAATGTCCATCTGGTTTCAATCATGCTGTGCCAGTTTATCACACTGAGTTATAGACCCCTGCTTCCTGGGAAGGTCCTTTGGGGAACAACACGCCGTCACTGGCAGAAAGAGAAGTAGTTGCAGATCTAAGCTGTATTTTCTGCAATCCTTCTGCGGTGAGTGTGTGCAGCTGTAACTTTCACAAAGCTCTTTCTCCTTTTATCTTTGTCTCCTTGATGGAATGAACAGCCCCTGAGCATCCTTTTCTCCCTTCCTAAGGTTGGGAGATCAGCTCTGCCTCTGTGGCAGTAGCTATCCCACTGAGTTCCTCACCTCATCAGCTGAACTGGCTCCCTGAAAGTGAGTCCATGCAGGAGGTCGGATTTAGTTTTGCTTGATTTTAAAGAAGAAGAATGTTCGTGCATTTTATATATAGACTAAGGGCCCACACAAGGAAAAAGTTTCTGATTGGTCCTGATGCAATGTGTTTGGCAGTGGAAAAAAAAATGTGGGTGGGGAATACAACACCTACTGCAATATCCTTCTTGACTCCTTGTAGGGGGAGGGAAGAGAACGAAAGCAATTTGTCTTTGGCAGGCACTTGTGCTATTCTGTGGGGCTCTGAAGCTGTTGACTATCAGTGCAAGCAAAGATCTGCACACCTAGTGTCATACTTGTGTAAAGATGTAAAAAAAATCAAAGCCGGTCACAGAGTTAAATTAAATTAATTAATGACTCCTCACATGATGCTAAATGACAAAACTGAACCCCCAAAATCCTCTCAGGGTCTTTCTTGGACTTTACCAGGCAGCAAAGGACCAGAAGGGTTCAAGGTGAGGGGAAATGGCTCAGGGGCAATCAGGGACATTAGGAAAGTACCTGCTGCCTCTGTGAACAGAGCAACACCCACCTATCTTGCAACACCCATCATCTTTCCCCACTTCATCTTCACTGAGGCTGTGAAGATCAAAATACTAGTGGGAGCTGGCAAGTGAATATCCTGGGGATTTCAGAGCCTGGGAATTTCAGCAATCTTGTGTGGAGGTGGTTACTCCTGTGGCCAACTCCTCATCCAAGAGGAGAGGATGCTGGAAGTGTGTGTCACACTGCCAAGGAAGCAGCCAGGAGACTATGCTGTGTTTTGGATAATCAGATATAACGTGTACTGAAGTGAACTCTCTCTCCAGAGGATTTTTATCTTGGAAAGGATGGGGCTTCTCTCTGAAGCCTACACGCAGGGTGGTCTCGACACAGGAGGCTACCAGTGGCAGACAACAGCATTGTTTGAAGATTCATGGTGCTCCTGGGTGAATAAAGGGGCAGCACCCAGGTAGGACAGCAGGGTCTGGCTCTGGGAGCTGGGGCATCCTCTATGAACCGTGGGAGTGCTGCTTGTCTTCCATGTTCCTCTACCCCGCTCTCTTTCCTCTGCCCAGCCATGAACCCTCAACAAAGGAGCTACAGAGTCTTTTGAAACAAAACTGTTGGGTTTGTTGGTCACTCTCAGGTGGCTGCACAGAGCAGCTGGGGAGGTCATAGTAGAAGGATGGAAAATAAGTGGTGAGGGCTGCAGCTGAAAGCCTCAGAGAGCTGTGCACATATGAGCTCTTCTGAAGCATGTCAGCCAGCTCAGATAGCAGGACAGCCATGCTGTCTGACAGTGTGCAAAGACTGTGCCGTGACCCAGGAATTCAGTTTTCCAGCCTGGTTTGCTCGAAAGTGAAAATAGTTGTGGGTGTGTTGGGTTGGGATGGATGTCAGAAAGCAAAAAGGGAATGGCAGCATGGAGGACCACGGGATGCAGATGGCCACAGAGAGCTTGCCCAAGTGGGATCCAGCTGGGCTGTGGTTTCCCACTCCTCTCCCCACTTTGGGATGCTTTTTCCCACTATCCATCCTACAGCAGCACTGCTGCTTGTGTGGTTTGGGCAGTGAGTCAGACCGAGGAGCTGAAAACCAGCCTCTTCCTTCTGTGCAGGTTATTTTCACCAGGTCAGTGTGCGTGGGGGCTGCCAAAGGGCTGGTGCTGGCACCAGGAGGGGTGTGGGAGTACGTGGGAGGACCTGGGTGTACCAGACTAACATGTGAGGCTGCAGATGTGGGAGGGAGATTCCTTACTGTCAATTAGGGTGATGCAGGTTGTGTTGGTTGCTCCCAAGGATGTGGAACAGGGGCAGAAAGAGCTGGGGAGCTGTACTACGTTTTTATCCTTTTTCCCCCTTGTTAGTCTCAGGTGGAGCTGTGTGCTCCTCTCCTTTCTGCGGGTGCTCCTGGAAGAAGTGTATTGTCTCCTGCTGCTTTGTAACAACTACTCACGATTGCCCCTGCGCTGACACCTCTGCTTTCCCACACAGGCACATCCATTCCTGTAATTCGATGGATTTACCAATATGTCCTCAGTTTGTTTACACGTTAAGACACTGTAGATTTTCACAGAGGCAAAAGGCAGCCGGCACACTCAGAGACAGTTCCTGTGTCCATGGCCTGTGATTTTTATTCAATTTTGTTTTGTTTCAGCATCCATAAGATTTAATGACAAGCAAATCATTTGCCTGATTGGTCACGTTATTACCACAGCTCTTGGTTTGGTGGAGGATAGGAGCAGCTGTCACCTCTGAGATGTCCCCACTCCTGGCAAAGCTGGACTTAGCGATAGATTCAGTTACAGCACAAAGCCTGTGAATTTTTCTTCTGGCTTCCTAGGGATGCTGGCAGCGCTGCAATGAAACAGGAGATCAAAAGAGCAAAAGACAACAGGACATTTATTTTGTGGATTGGAAATTGCTCCCTCACTGCATGCAGACCACATGTGGCTGCAACCCACAGGAGGCATCTGTCTTACATAAAAAGTATCAAGGTGGAAGAAGTAGGAGTGAACTAGATGCTTGTTTTCTGATTAGGACTGCTTAAATGGCTCTTGAAGAGGTGAATGAATTGATTTTCCCCTTTGCTTTTCTGGCAATCAGCCTTGGGGTCTAACAAGCTCATTACAAATAGCCTTGTGCCTGTCACTAACAGGTAAAGAAGAGCAGAATTTCTCTTCCCTTTCCCTTCCCCTCTGCACAGCAGCAGCTACAGCTGTTCAGCAAAGCCTCACAACACTTCTTTTCGGATTTTTTTTTCCGAAAAATGACTTCCCAACCCAAGACACAAGGCTTGGTTGACATTTTGTGGAGGAAGGATGAAAAAGGACAGAGCAGAAACATTTCCCTCTTTTGTAAACAAAAGCTGGGAGAAAAACAGTTGTTTTGAATTTAAAGAAAATGTTTTCATTTGGAAAACGAATAATTTCCTGAAAGACTTATGGCTGAATGAAAAATGCTTCCTTTTTTGTGAAATTCTCTCCGATAAACATTTACCCTTTCGCAACTGCCTCTCACACCCATGGCTGTGTTCTGTTGCTGGCTTTTCAGCAGGGACTGAGCGTCTCTGCCTCTGCCCCTTCCCATGCAAAATCCGTGGGTTTTGTTGACTTCAGTGAAAACTGTACGTTAATCAGTCCTGTAGGAAGTTGGACCATAGGTTCCTAAGTCTTGAGATGGACTTGTTTTTATGAAGTGGGTTCTTTTTCTTGTACAACAGCCTTTTGATGTGAAATTATTTCTATTGAAACTCTTCCACCTGGGAAATACATGACTTGACAACCCTGGATGCCTCAGTCCTTGAGAGGTCTTAGGTCTGAGGCTGATTTTGTGCTGTCAGTTCATCTGTGTTGGGTTTTGATGGATGTCAGCACTGAATCCAGGTCTCTGAAAAGTACCATCAAAACAAATGGTTGTGTTTTTCACTCCAGGGTGGGAATTGACTTGGTTGAGTAGGTTGCTGTGAGGGTCAAGTCTTATTTTTGTAGTAAACCCTCAATTTTTCCTGGGTAGGATATTTTTTGTGGACGCTGCTCAGATCTCTATGTTGCACAGATTTTGTACAGCCCTAATTTCCATTGGCTTTAGCAGAGCAAAGGTGTCACTTCATGCATGAAATTGTTACTGTGGGACGGCAGATCTCTCTGGCCTGTCTTCCTCCTCTTCTGTGTAAGGTTGAGGAAATTTCAGTGATGGGTCAGATTATGTGAATTAACTACTCGGTGAAGTCCTGGCCATGTGAAATTTGTCTGCCCATTAATTATTCTTGCTTGCTGATTCCATGGAATTTTTAGGAGTGATCTGGGATGTGAGTCGGGGGGGAAGAGTCTGTGAGGCAGCATGTTCCAAAGAGCATTCACCAACACTAAGAATATTTTGAAAAGAAATAACGAAACAGGCAGCCTCTTTTGCTGATGAGTTTGCTACTGTATTCGCAGGCAATCTCCCCAGGGTCATTCCCAAGCGGAGAGAGAACCTCCCACCCTAGCTGGAGGGTTGGAAGAAGCATGGTTGTTGGGTTACCTGGGCTCTCATGGGACCAGAAAGACGCCTCTATGTGTGTTCCTCCCTTTCCCCGTTCTGTTTCATGTCAGCCAGTTCCCAAGAGACTGAGGTGCTCTCTGGAGCCTTTCCTGCAGGAAAGGACTGATCAGCACCCCAAGAAACAAGTTTGGATGTGTCCTGCAGCTCTCTGGGCCAGGAGCAGCCCCTCCAGGAAGCTACTATGGAGCTGCAGTTCCTCCCTTGCATTCTGCTTACTTACCTGGAAAAAAGAGTCAGAGTTGCACTAATTGCAGTCAGTAAGGATCTCCATGTACAAATGGGAATATCGTGGTTTACAGAAGTCAGAGAAGAGAAGCATAATGAAAACTAATGGTTGGAAGCAGAATTAGGATGGAGTTAAATGGAAAGAAAGGGACACATTTTAATGCAGGACATGGCAAACCTTTGGTACAGGGGAGGTGGAGTCCTTGTTCTGCAGGGCTTTGAATAGAGACCTGCTCAGGTCCTGCAAGTACACATTGGCCAAGTGAAAGTTACTGACGTTGGCCCTTCCCTTGGTGAACATTCCCAGCTTTCCTTGTCCTGATGATCCAAACTGACTCTTTGCTTGCCTCAGCTTTCATGCCACCCCGGCTTCTTTTCCTCACTTTCTTCTGACGAGTCATGCACTCACATCTTTCCGGAGCCTACTGGAAACAATACCTGCTTTGTTTGAGCTGTCTTCAGTTCCTTCCCTTTTCCTTGTCAAACACTAGGAAAGGTTGAGTTGGAAACTTTGTCCATTTAGCAGAACTTGGCTTCAAGTCAACAACCCCAGGCTAACAGTGTTTATCAGGCAGTAGGAGATCAATTCTAATTCCTGGACAGTTATCATTCTTCCTGTTGTGGCTGTTCTCCAGCACTTTGAGATGCTGGGAAACTTTATGCAGAGGTGTTTGCAGGAGGCAGAGAGACTGATGTGTCCCTGCAGGTTTTACAACTGATCATACCGGCCATAACGACCTCTACTGTCTTATGGGAGGGTGCTGTGTTTTCCCTTTTTTCCCCTAAATGTTGGTTGTAGTTTGTGACAGCCAGCTCGGAGCAGTCACACAGAGGGTCTGCCTGGTTTGAGGCTGGTGTATCAGCCTGGTTCCTGTGCTGTGACTGAGGATGGCGGAGATGCACGCACTTGCCTTAGTTGACAAATGGACAACACTGAAGTAAACAGGTGTACTGCTCCAATTCTCTGCAGCAATTGCCAGATTATTTCTTTCTGATTTGTACATTTAGCCTGCCCCAGTCTGCCAAGAATCACAGGAAACGGGTGTCCTGCAGAGTGATAACCTAAGCCTTACCCTTCAGCGGACATCTAACCAGGGGTGGAGAGACAGTCAGTAAGTAGACAGGTTGCCCAAGTTATAATGACTAACCCTGGAATATGATCATTAAGCACTGTTAGTGCTGTCCTTTTGAGCAAATGAGGGCTGTTACAGCAGGGATACAACACTAATGCCACAGAGGAGGAGGAAAAAGGCTGTTTCATTCACTGGTGACATTGGCACTGTTGGACCCAGCTCGGGCTGAGCTGGTTGCCGAGCATACACACCCCATTCCCATTTTTTTCAAGGCTACAAGGTGAGGAAAGAGCAGACTGGAGGGATGAAGGTGGGAAGACAGGCTCTTGCCCCTCTTTTTCTGCCCTGGCTTAAAAATGACATAAAATTTTTGAGCTGATTGGGGAAAACAGGTAGGGACACCTAGAATGAAGAAACTGATGTGATTTTGTTCACCACTGGCACAGTCCTGTCTTACATTTTGTGCTGGAGTTCTGGCTGCCCTGGCATTGATTTCTTGGCACCTCATGTCCTTGCTTCTTTTGGATGTGGGTACTGGGAAGGTCATCCTCCAGCATCACCGAGCTCTCTTTTGGGCTCTTAGGAGCTGCTCAGGGGGGTGAAAGCTTGAACCAGGCTGCAAACCTTCCCTTCCTCCCTCCCCAGCCTCCCCCTTGCTGGGTGTGGCAGGGTGGCACAGTGCAGTGGGACGTTTCCTCTGAAGCAGCTCATGAAGTTGCATCTTTCTCCCATCAGGTGGATAAAATTTAGCTCAACTTCTAGTTCTGCATGGTGGGAAGGCTGCAGCAGATCTGAGCAAGGTGTGCCTGGGGTGAACCAATGTAACCAGCAGATCCCTGGGTGCATGGGAATCCAGTATGGACAGACCTGACATGTGATAGATCCACCCGTTCCTGTGCTGTTGGAATTCTTACACTGACACACCAACATTTTTTTTCAGGTGATGAATGCAGCACATTTGGTTTTGGGCTTCATGCTGTGACAGTGCATCCTTTCTCTCCTCACATCTTTCCTAAGAGGCTCTTTCTGCATTGCTTGGAAGCTGCTTGGGTTTCAAACTGAGGTCAGCATGTTCTTGTTTGCTTGTGCCTCAGAGGTGGCGTCTCATCTGGGAGAACTGAAAAGCTTTCTTCCTACATAATTAAAAAATGCTGCTGTCAGCAGCCTCTGTAAGTCCTCAGGGTGTGTGGACAGTCACTGAGGTCTTCTTTGACACCCTTGCAAAATCTCTCCTGGTCGGTGCTGGGGAGCAGGATGGAGGAACCGTGCACCACCATGCTTGTGGCAGCTGTAGTCTGCAAACTTATGCGTTGTCCATGCTCCCTGTGCCGGGGCTGGCCTGGGAGCTTTCCTTTGCAGCTCAATCAGTTTTGAAAATGGGAAGGAAGATATGCTGGACATGCACTGCTGTGCCTCTTCTGTTCCAGAGCCTCCAAAGGATGTTCTCTGGACTCAACACTAGTTCTTGAGCAGAGACTAATCCTCACTGGAGCAATAGCCAAAACCACTGAGAACTTCCTCCACTGTGCCTTCAACCTGCAGCATTTGCTATTGTTCACAGTGCAGAGAAAGCTGTGCCAAGGTGTAGGATACATCTATTTCCTCTTCTAAAATTAAAGGAAAATGGCCTTAAGGGATTGAATTATGGAGGAACACACCTTGTTTCCTTCTTGCTTGATGTCTTGGCTCAGAAATGGGTTTGCTTACTGCTTACTCTTTGCCTTCGTGTTTTAAAAACACCAGTGAAAGGAAACAAAAAATAAACAAATATTGAGCAAGGAGCAGCTGAGTGCTCCTAGCTCACACATCAGCCAGATTGTCATGGGTCATCCTGAACTGTAAATGGGATCCAAACATTTTAACCTGCCATGAAGATGTGGATCTGTTGAACGAGATCAGAGGAGGGCCACAAAGATGATCAGAGGGCTGGAGCATCTCTCCTAAGAGCACAGGATGAGAGAGTTGGGGTTGTTCAGCCTGGAGGAGGCTCCAGGGAGACCTTAAAAAGGCTTGATGTATCTGAAGGAAGCCTACATGGAAGTTGAAGAGGGACTTTGTACAAGGGCAGGGAGGTGATAGGACAAGATGAAATGACTTTAAGCGGAAGGAGCATAGGTTTTGTTAGGTATTAGGAAGAAATTCTTCCCTGTGAGGATGGTGAGACCCTGGCACAGTATGCCCTGAGAAGCTGTGGCTGCCCCGTCTCTGGAAGTGTCCAAGGCCAGGGTGGACAGAGCTTGGAGCAACCCGGACTAGTGGAAGATGTTCCTCTCCATGGCAGGGGTGGAATGAGATGAGCTGTAAGGTCCCTTCCAACCCAAACCATTCAGTGATTCTTTGGGTTGCTCTCACCAGAGAGTATGGCTGTGTGCCACTGACAGGATGCGTTTGTTTGTTTGCTGTGGCATTTGGTAGCACCTCTGGAGCAGGGATGTGTTTGTTTGCTGTGGCATTGTGTGGCACCTCTGGAGCAGGGATGTGTTTGTTTATTTGCCATGGCATTTGGTGGCGCCTCTCTGGAGCAGGGATGTGTTTGTTTGGTGTGGCTTTTGGTGGCACCTCTGGAGCAGGGATGTTGAGAAACCCTCCAGAGGCCTCACGCTGTCAAAAGCACCAGGAACCGCCCCGTGCAGGAGACAGGGACAGCAGGGAGCAGTTTGTGCCACCTCATCTTGCTCTCCCCATACCTCCTGGTTAGGGATGACCACTTGAAAATAGAGTCCTGCTATGCTGGAAGAGAGGGGCTGGGTTTCTAGACTGGTTTGCAAAGATGGATACTCTCCAAAACCTCTTGCTCTCAGAGTCTTTGATCTGGCCTCTTTAGTAGGCTAAAAAAGATGCATCAGTCATCACAACAACTCATTTTTGGTTTTTTTCTTCTACGTCCTCTTCAACAGAAGGAAGGAGAACCAGGTACACACATCCAGTCATTAGAGAAGTACTTGGCTCATCTCTCAGGACAGACAGCAAAGTAAATATTTCAAGGAACAGCCTTAACTTTTCCGAACAACACTTCCCAGGGAAGATCAAGGCACTGCTCATACATGTTTGGGCAGGGGGAGCCTGCAGGTTTCATTTCCTGACTGAAAACAGCTGCTATGTGCTATAGACTCTTAGGTACCGTGGCTCTTAAAAAGAAATAACCTTGTAGCAATGATTGCACCAACAAATTTGGCATTCCTGCTTTTATATTAAATTTTTTTTTATTGAGATGATGTAATTACAAGCATTTAAAAAATTATTTGCAACTCACTGGCCCTGAGAATAGGCTTGTTTGTTTTTGCTTTGTTACATTCATTTGATTCAGTCCCTTAGCCCCACACCTTAAAAAAACAAAAGCCATCATCAATAAAAACACTAGAATTTTATTTTTTTTTAAAAAAAAGACCTCAAACTCTGGATTCGCATACAGTTGCAGTCTGACAGAAGAGATCTGGAGAATGCATATGTGGAGTTTGAAATCTCGGGA
This sequence comes from Melanocharis versteri, assembly GCA_013397845.1. Taxonomy (NCBI): domain Eukaryota; kingdom Metazoa; phylum Chordata; class Aves; order Passeriformes; family Melanocharitidae; genus Melanocharis; species Melanocharis versteri. The sequence continues at coordinate 180,990 of VZTG01006290.1, forward strand.
GGATGGCAGCAACTTAGTGTTCACAGAAAGGGCCCCAGTAGTGTTCTCTGGATGGAGAGGCAGTCAACAGGTTTCAAACTTTAATCAAAGAAAATATTCTACTGTGGAACTGCAGCATGTCCTACCTGACTGGCTTGTGGCTTGTTGAGGCTTGTAGCAAGCTGATGACAGTGAAGGTCCCACTTAACCTTTGCTTAACCACTTAACCACTCAGAACCTTTGCTGGGTGCTGAGGTTGGCAAGGATCTCTGGAGGTCGTCTGGTCAAACCCCCTCTGGTCAGGCAGGGCCAGCCAGGCCCAGTTGCCCAGGACCGTGTCCAGGTGACTTTTGTGCGTCTCCAAGGATGAAATGCTTTCTCCCTTTCCCCACTTGCTCTGGTGGCAAAGGCAGAAAGTTTGGCTGTTTTGCTGCTGGCAAATTCTACACTGGGAAATCAGAAACTGGGGAGGAGTCAAGTGTCAGTTTTAGTGGAAAGACAGTGTTACCTTTGCTAGCCCTGGCAGGCAGCGACGCATTCCTATGGCTCAGGATGTTAATGCTGTCTTTGCACTCCCATGGATCTGCCACGTGGATGTGAGGTCAATGGGAATCTCCCTACAGCAGCTGCTTTAGCCTGCCACTACTTTTTTATTTTTAGTCATACCTGACAAACTGTCTTTAAGACCCCAAGAGCAGTTCAAATCCTGCAGTTCCCACAACAGATCCCAAGCCCCTGCAGTTCTGGCAGCTCCAGTGTCAACCACACCATTCCCTTTGGCACCAGAAGACCTGGCAGGAGACAGGAAGGGCTTCTGTGGGACTGGCCTGTTCCAAGGTCAAAGGCTATTTTCATTCCAACCAGCATCAGCCTTGAGAGAACTCCTTTGTGGTTGCAATGAAGTTGTCTTAAGATGTCCTTTATATGTGAACTGGGAAGAGTTTCCAACAGTCGCAAACATTTTTTTTCCCCTTCGACTGAGATTCTCCAAGTGGAAGTGATTGCATTTTTTTGTAAAGGTGAACATTTCTGCTGTAAAGCTTCCCTATAGGACTACACTTGTGATTTCCCTGTCTTGCTGAGGATGGACTTTGGTAGATAATGGTGAGGAGGTGGGTGGATTGTCTCTGGCTCTCTATATTTTGAAAGTGTGCACCTTGGCCATGACAAAATGCTGTGACTCATCAGAGCACTTTATACCGAAAGTCCCTATTGTTTTTTCTTTGTCCCTCACCATCTTGTAACAGCAGGCGAAAGAAAATAATGCAGCTACGCAGTTGTCTAGACCACAGCAGTAAAGAGGATGAATCATTCTCTGCAAAAACTTGGCTTCTTTCTACCACTGGACACCCAAGGATTGAGCTAGAGCCTTTCTTTACATTGGTACTTCTGATCACACTCTACCTGTCAAATTCACCTCTTCACTCCAGCTCCTAGACCCTGGCTGTAACTTGGGTGCCCTTGAGCAAGGTGAGAGTAACTTTGGGCCCTTGGTCTCAAGGGACCTTAGATTTCAGGTCTGTGACTACTGAAGTCCCGCAGTGTCTCCCAATCTCACGCCTCATGAGCGCCAAGGACTTCAGAGTCATGACAGAGACAGGTGACACATTGCTGGAAAAGACTCCCCTGTCCATTATTTGAGGGAGAAAAGATCAAGTACATGGTGTGCTGGGACTTGTAACTTCCTGACTGTGATTTTATAGAGAAAATGTGGCTGGGAAAAGCTCAGGGAGAAATGTACACCCTGTCATTCCTCATCAGATACTGGCTCTGAAAAATCTCTCCTTGTTGTACGATGCTTATCTACACCCTTAACAAAGCTGTTCCTTCTACAACCTGTGACTCAGTATTAAGTCTGTGGTGAGATTGGCCTATCTCTGTTTAAACACAGGGGACACTGTTCATTGCCGAGTGCCATTTTTTCCTGGATAGATTAACCCTCTTGTTAAATACGTGGAAAGATCAAATGTCGTGTTGGTTTAATAGCTGATAAAAGCTCTATCATGGGAATGTACCTTGTATTTTGGTTGAAATGGATTAGATTAACCTTTTGATTTTTTTCCAGATCTAGTTTCTTTTATGTTTCCATTAAAGAGGCTTTCTGCTTTTAATGCACTGGTGTGGACATGCTTTCTTTCAGGCACCATGTGATTCCTGCAGTTTCCCTATACACCTTCTCCCTCTGCAAGCATCATTTCCACTGCTAGATCTTCCTTCCATTCACAAGACCACTGCTGATGGATCACTGGACACCTGGACACCACAGGCATTCCTGTCCTGGTGGTCCAAGCCGTGAAATGAAACAGTCCAGCAGCTTCTCTTGTTTGGGCATCAAGGACTGCTGAGCCTTCTGTGACCAAACTAGGCATAGCTCTTTGCCTCATGGCAAGCACCCTCAGTGCAGCAAACCAAATGGAGACACCTTGCAACCAGAATAAAACCCCAAACCAAGAAAGCAACACGGCTGTAGGGTTTGTTTTTCTCTTGTCTTAAATCATGTTAAAAACAGGCAAGCTGGGACAAGCTTCCTTGATGGCAGAGCTGTAGGATGGGGGAGGGCAGTGGGAGGCATAAAAAAAACCCAAATCCCAAAACAAAGCCAAAATCAATTACAAGATGTAAGTATAGCTATTTGGTCTCTAGTTCTCTAACATCAGCTTTTAGAGTGGTGAATCATCTACCTCTCCAGCAGCACAAAATGATCCTGGAGAGGCTTCTGAGTAATACAAACCATGTGATGAGTCCCTTTGCTTTCTCCCTATGACCTATGATGTAAGGAACAGTCCTTCACCCTTCACCCTAGAATTGCTAGCAGGTATGAGAAACACCCCTTCCTTCTGAAATGACAGATGCTTCAGTCTTCCCTTTTTATAGAAAACTCTGAACTGCAATTCTGCATTGTGAATATACCGGGGGGGGGGGTTACATATATATTTTTATATATATATACACACACATAGAACTTTTATATATATACACACATATATATGTATTTGTCCCCACCCTCCCTTCCCCCTGCTCCATTCTCACTTTCTTGCTAGAAGGAGGGAAAATGTTAACTGATAGTCTCTTGCAGAGGTTTGTCACATTTATTTTTCTCCTCCCCGGAGCACTTAGGTGATTGGTTTTGGTCCATATTCCAGCAGTTAACAGCCACTCGGAGCACTCTTTGTGAGCCCAAGCTATGCTGGGATGACAGCCCAGCGTACATGTGAAGGGTGTCTCCTCTTCATTTGACAGATATGTGTGAGAAATTCTTTTGGTAGCTTCAACACATTTCCCAGTGGCAGCACATTTAAATTGATCCAAGCAAACTGGAAGCCTTGAGCGAATCCCTTCTGTGATGCTATTGTTTATGCGGTGTTGTGTCATGAGACTTGCACAGAAAATAAGAGCACTCTATTTCCATAGGAAAGCCTTCAAAAAAAAAAACCAAAAAAGAAGATGCATAATCTGATGTCTTGTCCTATGTGAGATAAGGAAAGTCAAACTGCATGTTTATTAGGAAAAAAAAAAAAGACAAAAAACCCCCAAAACTGAAACAAACCAAAAAGAAAGAAAAAACTCAAGGGAGACTTTGTAGGAACAGTGAAGTAGTGCATAAGTCCAGGCTTTCTCCCCTTTGCTTTCCTGCCAGCACCACTTCTGCCTGTTAGTTTGTTTTGCTAAGGTGCTTCAGGTCCTGCGTGGTCTTCAAGATAAGCGGCGACCTCAAGTACTGCTCCTGTGTTGTTGCTTCCCCTCCCAAACCATGCCGACCGTCGAGCAGATGTTTCTCCCCTGGACCCACAGAGGTGGTGCACCTGTTTCCTTCAGCACTCATCTTCTTGGTATATTTGTTCATCCAGTTCCTGGGATTCAAGGTGCTCGAGGCGGTCTGTCCGGCCACTCATGATCTCGTCTGGGGTCTTCATGAACCTGCAAAACAGAGAAACAAGTGCACTTCTCAGGGGTCTCAGCTTTTATCTTCATCAAGTTGTTGAGACCCCTGAGCTCTACAGCTCCCAAGATAATCTTTGCTGGATCCTCCCAAAGCCTTAGTATTTCCCAGCTTCTCTCCAGGTGTCTTCCCTCCTCCATACCTTGAAAGGAAACAAAAAAAATCACCGGCATTTACCCCGGCCTTCATTTACCCCGGCTTCTTAAAAGCCCAAATCTGAACCAAACCCCACAGTCTTTCCCAAAGAATGATATTTATTTCTTATCCCTCATATTGTTTGCTGTTGTCATGTCACATGACAGCTTGGCCCGGGTACACTCATGTGTGGTGTCTGGTGACAGAGACATGAAAGGTCTTTATGACCAGCATATTTCAAAGCACAAGCCCTTGCAAGGTGTGGGGAGGCACAGGGATACTGGTTTGTGCAGGCCTGCGTGTAGGTGAGTGAGAAGAACATGAAACACCAAAGGAACAGAGGGGGAAAAAGCCAAGGTCCAAGTCTGAACAAGTTCCAGGAAATGGAAAAAGCCCTGAAGGAAAAAGGTTTTGGGCTAGGGAACTGTAAGCAAAGACAGTCTCTTCCTGTGTGATCATAGCAAGTGTGACTGCAGTGAGGCAGCATCCTCTGTAATGAATGCCATGGCTCCCAGCTGCAGTGTCTCAAGGCAGCAAGTCTGCAGGGTGCTGGAGACAGAAACTGCCTCTGGGGAGGCATGGCAGCGGCGGGAAATGAGAAAGGACATCCACCAGCCTGCAGTTTAAGTCTGCAGTCTTGGTTTCTGCCAGGATGCTTTTGTGTACTACTGCACAGAGGTAGCACAGAAAGGCTCTGCTTTTTCCTTTTCAATTTAATGGTGTAGGAAGAGAGAGTGGCACAGGAAGGATGAAATTCTGGTTTCAACACAAAACAGTTTCCCAACTCCCAAGCACTTCTGGAGAAATTAGGATGAAAGATGTTTATGCTGGAAGTGATACAAAATTTCACAGTCTTTCATTAACAACGTACTGGTTAACATGCAGCAGAAGTGTGTTAATCATAAGAGCTGATTTTATTTCAGGCTGATGATATGCTCAGTATCCTTACCCCAGTGAAAACAAAAACAACCAACAGGAGCCTTGTTACTATCACTGGCTCAGAATGCTCACAGCTGGAGCCTTTCAGCAAACACGCAGCATAGCCTGGAACTAACCTTTTGCCATCCCTTCTAATTTTGGAAATCATGTGCATATATGCATTTAGGGAAAAAAAAAAGGGCTATGACTCACTGCTGTGTCACTGCTGGAAAAATGCTGCTGCTGCTACAAACGGTGTTACGGTGGTGAAAAACTCGTATGCAGGAGCGGTGAATCAGTGCCTGGCTACACACTGAAAATGCACCAAAGCCCACAGCCAGACTGTGCCCTGATTTAAACCCTGTGACTGTCTTGTTGATCTTGCATGAGGATGAAATCAAAACACAGAGTGGTCCCACTGCCCTCCTCTCCATTTGGGGCATGGGCTGATGTGATTTTGGGTAATCCTTCTGGTCTGAGCTTTAAGTCACGTCGAGGAAACCAAAAATGTGGTTTCTAATAGCATTTGATTACATTTCAAACAAACAAACAAACAAAAACAACCCAACCCAGAACTGCACGAAAATGAAGAAACACTATCTGTGACCTATTTTGTTGTAGAAGACAACCAGCCAACCTATTAGAAATCCTTTTCTGACTCCATCTTACTTAAAGCTCCATACAGATATCTGCAGATGACAACTGCCTGCACACTGAAGTCACATTTCCTATTATTTCTGTACTTGCAAGGAATACCCAAGAAAGGCACATTAATGACTTGATTTTTTGCAGCTGTTCTTTTTCTCTTCAGATATAAATAGGTCTAGGAAAACAACATCAAAAAGTTTTTATTGGGAATTGTGCAAAGAAATGTTTTGCCGGGGTTTTTTCCCAGTTTGCAAAGGAAATGAAGTTTATATAGCTCATGTTTTATGCTCTCGGGTGACCTTTGAATCTGTTGGTCAATTTGGCCAAGTCTTACAGAGGAACTGAGGTCTCCAAGGGTATTAACTTACAATGGTTTTGAGAAAATAGGCAGCCTGGTTGAGAAGAGATGGACTCCTGTTTCGTGTATGTCCCCACTGAAGGGAAGGCTTCAAGACAAGCACATTCACTGTTCAGCATCAGGTCAGGAATTCCCCCAGAGCAATGCAGTCTTCACACAAGACCACAGAGATACAGGTACCCTTGGTATTGATGGAGCAACCTTGTTTTAACTTTCCACCAGAAAAAAAGTTACTATCGAGCACTTGATTTTGGCCATGACTGCTTCTTTCCTTCACTCTCCTTCCCGCATCTGTGTTTCCTTCTAAGAGCTGACATAAACAAGTCATTCCAAAGAACCCTTTCCAGCTGAAGATAGTTTGAGTGCTAATGCAGTTCTGTTAGCTATTTAAGAAAACAAATTCCAAGATTGCGTTCCTGTTGTTATAATTTCCAAGCACACTGCTAGATCCAGGCCACTAACAACAAAGCAGTCTGGTCTGAGTGCAGTGCTCGGAGGGTCAGATGTGCACTAAGATTTGCTGGTGTTGTCTGAAGGGAACTGGAGTGCTCTCACTCTGCGCCATCTGCACTCAAGTTTGTACAAGATGCTCCCTGCTTTAATGCTGTTTCAGGCTCTATTTCCTAAATTCTTGGTTGTATTATCCAATCCAATTCCTTGGGTTTTATGAACAGCTCTTGCAGCTCCCTCTCTTCCTTGAAGGCAGCACCAAAGACGTGGTCATCAAGTGCTTCTCTTCTGCGATGCCCTTGAGGAAATGCCTGATCCCTGCCTGGCTTTCACTGGCAGCTGTGTTTGAGAAGTCCATTTGGAGTGGGTTTTCCAGCAGCCTGGCTGAATCATTTATCTAAGGTCTTAAACAACGGCACAGCCTGCACAAAGCAGTGAAAAGACTTCTATTGCCCCCACGGATCATTGAGACAGGCCTGTGTTTTTTGTAAATTGGTGTGGCTGCCTTGAAAGCTGGGAAGCACCACTCTAGACAGCTTTTACAAATGTATGGCCATCGTCACCTGTGTTATAACTGTGGCAATGAGGTATCCCACACACAATTCCATCCTCCATCCTCAAAAACTAATTGTCTGTAGAAAGAAATGGCAAAGAAAGAAAATTACCTGAACAAAAGCCTTTGTCCTGGCTCCTTCCGGATAATATTTAGTTTGTAGTAGTGGCGCAGGGCTCTGGACATTTTCTCATAAGTCATATTTGTTCTGTTCTGTTTTTTTCAAAAGAAAAAAGGAAAAAAGTGGTGAGATGATTCATTAAAATCTTCCTAAACCCCAAAATGAGCTGCAGAACTATCACAGCTACCTAAAGTAACCAAGACAGTTCAAGAAATTACATGCACCATTTTTTGCTGTTTGCAGGCCCGTTCTGCCCCCACAGCCCTCATCACCAAATTTCTGTGCATCTCTATCCACTCAGGGCAATTTAAGCAAGGAGTCTAACAAAAGTTCCAAGCAAGGATTTTTTACAGTTTCTTAGAATACAGATAACAAAAGACTTAATTAACTACAAGAGGAGACATTAGGTGGAGGGAGATGCTCATGCCAAGTGGGATGTGACAGGCCTGTTCTCAATGAAAACACCTTTTGTAAAAGCCTAGGAGTAGTGGCTAATAGGCTGAATCTGTCAGCAATCCCTGCTTGGAGCACTGTTCCTTTCCTCTGGGATTCCCCTGCATTAACTAGTTAATGTTCACAGAGCACTGTGGGGACTGACAGCCTGTTTCTCCTCTTGTTACACAGGTGTAAATCAAGAAGCCAGCTGGGTTCTACATCTGCTCCTGTGACAGATCCTCCCCTTCATTCTGGGAGCTGTTGGCCCCAAAGGCCATGGCCAGAGCACTGAGGTGTACTGAAGTATGAGACGATTCATTAAAACTTTCCTAAGCCCCCAGTGGAGATGGCCCTGCTGAAGCTGAGTGTCACAAGGCAGAAGTGATGGGCACTGGCAGGGCTGTACGTGGGCAGCCCCCAAACAATCCTTGGAAGAGCAGGATCAGCCCCTTAGGCTATGTCTACATGAAGAGCACTTTTCTGGTACAAGGAGCAGTGGTTGCTGTCTGGCAGAGACTCCCAGCAGAGAGACAACTCTGCTGGCAAAGCTGTGTGTGCACGAGTACAAAGCAGCCACCTCGCCATGGGCAAAAAACACCGAGCCACTGGAAGCATGTTTTTGTTCTGGGAGCCTCCATGTCAGGAGTTTCGCTTCATCAAACAAGACTGATCCACCTGCCTAAAACGCCCAGTAAGAGCAGACCTCCTCTGCTCGCCCTGACCACAATAACTCTCCTAAGGAAGGCCCCATCGAGAGCTCCTGTGGCAATGAAACACTAACGGGGAGAAAGTTTTCCCTGCAAAATCTAGACTCCTCTCATTGGGAAGCCCCCTGAAACACTGTGTGTGCACTTCTTCCATTTCTTACACGCTGAAAGGCCACTGTGTTGCCCAAGTGGCCAGTGGTCTGAAGGAGCTTCAGTTTTAGACACCCAGATTGAGACATGATGGCATGGCCCAATTATTAACATGCAGGTTGGGTAATCTGGTAAGTTTCATAAAATTCCCATTAGCCCATATCTCCACCATGTTCAGAACCACACGGATGATGGCACAACCCTCTGGTGTGTCAGCTACTCCTCCCAGTTTTGTGTTGTCTGAGAATCTGTCCCATCATCCAGGTCATTAATGGACATACAGTACTGCCCCTAGAATCAATCCCTGGGGTAAAATCACTAGTGACTGGATTTTGTGACATTGATCACCATCTTTTTAGCCCAGCAGAACAGCCAGTTTTCAATCTACCTCACTGTATTCTTGTCCAGGTCATACTTAATTAGTCTGTCTTTGAGGCTGTTATGAGACAGTCTCAAAAGCCTTTCTAAAATCAAGCTAAGCTATATCCACCATTCTCCCTGAATCCACTGAGCCAATCATTTTGTTGTAGATGGATATCACAGAGGTCAAGCATGATTTCCCTTTTGTAAATCCATGCTGACTACTTATACATCCATATGAATATACTTATATACATATATAGATATATCTACACATAACATATATAGATATATCTATACATAACATATATAGATATATCTACACATAACTCAGCCCCAAACTGTAAAAATCAGTAATGGATTTCCAGAGAACAGAGCAGGAACTGTCCTCTTAGAAGGAAATACATAATCCTGCAGCATTTGGTGTCTGTCACAGGGCAGCATGTGGAATCTGGGAGTTGCTGCAGACAGGAACACAGAAAGCTCCTGCTCTGTACTACAGAGCTCCTTGTAAACTACAACTCATCAGAATATCCTCAGCATCAGCTTTTTAGAAGAAATAAGATGCCTTGAGAGAGAAGGACTGTTAATTCTTGCACTCCTTGTAATTTTGTAATTACATGTATTTATAACTAAAGGCCTTTAAACCAAACCAACAAGTTCTCTATATGAAGAATAGGTTTTAGTGCTTCAAGATGGATGCTTTGTATTTCTAATGTACATAGAATGAAAGATTACAGTTTTCCAGCAGTAATTTATATGCCACCCTTTCTTCTTCCCTCCCTGTTTATAACTGAATCCTGTGATGCTACAAGAGGCAAAGTGGTGCAGGAAGAAAACTGCATTGCTTCCTTACCTTGTGGTTCCCCCACAGACGGGCCAGCCCGTTGGGATCCACTATCCGAAATATTTTGGATTCCTTATCTTCCCATCGGATGAAATTTTCGTACCGGCTGTCAGAAAGCAGCTGATAAACATAATCCCAAAGCAACCTACAGTCTGTGAAGAGAGAAGCAAGAAAATATTAACTTTTCCTTTTTTTTTCCTTGGTATTAATTCTGGAAACTTTTGGGTGGACATGTAGTGCAAGGACAGTTGGGATCAGGGCTGAAACAGCTGCTGTGACCTGAAATGAAAATGGCTTGGCTGGTATCGAGTAATGTTTGCAAAATGGACTGGAATATACAGCCTCTTCTGATGCGTCCCAGTTCTCCTGACACTGACAGAGCACCTCCGTTGCATCAAAAGCTGTGTGAGGTGACCTGCTGGTCTTAGCTGTGTGTTTATGGTTGTACTGAAGCACATAAAGCTCACGCTCGTGGCCCTGATGCTGCTGCCGGCTGTTTCAGTGGAGAAATCAAGAATCCTGCAACCTGCTCTCCCTGCCCCTTTCTGTGCTAACATGTCAGTCTAAAGCATGGGCAATATTACAGCTTTTCTTTGTAGACTCCATGTGATAAAAAACTGACACCTTCTCCCATTTTCAATTTGATTTTTTTGTTTTACTTTTTAAGGTTCCTGAAAAGAAACACCACCTAAGTATTATAATTACTTGAGTGCTACTGAGAGGTTAAATACTTTCTATTTGGATAATTGACTTCAAATTTCCTCTTGGCAAACACTCCTTAGGTCGCTAATTAAAGGTCTAACAGACACTTAAGTTTTAGTTTAGTGTTTTTCAGTTTCATGGCAGTCTCTTGAGACTGAGGAAGCCAAGAGCTGAGCTGCTCCTACTTCCTGTTTGCAATATGTGTGTGCAGCACAGAATAACTGGGAATATGGAATATGGAATGTGAATTGTACAGAGCTGCTGTCAGAAACAACAGGGTTTTCACAGCTCAGCTATCCAGATTTCTAAGGTGGCTGTGGGGTTGCATTTTACTTTGAAAGCAATACCAGCCTCTGAGAAATGGCTTGTTAGAGTTCGAGGGCTGGCAACCAAAGACATCCAACTTATAATTGCTAAAATGGATTCTTGTCAGTCTGTCTTCCTATTCCTGTCTGTCTGTCTGGGGCTGGCACGTGTTAAAATGGGGATGATAATGTGGGAATATAAAATACTTTTTGAGAAAGGATATGGATAACACATTTAGTGAGCACACCTGAAATGGATAGAGATTTTTAACTTATTTTCCCACTTTCAAACTGCAAAGAGTCTCTCTGACACCAGTACTGCCTCTAAAACCAGAGCTTAGTTTGTCAGTGCCCTTGCTTTAGTCTCTCCCTGCCAGTCCTACAAAGAATAAAGCAGTTTGTTTTGAAGAGATGACATCTGGCAAAAATTGCAGGTTCCCATCCTAGCTGAAACCTACCATGATGGTCACCTCATCCGTGACACCTACAGGAGGAGGAATGTGAGAGGAAAGAGACAGGTTTTTGGTTGGAAAAACCTTCTTTTCATTAACATTTTTCACAGAAAAACATTTTCCACAGAAAAATATCCATCTCCATTTGAAATTTTTCTACGTTTTAATTTAAAAAACGAAACCTAGTTTCCAGGGGCACAGGCTTCCCTGTACTAAGTGAGAAGTCTGTAAAAGAGCCTGAAAACTATAGTTGAAGGCTACCACTTCAATTTCTTTCATTCCCCCTCTCACAGATTCACAAAACACAATTCTTACATTGCCTTTCTGTCAATGTTTTTGCGCGCACACACACACACATACATTAGAAAAAAACTTCTTTTCTAGACTTCATTTATGATTCAGGACAAGGCAGATTATATTGCTCTTCTGGTTTGTGCCTTTTAATATTGTGGGAGGTTCTCAGATAAAAGGGTAGTAAGGCCCCGCTTAAATGGTTCTTTGACACACGTGCAATTCATTCCAGAACTCTTTCAGTGCCAGAAATGTATAGAAAATGGCTTTTTAGTGCAAGAATCCTTGGGGTCAGCTGGAGGGATGGTGCTCCTGCAGAGGCCAGTCAATGTCAGGCTTTGTCATATTCCTGAATGTTCAACCTAGGGCAGACAACTCCAGTTACAGCACCTTATAGCTCATATTTACAGTTCTGCAGAGATATGATTTACACTCATCTTTACTTTCACCTCATTATTTGCAATAGTCAATGGTATTTTTAATCTCCCTCTCTCACATTCTGACACACACCCTGGGCCCCCCTTCTGCTCAAAACCAAAGAAGCACACCAAAAAATCAGCCTGAGAAGTCTAGGTGGAAATAAGGAGAGCTTCAGATGCTACGAAGAGCTAGGATTCAAGTGCAGATTTGGTTTTTTGTTGTTCAGTTCGTTTTTAGGATGGATTCAGGATAAGCTTGAATATATATACACCTCAAATGAGAAGAACTCAGATCTGCATCTTGAGATCTTCACAAGAAAAATCCTAAGTGATCAAGGGCCCCATTCCGTATTCTAAACTGACTGAGCTGCTCAGACTTGCAGAGGTATTTAGTAGGCTGGTGGAATTTGCAAAAAACCCCAACCACCCAAGTATCTGAGACTGCTGTTTGCTTCAACAGTAAAACTGAAAATCCTTGAAAACTCTGCTTGGTTCCTACAACCACTTAAAAACTCAATTTCAAACAATATGGCTGTCTATCAGCAAATTTAGATATATTACTCAGTTGCCGTAATTTACCGAGCACCAGGGCAACTGTGGTAACTGTGTCTCAAGCCACTGCAAATAGGAAATAAAAAGCATTAAACACCAGTAGAAAAGATTCAGGCTCACTGCATTTCTTCTCCCCAGAGCTGAGAGCTCCGAGCACACAGTTAGTTATCTTGGAGCAGCTGATGCTTTTTGCAGCACACTTTAGCTATGTATGAGCTCTGCTTGCACGGGACCTAAATCAGCTTGCCTTTCTTCTAGTTTCCCTTGGGACACCTTTAGGAATTTGAGCACAGGCACTCAAGGGGTTTTTTGTTTGTTTTTAACCACAAATGTTTACCCTACATATCTTTCTCCACAGATTGCACAGTAAAAAAATATGAGGTCCTGGAGGGTTCTCCCTGACTGACAGAGGATCAGCAATTAAATAATCTACCAGTAGAGACCATCTTTAGTAGGACATTAGAGACAATGAGTTGAGGCTACCTGATAACTCTTAGAGGCTGTAATGAACTTGGATATAGTAGAGCCCATATGCAAGCCTGTGAAAATGGTCAAAACCCAAGAAGAGGCAATGCTAGAAATCACTTTTAAAAGGAGCTTCTCTGCTGGGAAAAGAGGCACCTCCACAAGAGGCTGGCAGAGATGATAGACAACATGCTCAGGCACAGGGTGAGAGTCTTGGGGCTGCCCTGTGCCGGGCCAGCAGTTGGACTCTGATGATCCTTGTGGGTGCCTTCCAACTCAGGATACTCTTATGATTCTATGATACAGAAAGTTGCATCCTCCTGGAAGGTCAAAAGTGTATGTGATGTGTATTTTTAGGAAGGATAGCGGAAATGGAGAGAAGGACTTGTACGTGGATGGTTGTTTTGTAAGTGTCAATCACTTGTATAAAGGAAGTCTGGATGGTGGGAATGACTCCACGAAGGCTCAATCTCTGCCTTGGCTGTCAGAAGTCCTCCAAAAGAACTGCTGCACAGGGGACTCTCCACAGGGTGTGTGTTGGCTAGTGAGTAATGGCAAGAAAGCACATGGATGTTGCTGAGGCCAAGCAAGTTTAAAAGTGTAGGAGATTCAATTGGGGAGTTGAGTCAGGGCTGGTTCCTAAATTGTTTGGGCATGCTGCGATTTCCTGCCTTTTGGCTAAAATAAGCTTACTTAGAAAGCAGCTATGCTCCCTAGCACAGGGAAACATCATTTCCCCCTAGCACACACACATACTTTTTTTTTAAAGTGAACTCAGATGGTTGAACTTTGTACAGTCTGCAGCTACAGAGATTTAGCTGTGGATAGAGCTGAGACTGAGAGGCTTTAAGGTGATGTAGCTGGAGTGGGAAGGTGGTGAATGGCCCAGCAATGTGGAGAGTGCTCCTAAACGCTGGCACTTCCATGCCCTACCATTTTCTCAGCTGTAATAGTAGGCAAGTCTGAACTATGTAATTAGCTGGGAATTAGGGCAAACTGCAGCTTCAAATGGAGAGGTACGGCTACAACTTTCCTCCTGCAGCTAATGCTTCTAGAGGGACTTTTATAGTGATGCACAAGGTAGTGATAAGGTGTAGAGTCCTTAGTTGGTTCTCAAATTGTCTGCCATAAGCACTGCCCTACATGTGCAAGAGGCAGCAGTTTCCCACTCCTGCTAATAAAAGCATGCTATTAATTGATTAGGCACAGTCTTCTGAATACACACCTAAAGAATACCAGCATATAAATACTCCCTAATAGCTATATGATAGTAATAAATATCCCTTAGAACTGAAATGCCATCTCAGAATGATCTGTAAATTAAACATTATGGATCTTAGGTTCCTAGTATTTTGATATTTGTCCAGACATTGCAGATGACTTCTCCAGTATCATTTGGCCAAGGTCATCATCATGCTGCAGTAGTGAGAGGTCTCACATCTGTACTCCCTAGACTGAATAATGCTGTTAACAATATAGGCATATGCACGCTAAAGACCTATTTTTTTTCAGGATATAACATTCCCCTGCACTGAAATATTACTTAAAGCACATGCTGTATCTGAGCCCTCTATTGTTTAAATGAGGCCCATGGTGCAGAGCTGGCCCTCTTCATGTAGCAACTACCAAAACCCTCTTGTAACCACAGAAATGTTTTGTGAGACCCACCCGCATCTTACACCGAAGAGCATTACAGAAAAAGAGTTTGATCTGGCTGAGGGCTGCCTTGGAACCCAACATGGCTTCACACAGGAAGAGATGCCAAAGGAACGTTGTCATACTCCCTCTGACATCAGCTGAGGCCTTACCCCTTGCTGTGTAGGTTAGCCTAAAGTCTCTCCAGCATGATATCATTTGACTTAAATGGTTCTGTGATTTCTACCAGCTGAACAGTTCTCCCATGCTCAGCCCCCTTTATTTTACAAGGTGATTTGTGCTTCAGCTGCGTTTGTTCAGCGTGAAGCAAACAATGGCTGTTCATAACTGAAACTAATGAACAGAACCCTGGAAGTTCTCTGGCACTCTGGTTTCTGTAAGTACACCTGAAGTGTGTGTGAAGACAACATGGTAGTACTCATGGTGTCAAAATGATGAACTGATGTAATTCACAGTCACTGGAGCCAGGGAAGGGCCTTTGGTGCCAGAAAGTCTCTGACCTTGGGAGTGCCACTACCAGACAGTCCCAGGAATGGTCTGACTGGGACTCTCCTTAACAGATATGCTGCAGTAGCATTATGCTGTGCTGAGATACAATCCAGCCTCAATATCTATCCATGACATACTCATTTTAGCAGACAAAGAAGAAAAAAGTAAGCAAGTCTCATGGTTAAGGGTTCAAATGGCTCTGAGGCCTGGGGGAGCACTGACTGATCCTGAGATAGAGCATCCTGATCATCAATGTATGGTAATCCATGTCCAGGTCACTGAGGGAAAATAGTTTTCTTTCTGTGAATGGTGCTGCTGGAAGCAGGATGGTAAGCTGGTACAGTAAAGCCAATGTTTTTTTGTGGAGAAACCTCTTGACAGACAACTGTTTGTTCAGCTCAGTAAATTCAAGCTGGGGCTGAGTAAAGAGGTTGCCATATCACACAATACAACAGTTGTATGTTGCTTCTGTCTTGTACCCAAACGCTGAGTGGGAGATCAGGCAGAAGGAGAGCAGAAACCCGAGACTGTCATGCTGCTAACAGTTGTGCTGTGAGGTTGTAAAAATAGCAAGATGAGGCCAAGCTCTGTCTTTGGCAATGAGTTGAGGGAAGGAGGAAGGAATGTACAGGGAAGGAGGATCCAAAATATACCTCATGCGGTTGTAGAAAAGAGCACTGAAATCACAACGGATATGTAATAGATGGGTCACAGACCATTTGATAGAGGAAGACTTTGAAAGCTGAAGATTGTTGTATTAAAAAACAGTCTTTTTTCTTCCTGTCCTCTTCTTCTGCTCCATCCCCCCATCCCCACCAAACAGATGGGCATTTCCAGTATTATCTTCAGGTGCTGTTCTTTTTCTGCTCCACCACAACGGTAGAAAAGACTCCTGCTAAAGAAACCTGTCTCTGATTCTCCTGTGGCTTTTCCTCACCTTTACTGCTCATGAAAGGCAAGGACTGGAAAAGAAATTCAACCTCTGCCTGTTCATATGCACTTCTTACAAACACCTCACAACCTCTCTGACATCAGAAAACTGGCCAAACACATTAATGATGGGAATTTAACAATTAAGAATGAAGTTTTACCGTCAGAATTGTACTTTAGAGAAGTTGGCAAAAGCAGGAATGACTTAATTGCAGCAAAGGTATTCCCAACAAGGGTAATAATTTTTAACCCCACTATGTGAGGATCTCTACTATCTTCTGACAGTTCAGCCTTGGGTTTAGACTTCTGGTTTTTTTCAAGAGCAGAAAATCATTGTCTGTAATAGACTACTCCCCATGAACCTCACTGCTGTGTTCTCTCAGAAAGCCCAGAGTACTCTGGGAGGTGTGAGCATGGCTGGAGGACACAGCTCCTGGTGTGTTCCCAGGAAGTCCCTCTTGAAGGGACTTCATAAGCTGTAAACTGGTGATTTCTGATGGGTCCCTTGCAGAAAACTGAGATGTGACCTCCCCTTCTTGGGTTCAAACTCCACATTGAGACATAGCCAAACCCTTCCCTTCCCTTCCCTTCCCTTCCCTTCCCTGAAAACAGCCTTACCAGTTTAACAGTGTGCATTTGAATTAACATAAACTGATGTGTGCCTCTTGTAAGTGATTGGTACTAAAGCCAGACTTAAATAGGCTTGTCTCTGGAGACAGTGAAGTGTAGTGTCAACACTAAACACAACAGTGTGCTCTCCTGGTTTAACTAAGAGGATTCAAAGTGATCCAAGCTTGCTTTGTAGAAGAAAATCAGAATTACCGAAACAACTCGAGCCTGAAGGAAGCGTGCAGTATACAGGGAAAATAAGGGACCTGTTTTCATTAAAAGGCAAGTTCTTTAAAAGAGAGTGTAACATCCTGCTGGCCCCAATGGATGCTTAGGGTACTCTGAACCCACTTATCTGTCTAGCCATGGAATGTAAATGGGTGCTGCAGAAAAGTAATGAGAAGAATGAAATCTAAATGACTGAGCTTTCCTCTGGCTTGGTCAGTCCTGGTGAGTCCTTGGTCAGCCCTTCTGAGTAGACCTGAACAAGCCTTGACTGGAGTTTCTGCTTCCATAACTGTGCAGTGAGAATGGAGGCAGTGGTGAAGCAAGACACTTCACAGAAAATCTACAACCACCTATCCAAGTTATTGCTATTCAGCCATTGTTTGAGCTTGAGTGTCATTAGTTAAACTGGCAGGGAAGGCCCACTTCCATGCTGAAATTAATTGTTAATGCCATGTTAAGAGGACTCTCAAGGTTATAATGAAAACTCCTATGAATATGAGCTCTATGAGCTTGACTCTCATCCACACTTCAGCCTCTCCATCAGTCTGGCTTTCCATGGGGGCTGCAAGAAACATGGCATGTAGTGGAAAAGTAAAAGTGTACCTGACTGCAAGAGCAAGTGATGAAACAAGGCCAGTGACATTATCACTGTCATATCCGAATGGGAGTAACAGGCCAGCATTACACCAGGATTTTCATGTTCTTGCAAGGCTCCCATCTGTCTGCATGAGCTGCTGCCCTGCAGGAAGGAAGGTCAGCTCCCTGGAAAACAGGTACTGAACCCCTACCGCTTACAACTCAGAACTGTCGAAGTGAGCCACCGTTTTGGCCTTCTGTAGGTTGTCAGTCTGTAACTTGTAACTGCTCAGCTGCTGCAACCATCTTGTCAAAGCTGCCCCGGAGTCTTGGGTTTCACCAAAGCCCCACCAGCCACTTCTATGAGGGGCACTATGAAAAGCCTCCCTAAAATGCAGAACAATTATACCCACCACCTTCCCTCCATCCACTAGGTGGGTGACCTTATCATACAAAGATAGCAAATTAGTTAAATGGGATTTACCTTTGTGACTGACTGTGCCTCATGTCTGCATTATTCTTTAAATGCCTTTCAACAGTACCCAGTATAAACTTTTTCATCATTTTTCCAGCCCTTCTGTGAGGGCTAACGGTTATAAAGTTATAAAACCTGTAACTTCTAAGTTGTGCTTAGATGCTGGTTTTTACCCTCTTCACTACAGAGGCATAATTGTTCTTAGCCTCCTTTCTCACCCTCCCTCCCTACCATCCAGCATATGCCATTGCATAGTAACTGTGCCTGTACAGCTGTTTTGTGCACAAAGAAAAATAAACTGTGTTGTAACACATTATAAATTATAAACTAATGTGGTGCATTTGCACAAAGGATTTTGCTGGTATATGAGTTAAAAAAACCCAAAAGATCACCCTACAACGTGACACAGTTGTAAATGTCCCAGGGACACATCTGGAGCAGATGTGGGCACTGGGGCTCTGGTCCTAGCAGCTAAGTAGTGAGGAAACTACTGAAGTGCAGTGGTTTAAAGTTTGGTGTCTTTTGATGTTTAAACTTTAAATGTCTGCTGTTACAAATCTGACACCTCGATCAGCTGAGTTTTTCTTATTCTCATTTAAAACCTTTCCAGCTCAACTCCAGAGTATAAATAGAAAAAAGTACCAGTTGATTTGCACTTTTTTAAAGCACTGTATTTGTGAAAGGGGGATTCCACTTGTCCCCTCCTGTCTTTTCCCCTCCCACACAAGTGATTTTTCCAAACAAAGGAGGAGAGTCCATGATTCTGTTCCCCCTCCAAACTCTGTCCCCACACAAAACAATCAAACCCCTTTGAAAGTCCTCCCCATGCTCAGAGCCTACGCCCATCCTAAGTGCTGTTTTGTAGATTTTAGTAGAATGTGAGTCATTCGTAGCTGATGGGCTCTTACCATGGGACTGCATTTTTCATTTCGGCCATCGGGCTGTTTTTATTGACACGTCACTTACACACGCCTTGCTGCAGATCCATGGGGTTCATGCTACGCCCCTGCACTCTCAGGATGTGTGGCACTCTGAGAGGCTGAGGTAAACCAGGAGCAAGTCTGGAGGCCGCTCTCTGTCATGACTTTGGCAGGGTAAGAATCTTGCCTGTCCTCATTCCAACAGCAGTCAATGGCTTTATGGGCCTAGCCAATACAGTGTGCCTCCCAACAGTTTAAACGTTGCCTGGCTTTCCCTGAGACTCCCGAAGGGGAAGAAACAAATCTGGCAGCTCATGAAGTCAGATACAGCCCAGTTGCTAGGGTTACCCAGCTGATAAGAGCAGCACGCCAATAGATAACACCAGGCACAGGACTCACCTGCCTTTAGATTTCAGCATGCTGTGGATTAGTGAACAAGCCTTTCAGTCCCAGAGCTGGTACAGAAAAAGACACTGGGAGCTGGAAATCTCTGGGACCTGCTTAGCAATGTATTTCCCCTCACAAGAAATATCCAGAATTGTATGAGTGAGTTTTAAGTGACTGAATCAAAACTGAGGTAAATACCACCATGTCATTAGTTTAATTTGGATGTTTCTAAGACAACCTCTGTGAGATAAAGGTTAAGATGAAACTAACCCTGTTATAGTTGGATAGTTCCATGACTGCCTCTTGCACCTTGGGGAAGTACCTTTTACAAGATATCAAAGCCCGAAAATGCTTGATAACAAAACCTTCGCAGTCAGAGGTTCATGGGGAGTAGAATTTCCAGTCTGCAGAAGGTCTAATTTGAGGTGCCCCTCTTGATTGAAACTGCAATTGTGTTTAAAAAAAACAAAAAAAGAAAAGAGAAAAAAAGGTATCTATTTCCCCCCCCAGAGAGAGAAATCCTTGGAGACTGTTTGTGGGGAACCAAGATCAACTCTTGAAAAAAATTCAGAGCTAACAGTAAGCCATATATAGACTACCTGCTTGCTAGAGTCCAAGTTAGGAGCTGACTACCAACAGCATTGCTGCTTTGAATTAGCAGTTCCAGTGGGGAAAACTCTCCATTACATCACTCAGCTGAACTTCCCTTTTGAGGTATTTTTAATGTTTTTACATGCTGTTAACTCGATGTCAACTGATGCCTGAGTTACTTAGTTTGTCCCTTGCCTGGTGTCTTTACAGGGGATGCAAATCTGCTTCTTGATCATCTCAACACGAGGACCTCCAGTTCTGACAAAGTTACGGAAAAGACTTGTGCGTATTGTGTTGAGAAGACAGCTAAACATAATTTTCAAAATCAACTCTAGCCAGTGATGGATAATATATGTGACCTTAATGAGTAATATAAAGATACTTTATGCCTCTGGCTTTGCTAGAAAAGTGTTAAGTGGCCTTAGATGAAAAGATAATAAGACCTTCAACTTGAAATCCTTTGCTGTAAAAGGGAAAGTGCTTTACCAGTAAAATTAGTATTTTGAAAAATGGTATTACATAAAATGGTAGGAAAGATTAGTCAGCCAGTGAATAGAGGTCATTATTTTGTCTGACAGAAAGTCCAGAGCTGTATTGATCAACCTCCTGAAGACAGTATTTGTGTATAGCAGCAAGCAAAAACATTGTTTTCTTCCTCAGCACCAACTAATTGCATGCTGCATTTAAAAACACACTCTATCTACAAGTAAACAGATTTATGAGGCTGTGAGGTGTCTTAAGTCCAGGGAAAATTCTTTCTACAATATAAAACATCTGAGCTGGGAACAGAAGATGTTCTGGAGCACAGCCTAAGGTTTTAGTCAGCAGCCTACCAGGCTTCCCTAGTTGTTCCTCATCACTATCTCATCTGAAAATCACCTGAATGCAAGTAGTTAAGCCATAGGAAGCCAAGGCTCTCTTCTCACCAGCGTAAACAGTTGACTACTTAGCTCTTGCATTGGACTATTGGTAAATCTTTTCATTGCCCAACCCATCAGCCATCCTCGTCAAGAAAATGGAAGTAATGCCAGTGATTTCTAAAAAGCCCTTTTAAAGAATATATCTGCATTGATGTACATTTGCAGTTTAAGAGCCATGCCTCACAGCATTCATGGTCTCTCTCACACTGAAGTGGCGAGCCTGGTTGGTCAAGCACCTCCGTGTTAACTATGGCAGCAAAGGTAAGGACACTGAGATGAAAAATACATTTATGATAATATAAAAAAGAAATTAAATCACTTATTGGCAAGAGCTGTGAGATGAGTGGGAAGCAGGTACAAAGGTACTTTCTTTCTAGGGGGCCTAAGTATGCTGCTATTGAATTCAACAGCTCCAGCGAAGCTGACTTCAGGCATGAAGCATGGGCTGTCTAAATGTTTGGTAGTAATCCAGTTTTCATCACCTTTAAATTAGCTGTGAGCTCTTTAGAGGGTGTCTCTACAATTCAGGGGCCATTACAATCCAACCAGAGGAGCAGTAGGTTGTGCCTGTACAGCAAGTGAGGTGTGTGAGCATTCACAATTAAAGGACTTGGGGTGCTGATGGAAGTACACTGGCCAATTTATCAGCAGAAATCTAATCAGTCTAACCATGAGCTCTGTAATTCCCCAACCCTGGGCCATAAAACACTGCCCTCATCTGAACCAAATGCTTGAACACACTCCAGGTCTTTCTGGCATGAAATAATTCACCAGCTATTTCAGGTATGCCACCCTTGCCTGTGGGTCTCAGTGAAGCCATGGGACTGCAAGTGAAAGCACCTAACTCTGCAAGTACAGCCTTTGGATAACATTTTAAATGGCTACACATACTTGCCAAGCAACTGTGTTAGGCCCAGATTTCCAAGGGCTCGGGCTCTGGGATAGAAAGGACATGGAAGTTACTGGGGCTGGTGTCACTGGACACTGCACAATGTGCAGAAACCAAAGATTCCCAACTATGTAAGAAAACTCCTGAGTTTAAAGTAAAAAAACTACACCACCACGTACTCTCCGTATTTTTTCTTACATTTATTTCAGACTAGGGTTTATTCTTAAAGAATGTTTCCTTCTGGAAAATAAAAATTAACTGCCTTGATCTCCCAACAACTTTGTGGGAAGGAAATCTCCAGTGATGCGACCAGTAGGGTATTTTCTCTGCCGTAACTTTAAGTATAGTTATTAACTTGCTGAGAATTTTGTGGGTAGTAAAAATCAAAAGGAGAGAGACAAATGTCAGCCAGGCAAAAATGTCAAAAGATTAATTTCTGTAACTCATCTTTCTATTATGTGAAAGGATCATGGTCCTTGCTGTGCTTGATGTTGACTAGATGGTAAGATATGTATCTTCAGAATTTAAAGTGGCAAGTCTTAAGAAAATAAAAAATCTTCCTCATTAAAGCTGAGGCAGCACCACATCTGTAACAAATTTAAGGCATGTAAGGACAAAAAAGAACAAGGTGTTTTAAAATGTACCTCTGTGGACATGTGTAATACCCCACAGGAGCTGAGGATCACATTAGGTCACTGCTGACACAACAGCATGGAATCTTTTCGGGTGTGGTGTGTATTTACATCTCTCAAAAGAAATTGGTTACTGGGGCATCCAGTGTATTTCTGAAGTGGTTAGCTTCCCCTTCCCCCTCTCCCTATTTACAGTTCTCTTTGGAGTACAAGAAACATGTTCTGTAACCTCAGCTTCCTGATTCAGCTGTTGTGATGTCAGTTATTTACGATAACAAAAGTGAGACAATGCCTGTGGTTTGTGTGGGACAAGGCCAAACTTGTTTCTGTAAAAAGGGACAATCCTGATGAGAGAAGCCCAGGAAAGGCTACGAGGTAGGACTCCAAGGTGGCATTTCATTAGTCTTGACAGTTTCATATTGGGCTTGACACTGCATTATTTCAAAGGCCACTGACAGAGGGTTTCTTCCTTTCCACAGGATTGAATGGAACCCTTGGAAAACTATCTCTTTGCAGAACAAGGCTTCAGAGATAGGTATCTTGGGAAATGAATGGATTGCTAGCGGGTAGAGAGGCAGCGAGTGTCAGGATGCAAATGTTTCAATACCAATTACAACTTCTGTGGTCACAGGCGAGTCATTCCGCACCTCTGCTTACCTGTCATGAAACTCGTTTATTAATATTTCACTGCCTAAGCCACAGATGTAGTGAAACTTGCAGAATGCCAGTAAACTCTTGATGTCACAGAGTAGCAAAAGGAAACAAGAAACTCTTAAAACAAAGCATGGTTAGTTATGAATGAAGAGCATCAACTTGGGTGTAGCCTAGAGAACGGCCCTTACCTGCTATCCTCCCGATTGGCATCGCGTGGTCCTCGTGAGGGGAGACAGACACCATGATGTGGTTCATATAAGCTAACTCTTCTCGGTGGGACAGGTTGATGGGCTTGACCTCCCTGTGCAGCCCGTCCTCAGACATCCTCGGTGGTTTGAAATCGGAGTGCCTGGGGTTCAGTATCAAAGGATGCATGATAGGGCTGGGCATCAGCTGGATGACCCTGGCGTTCTCCTGGCGAGGGCTGGAGGGCTTCTGGAGCACCTCGGAGGGAGGCGGGCAGTGGTTGTTTTCTAGCGGGGACACTGAGAGAGGATAGGGCTCCTGCTGGCTGTTCTCGTGCTGGTGCCTTGAGCCCGGCACCCTGTCGGCCGGGGACAGGCGGCGGAGGGTGTTGTCCATGGGGGACTTCAGTGGCCGCTGGTCGGGGTCTGGCGACGGACGGTGGTTGTTGGTGATGGGTGACCGCGAGCGATGCAACAGTTCAATGGTTGGGGGGTTGTGGTGGACTGCTTCTGCGGATGGCCTCGAAGGTCTCTGCACAAAGCTATCTGTGGAGAAAAAAAAAGTCCCCAAAATACAGATTGTCTATATTGTGATCAAGGTGTAGGATCTGCTAATGACAGCTTGCCAATGTTTTTTATTTGTGTGACCTACAGATGCCCAGAAAAGTACTGCATAAATGCAAATAGTTATTATTTCTACACAGAATGAAAATGGTGAAAACAATCTCCCTCCACTACCATGTAACAATAGTTCCTTGGGAAACACACTGAGAGAAATCCCATTTTGAGAAGCTGAGTGGAACATCTGTGAAGAAAATAAGATCTGATTTAGCTGCACTAACTGTGTTTCTGCACAAATTTTTGGAAACTTATTTCCTGCCTTTCATGTCTCTCTGTGTCATTCCTCTTACTGTACCCTGATGAGCACTGTAAGGTAGAAGGGAAAGAAAAAACCAGAAAATGTCACCAGGAAAATACCGCGTATTAAGTTTTAGTAGGTAGAGGCTTAGGTCAAGGTAGAGAATAACTCAGCCTGAAATATGGACTGGGTTGTTTGAAAAAACTCTTCTGTTCGGAAGTTCTTTGTGAAACCCCACATTTTATCCCTGCCTTGATTTTAAGAGCATGTTACATCTTCATAAGGACATTTTCATCTTATTTTATTTAGTCTGTAGTGTCTGCTGATGGGTTGTCCCATACAAGCACTTACATGTCTTCAGCAGGACTTCTAGCATCACTTTTGCAGGAACACACTTTCCCAGCTGCGATGCTTAACAGTAGTGGGGAGATAAACCACCAACAATCCTCTCACAAAATTAAAATGTTTGCCAGTGCAAACTTTCAGGTAAGCTAAGGCTATCAATTTTGACTTGGAAACTACTGACAAAGAGGAAAGTACCACCAGAGCTACAGTGACTAACAGGTTTTTATCTGAAAAATAAAGATCAAATTTCAGTGCTGTTTGTTAAAGCCTTGGGTGATAACAGAAGGAAACTTCTGGGTACATGTCAACAACTGAAACAAGTAGCTGCCTATTTGAGGCTGCCTGTTTGTTCACTCCATTTTCTCTGAACATTAAATGATTCTCTTGCTCTCTTGCCAAGGCAGTGAAACCTTTTGAAGACCCTGTAAAGGTGAAGATGCAAGGGCTCCTGCTGCTCTGGAACCCAGGCAAGCATCAGGAGATGGATCAGCACCTTCCCAGAGAAAGGCATGAACAGGAAAAGCTCAAGTCCTGAGAAAATGTAGTACCAGGCAGTGACATAGCATCTGCACAGGAACACTAAAGTCTATGGGAAAACCTGGAATTTTAGGCAGAACCTACATTGCTCTAGAATACTTATTAGACACACCTGTGGTCCCAGACAAGAAAAATGCATTTGTAGGGCTGTTCAAGATACTCACAATGGAACAGCTGGAGGACATGAAACTCCAGAGCTATATATTGTTCTTGCTTAAACCCGAACAGTTTTAAATACAACCTGGCCAGCTAATGTGGGCTAGCCCAAATGAAGATCAAAGAGGAAAAATTTAACACTGTACCGACCTCTGTGGCTGTCTTTCCTTAAAGTCTCCTTTCTTTGCCACAACAGAAAGAAAACCAACTCCCAAATTTTACTCAGTGTCCTATCTTCTACAGACCATCCACCCCCATCACTGTACATTCAAATGCACTGTGCTCATTCTTGGCCAGTAAATATAGACCAGAATATTGTATTGTTTGTCCTATTTATTTAATGCCTTGGCTGAAGGGAGCAACTATCTTTAAAGCAGAAAGGAATGACCTGCTGTGCTTTCCACCAAACTCTCTGCAAACATTAGCTGGCTCTCACAAACTCCAAACGGAGGTGTTCCTACCTGTCTGCTTCCAAATCATGGTGATACTGAACCTGGACAGAGGGGACAGAAAGTAGAGACCAAGAAACTCTTGGAAAAGCAGTAAGAGGAAAAAACACAAATGGATACACACTAGTGGTTCACTTCCCTTCAAGATCTTTCTCTTAAAGTACTTAACAAAAGAATCCCCTCATGGCCAAAGATGCTGTTTGCCATAAAACAATTCCAACTCAGCTCCAAACAGGACTGCCACAAATGACCCTGAACAGAATAAAATCCTCATCACATTCATTCCTTGGCACATCTGGTGATTGTAAGTTGAGCACATATGGTATATAATTTCACACAGCACTAGATTCACTCTGGCTCTTCATTCCAAATGAGCAACACTCTTTTCTTGAAGACAAAGCTGTGAAAGGAAATTCACCTCCCAGGAAATTTGCTGACCTATCCACATAGGGATGGGTGGGGCTGCTCTTACTCTGGGAGTGAGCAATTCCTGGCATGACAGTCCCAAAGATTGGCAGTCTCTGCTTACCCACAAAAGAAGTGCAGGGAATGACAATGTAAGCTTCCTGCATGGCATCCCATCAAATGACTCAGAGCTCCGTCACAAGGACCACTGGAGATAAAGGTAATTCACTTTCCATTGCTCATCCCTCTGCAGGGACAGAGTCCATTCCAAGCCAATATCCTGAACTGCAGTCAATTGATTTCAAACAGCCAAACCCTCTTTGTTTAAGCCTAGTAAAAAACCACTATATGGAAAGCATTTAAAAGCAGGACCATAAGTATAATCTATTAGGAAATAGGCAAAAGAGCCAGAAAATGGAAAAAGATCACTGGAATAAGGAGAGATTGTAATAAAGATACATCACCTGTGAAGTTTAACCACTCAAAATAGTGCCAGGGTAAAACCTGTCCCCTCTGTCACAGTTTGTGAGTTAGCCAGGGTGAAGTTCTGCTCTTCGCATTCATTCTCCTTTTTTAACTAAGTTGCATTTTGCTGAGGGAAAATGAAAACTCGATTGTGCTAGTTTCTCCCAAGTGACTTTGTGAAACAGGAGGAAGAAGTAACGTCAAAATAAACAAATTCACCTGCCTGCAAATTTTTGGCATAGAGATTTTTTGATTGCTCGGTCTTGTGGCAGGCAAGCTGTAGTTTCTTTTGCTTATTTTGAAACTCCTCTCACAGCAAACCAAGAACTAATTTTTGTCATTATAAAGAAAAGTTTTAAGTAATAGCACAGAGTTCTTGAAGCAAAAACAGTGCTACTATCAGCAGCCGAAGTATTGTAAGGAAGAAATCTAAGTTTCTTAATCACTAGATTGTATAGGACTTATTTTTTAAATGACACACATGAAAGGCCAACTGATCACGCCTGTGAAATCCTCTCTAGTCAAAGTTGCTCCATATGTTAAATGCAGGAGTGTCTGAGAGAGCAGCTGGTATTTCTGCTTGAAATTCAGAATGGAAACACTCGTGGGTGAAGGCCAAGCTTGAGGAAAAGGCTGAGATTTTACAAATGGTCTGAATAGAGCAGGCAACTGCCTCTTGCACAACTCTGCCAACTGAACCTCATCCTGACCTGCAGCACCCTCATCGAACCTGGAATATTTACACAGCTGTGTGGAAACACTTTGGAGCATCCTTACTCCACCTGCTGCTGTCCTGCTGGTGGCTTAGTCTCAAGGTTTTGCTGTGCCATGTGACTCTGGCTACCTCAGACTGGCCACAGGCAACTTGTACAGGTCTGACAGCACCCCTGAATCTTCTCTTGCAATCCCATGTTGAATCTTGAAATAGATTAATATGAAATAGAACTAGCACACCTTTTCTCCAGTTAGCAGAGACCAGGGTGACATCTGAACCCACTTATATTCTCTTCTCCTGTTTACTCAAAAAAGGACTAACATTACTTTTTCCTGGATTTTTAAACTGAAAATTAAATTCATTTTTAATTGAAAAAAATGAATTCTGCCTGATGCTTCCATGGAAAGAACCTCTGAAAAAGCTGAAGTTTTATATTTTTCTGTTATATACCCAAGAAATCCAAGAAGTACTTCAGTATGTGTATTTTTAAAGTAATGAAAACCTCAATTTTCCATTGGAAAGAAGCACACTTACATGTTGTAGTAGAAGAAGCCCAAATATGCAATTCCACAAACTTAATTATTCTTTTTTCATCACCTCTGACAGTTATGGCATGTGTGGACACTAGTTGACCTAAGCAAGTAATTCTGATGGTAAAAATGAGAGAAAACCTGCAGAAGCCCACTTCGCTCACCAGGAATTGCTTAACCAGCCCAACAGCTGAGCAACATGATGGGCTCAGTGCCAGGAACTCTGGCATGATGTTCTGAGACTGTCAGCTGAAGTGACTTGGAGTTGGATATTCCCCTCTGAGGCTGCCCTCCCTTGCTCTGCCAACGACTGCATTTAGCTGCATCTCCAGGACACCAGAAGTCCATGAAGCAACTTTGTCTACCCAGCTGGGTGTGAGGAAAATGAATCAATAGGGTCAATAAAACTTTCTGCTTTTTAATCTGTATCTGACACAGCTTTTAAAGATGCTTGGGAAACAAAACAAAATAATAGAAGATAAATGGAGAAGGGCTTGTTGACTCACTAGACCATTTGATTGTTCCAAAGCTATGGAGACAGAGGGAGGAGAGCAGCTTTATTTAAGTAACTTTGGAGCAAGAAAAGAACATAATTCCTACTCGCCTCTGTAATGGCAGCTCCTGTAAGAATGAGACAGAGTTACCTTCATCATGATTCTGGTGCAATATGACCTCTGGCTGAGCATGGATGGAGTTCCCAGGGTGGAAGAAAGGTGTGAAGAGCGTACGAGCTTTCCTTTGCTTCAGAATATGCTGAAGGAGTTCATACAAAACATCACCTGAAAGACAACCAGCAGGAAAAAGGAAATGAAAATGTACATAACTGATGAGAAGACTCATTTAGCCATCTGATGCATGAATTCATGGCTCCTGGGTGCTATTTTCAGACCCAAAAATGCTAGCAGTGAAATCCTGCATTTCACTGCTACGCAAAGTTCTCCTCTGAAAGGAAAAAAAGGCACATCACACCTCTGAGTGTGTCTGTGGCAAAACAGAACGACATTCCCTGGCAGCATAATTGTTATATCTCTCCTTAATGGAACACAACGCTGCAATATCCAGGAGACCAGTGGACTAACTGCTTATTTTGTGCCTTTTATAAATTACAGCTTGTTTGGATGACCTTATTCCAACATCTGCATGAAACACATGTGTACTTATGCATTTGGTCTGGTGGAACTGGTTGCCCATTTCAAAGTGAAACTGTACATCACAGGGTAGGAAGTCTCTTGGACTTTTCATTCTGCCTGCTCTTTTCTGTTTGTCACTGCTCATATTACAGAGGAACAGGCTGCACTAATTACACATTATCTGAAAACAAAGTTAGTGAAGTTTCACTTAGGAAACCTTAGATTTTCTGGCAGAGTTTTCTCAAACATGGGGGGTTTTTAGTAGTCATCTCTATGAGATTGTAAGCTGTGCACCATTTGTCCCTCGTCTCTGTAAACTGCCAATATTCTAATTTGTGGGCAACTTGAGTTTCTTGCTGTGAAACAGTTAAAGCCATACTGCTTTCCATAGTTCAGCTTCCTTTATTTTTAACATCTTGGCTGCTTTTACTGTCTCAGCAGTGACTTTAGGGCATTTTTAAAAGGTGATTGCAATACATGAAAACCTAATTAAAAACAAAGCCTTGAGCACCCAGTTACATGAAAGTCTAAAAAGTGATTTTACCACATAATTTCCATCATTGAATGCAACAGTGGCATAATCATAAATAACTAGTGCTGTAACACTCCGAACAATAAGGTAGCAAATTTGTATCTCTTTTGATTGGCCTGACAGACTAGTGAAAACGTCCATAAAGCTGTCTGCGTGTTTTCCTTTCCTAATGAAATAGCTGAGACTTCTGCATCACCCAGATGCAGCAATGTTAAGATGGTGAAAAT
Source organism: Melanocharis versteri (assembly GCA_013397845.1). Lineage (NCBI taxonomy): Eukaryota > Metazoa > Chordata > Aves > Passeriformes > Melanocharitidae > Melanocharis > Melanocharis versteri. The sequence goes on from VZTG01006290.1 coordinate 210,268, forward strand.
TGTTTTGCACTCCTTCCCTCCCTCCTCTGCTGCCTCCCTTCCCTGGGCAGCCCTCAGCAGAACAGCTGTGGGGCTGTGAGCCCCTTTCTTGGCAAGACTGTGGGAGTGGATGCCCTTCTTCTGCTTTAACCATGAAGGGAAATGATACAGCTTTCGTGTGGCTTCAGTCTGGAAAAACTTAATGCCTCTGTGGCAAATGTTATTTCACAGTTCTTAAATTTCACGTACAGTTAATTCTGGGAAATGCTGAGGTAATGTCCCTTTACCTACAGTTATCTAAATTTTTAGAGACTGACTCAAATATCCTCCACAAGGTTTATTATCACTGGGGAATACCTGGAGAGACGGAAGAGACAAAATGCAAGGGAGGAGGCCTTTAGCTGGGTTATTTCATTCCAAATTCAGCTTAACCTTCTGAATAAAGTGAGGTTTTGCAAGTCAGAGGCTCTTCTCTGGGAACACTCTATTTCCAGCCTACAGACATTTTTAATCCTGCTTATTTCAAGTGCCCTCACAGCACACAAGGGGAAGAATAGGGGCATAACATGCAGGCAGGAAGGGGAGTTGCAGACAACATACATAAAGGTGTCCCTTGCAGTCCTTGCCCACATCCCTGCTTTCAGTACTCCTTTTGATTCAAGCAGGACTAATTTTTAAGGAAATAATTTCAAGTGGTGTACCAGAACTTAAAAAAAACCACAAAAAAACCCAAAAAACCAAACAAACAAAAAACCAAACAAAACAAAACAAAAAACCACCACCAAAAAACCAAAAAAAAAACCCCAAAACAAAACCAAAAACATTTCTAGGCATCAGTTCTCACTAATGTATTACAGTGACAACAGACAATTATGTTTGATCTCTTCTTCCATACAAAATCAGTCCTGGATTTGAAGCACATGCCTAAAAAACTTATTTACACGAAACATAAGCAACAGTTTGTGAGGCAGATTCTGCAGGAGGATGGTTGTGGAGAGTGGCCAAGGGCCAAGCAGGTTGGTGCAGAATTAGACCCACAGCTTGATTATCAGCTGGATCCAAGCAGCATCAGCTGTACTCCTGCACCTTGTGAGCCTTGCACGGGAAACCTCCTCACAGCAATTCTGTCACCACTTAGTGTCACCCATAGTGATTGAAGTGCAAGCCTTTATATTGAACAGGAGTACCTCGTATGGTCACAAAAAAAAAGCTCACCACTCATATTTAGTTAAACACCCCTGACAAAGGAGGGCAGAGGCTTACTCTGACTGTGAAACTGGAGCAGACAGACCACAGGGGATACAAATACAGGCAGGCAACACACACATTTCTAAATCTCCTCTGTGAATAAATGAAGACATAATTTGAGCAATAGGCAGACGGATTCACACACCTGTCTGTGCTGTGCTGAGGGCTGGACTCCAGCACATGTGAAAATACGGTAAAGTAAAGCAAAACCCACAGGGGCTATTAAATAGAGGCCAAGTCCCCAAGGAAGGAGTTTTGCAGTCCCTTTTAGCAGCACCTCAGCCAAAAGAACTGGGAGGCGAAATGCTAATATGGACTGTTTAAAGAGGCTGGAGCACTTGATTAACTTGCTTCTGTAGTTGGGTCTGTGAACAGATAAGCCTTTACAGGGAAGAGCTGGAAGTCACAAAATGCTGCCAGAGCAGCTTGCTTTCTGGGAGCTCTGCAGGGAGTTTTAACTATAAACAGGTTGGATGTTTGGGTTTGGATTTGCATTCAAATATACCTATAACTCAAGTGTATCAGGATTTCCTTCCCTCTTCGTCCTTTTTGTCCTTGCCTCATACAAGTGTCTCTGCCCTCCCTTTCCCCTCCCTTTCCCAGTCCACCCCAGCAAAGGTGACCATTTCCTCCTCTGACCCTCTTCAGCTTTTGTTGCAGCTTCCTCTATCTTTCCAATCACAGCTTCTGTAAATAATCCTCACCTGAATGAGGGGATCTGTATCGAAAGTCCTCTTTGGTCAGGAGCAGCAGGGCTTTGCCGTTCATCTCAAAGGTGTTGCTCTCAATGGGCCTCAAGGAAAACTCCTTCTCCGCCCACCGGAGCCACTGTGCCACATCTTCCCTGCTCCAGTAAACCGGCTGCAAACCTGTGCCAGAAAGAGATCACGGTTCTATTACCAAATTGAGACAAGGCACAGGAATACAGGCAAACATCACTGAATCCCCCCTTTCTCCCCATAGCATAACGTACGAAGTTTCAGGGGAAAGTGCAGGGAGCAATGTCATGTTGGTGCAGGATTACTCTAAGCACTGGACTGCGAAATACTTTGTTATTTTAGGCACTTTGGCTTATCTGTGACATACTGAGAAACGAGAACTGCCTCAGCATCCTGCAGAAAGCTCACAGGACATTGTTTCATCCCAGGTTTCCGCTGTGCAAAAGGATTTTCCTCCAAGTGCTCCTTCTGATGTGCGGAGCAGGTGGCAGGCAAAGTCCGTGGCGCCATCCATCCTTGGTGTGTATTCTTCCATGGAAGAGAGGTGTGCTCTCTCTTCACACCCCTTGTACATTCATGGATCAAGAATAATGAAAAGTTGTCAAATGCAGCAGAGCCATGGCTTTTCTACAGGCGGCCGGGGTGGGGTCTGTAAGGAAGGGCTGCTGAAACACGGCCCCTGTAACAGTGTGATTATCAGCACATGTATTATTGAGAGGGGTGTATTCAGCCAGGCCCACCCCTCCTCCAGGTGCCATTCCAACACTGGAGAGGAAAGCCAGGGCCAAGACTGTGCCACCTTTGGCACTGCTTTAGCCTGCGTTTCCTGTGTAGCAATCAAGTATTACCAATGTAACTAGGTCCGTGTAAGAGGGTACAGCATTTTTAAGTAAAATAGTAGGGATATTTGGCTTGGGGGCAGATTTTCCAGCATTCCAAGGAGAATGTGGCACTCCCTTTCTGCCAGCCAGCTCGTACAGCTTATACAGCCTAGGCTATTGTGTTTACTCACAGAGGCCCAACCACATTACCATCAAAGACGTTTTGCCTGCTACCTTTATTGGGCCCAGGCAGAGAAGCTTGGGAGGTATGACAATTCAATATCTGTTCTACACACAAATTTAAAATAGCTTCCTTCCCCTGGAGAGAAGGCAGCGCGGTGAAGAGCTGTTTATACCCAAGTAGAGAGATTATCTCCAATCCACTGGGCGATAAAAGCTTTATTTTCCTTTCCCCCTTGTGAGATGACTCATTGTTTGACTTGCTACAAAGCTTACCCACTGTGCATAGGAACATACAATTTGCCATATCTGATCAGATCTCTGGTACACAGCCTCTGGCAGGAGCCAGAACCTTATGCTTCAGAGGAAGACGAACCTCCCTTCCTTGTATTGCACCTGGCTGATTGTACGCTGCACATGGGAAGAAATTTCCTTCCTGGCACACCATTCTCTGAGATCTGACCACCCTCCTACCAAGCACTAAAAGAAGCCTGGGAGAGTTGTACCACTCTTGTTTTGGTTTGGTTTTTACTTCTTTAACAGATAGGCAACCCTTTTATTTCTGTTTTAGCAAGAGGTAACATGAAGTGAATTGCATTCTGCTGCTTTGCCAGATTCCCAGACAACGGCTTTGGAAAGTCCCAGAGCCACAGCTGCATACAGAACTGAATCTATGTCAGAAGAGGAATTGGGATTGTGCCTGAGAAAGGGTCAGAGCTGACCTGAGGAAGGGATGTCTGCATGGCAGTAGCAAGAATTTCCATTGGCTTTCAACTGTAGCATACTATTGTACTACAGAAACAAGTAGAAGCCTTTATTTATTTATGAAGTAAATTCTCTTCCCCCTATAAATTAGGGTCTGCTTATTGAGGTCAGAGTTTTCTGTAGGACCTTTCTTTTTGAAGAGACTGGCCTGAGCTGTAGGTTTGCTCAGAGACATGGAAACTGTCATCTAAAATTCCAGAGTGAGGTTCATCTGCTGAATAAAGGGCTATTCCTGCAGAAAATACACTCCAGACCCCAGGCTGCTGCTGTAGCTAAAAGAGAAAGAAGTGAGACATGGTGCAGGCAGACCACAACATATGAAAGGGTTTTACAAGAGCATCTGAGAAGTGCTTGAAATGGTCATGTGTGGTTTTGTTTGCCTCCCTCTTTGCCATGCCATGCAAGTAATAAACTGCCCAAAGGAGAACTGTCACGTAGAAATCTAACTGGACTTCTGATGTGTACTTCACTAGATGAGGCATGAAATAAAACACCACTGTGAGAATCAGGCTGACAAGGACAGAGCACTCACGTGAGGTGTGTGCTCCCTAATAGATAACAATGTAATAAATAAACCACTCCCTGTACAAACACAGATCAACACTTCCCACATGCAGGTGACAGTATATTTTTGCCTTCTGTTCAACTAGCACAAAAGTACCACGTCCAAAGAGAGCTTTAGATTGATCAGTGCTAGACCCAGAACAGCCAGATAAATTACACAGACTGGGACAAGCCCCATGAACTCTGCTGGCAACTCTGAAACAGACCCAACACTTCTCACTGCAAATGAGGTCTCTGCTGGGTTTCAGCAGCACTTGTGAAACTTGTGAGAAAAGCCCCAAAGTAATATGACCTAGGACCACCTGGCTTGAAATTACTGAGAATCAGCAAGCAGCCAGTCTAATTCAGTTTGGCTATGGCTAAACTGAGTGGGTGGATGTGCCACATCACTCCACCCCTGGGGTGATCCCATTATGAAATACTTATATTGTGTTTGGAAAACATAAGGTGCCATAAAATAAGTAAACTGCTTTCCCCTAGATGGGTCTCTTATTCTCTCACTCCCCTCCCTTCCTGCCCTGCTGCTTTCCTGGGAAGTTAGTTTCTCAAAAAAAACATGCCCCCACCACATGCCCATTTGTTTTGTGAGGCTGAACCAGTTCAGTCACAGGAGGCTTTTCTAGGGGTGCACAGCAGCGTTGCTGAAAGTGCTTCAGAAACTGTCATTCAAAAAATAATTCTTTCATGAGCAGTACAGCATCTACTAAACTTGAATGCCACCTTCTTTGACCCTTCTTAAGAAGAAGTAGTTGGTATTGTGAAAACAAGGTCATGAGATGCTTGGCTTTGCAGCTGAAGGGATTTTACAGCACAGTGTACATTGCTATCAGTAGGTCCTGAAAATGCATTCCTGTACTGTCCCTGAAAGAAAACCTAATCCCACTTATACTATTTTTCTTCTTTGGATGCTGTTTCTTATTTTCCTCTCTCCACTTTCTTTTACTGTCATGCCCACAGTGGAGGAAAATGGGCTCTTTTTATCTCTCTGGTTTTATTCTCTGCAAAAGCTAACAGCACTGTCTTCAACTAACAAAGATATTTACCAAGCAGAATAAAGTGAGGAAAACGAGAGCTGTGTTGCAAAACAAGGGCAGAGTTTTGCCTGCTGAACCGACTGCTGAAATCAGTGTGAAGGTTTTGCTGCTTTCACTAAGTGCAGAACGGACATGGGGAATGCTGTCTTTCTCCCAGCCTGCCCTCTTGGTGGCCATGGACTTCCCAGGGTGATTTTCGACCTGGGAGTCAGACCGGGCTCTGCTCCCATCTCTGCCTTTACTCCTGTGGTTGAAATCTGGCAAGATTCCCCATCGCGGTCTCCCTATCTGTGTAGCGCAAAAATAAACAACAACAAAACCTCATTGAACTCAATACCTAAAAGCAGGTTAGACAAAGCCATGCAAACCATCAAAATCTGGCTCTGTGACATCCAGCGTATTCTCTGTCCTCTGACAGTTTCCAAGCACCACCTCCAGCAGAGTAAAATACAATACTTTATTGACGTGTTTATAACCTGACAGCTTTATATGCATTAAACAGGGAGCAAAATCCGTGCTCACCTTTCTAACGCTGCAGGCTGGAGCCCTGGTGTCTTAATAGATTATCTACTTCTGCAGCATATTCCTCACCTGAAGTCCTGTTTCTAACCCCTGTTACTCTGGCTACCTTATAAATGATGAGGACGATCAATTCTCACACTGCAGGGCACAAGCTGGTAACCATCCCGAGCGCAGGAGAAATCCACTCTTTGTTCCTTTCTATTCTCAAGCAGCAAAGCAAAGTACAATGGAGAGGGGCTGACGGGGTAATTTACACTCTGAAGTAGCGAGTAAACCTGTTAAACACCAACAGACATGGGCACAAACAGGAGTGTACTGGTCTGCTGAAGAGGTTAGGCTGATGGTCTCTGAAGAGTTCACTTCTGACAGAGAGCCTCTCAGGAAACTGAAGCATGGTCAGGCTTTGAGGTCAGAAAAACAGAGTGCTCTGCTCAGGTAGTATAACTTTTGCACTTGGAACTACACAGCCAGCAATATTTTCACCTGCCCACAGACTTCTGGTGGGATTACAACTTTGTTTTTTGAACAGATGTAGCCAACCTTGAATCTTGCAAAGCACTTGTACTAAGCAATGCCTTCTTTGGTTAGGAAGACAGAGCACGCATTTTACAGTATGAGTTGCTATGTTCAGTGTATGCAACAGATACACCTAAAATGTGAAGTTCAATGTACCACAGGCTGTTTTCACCTTGACTCATTTTGGAACAATCTGAGGACACAAATCCAATGCAAAATGCGATGCACAGTACCACCGAGAGCTGCTGTTCTGCTTTAGTTTTGAGATGAGGACGTGGCCGCAGGACAGCACGCACGATGGAAACAGCATTCATAGTAAGTTTCGTCTAACTTTTTGTTCCACTTCAGCTACGCTCTCCATCCTCACGCCTGGCTGCCTGGCAGGCAGGATGATGATGTGAGAAGGGGGTAAAGACAGACCTCTCATTTATCCCTGCTTTCTGCAGGGCAGACAGAATTGTTCACACTCCCACGCCAAAAACTACTTAGCATGGTTGGGCAAACAGCAAAGGGGCCAGTGCATGCAAATCAGCAGCTGGTTCCCAAACACCCAGGGACAGATGCATCATCACTGGCAGCATCAGGGAAGCCAGTTCATGTCTGTAGCTACTTCGAGCCTTTAGTGGGAAAACGACGCTGGAGAAGTTCAGAACACTTGAATGTCTCCTACCAAGTAATTCTTTAGGAACTGATACTCTCTTTCTTTGTTATTGATTAACGAAATTTTTCCATGCTACCTGTAAAGCATAATATGTGTCTCTGCATATGATGGTGTATGTCAAGCAGGAGAGGTACATGAGGTTGTGTTTTGGTCTTCATTTCTGTATAAAGGCAACACAGTCTGGAAGAAAAACATATGATTAGATTTAAATCCTTCTCTCAGGCTCTGCCAGAGCAGCTTTTTAAAGTCCCTTCCTGTCTCACATCTTTGTTTGGAATGCTGGACTACCAAAATGCGAAGAGGTGTCATGAGGCTTTGCCAGTTAACATCCGAAATGCTCTGAAGTGCAAAATGCTGCACAGCTGCTTCAAACAATGCCAGTTCAACATTGCCACAGTGCTGTGTGTGCTGCTCTCTGGTTCCCTGTTTGGAGCCACTGATTGTTGCTGCAGACCAGGGGCCCTGTTCTGGTCTCGTGCTCAGACGTGAGAGCCACCACCACCCTGTGCCCCAGCAGGGCTGCGCTGAGCTCCACAGCAGCGTGGGATGACTGAAGCTGAAGGGCTTTCCAAACTGAGGGCCAGGCTGGGCACTGAGGTCCTCCTGAGGCAGCAATTCTGTGCTTTCTCTGCTGGGGCTGCTGCATCCACCTCTCACCCCAGGTGACTTCCCCAAAGCACCCAGCACGCATAGGGTGCTCGGCAGTTCTTCAGAACTATCATTGCTATGGAAAGTAAAGGCAGGAAGGGTAAAGATCTTGCTTTCTCAGGAAGTCTTTCCAGTTCCTCAGAGGTGACAGAAATCTGTGGCATGCCTAGCTATTCCCATGCAGATGGAGAGTGTAAATAAGTGCCCTCTGGGACTGTTCTGGAATGCGCACACATGTGGAAGATGTAGCCCTGCCACAGGATAAATCCTGTACTGCTGGTGGTCTGTGCACTTGCTGTTACGAGCAGGGGACAGAAGTCTGGTGTGCAGTGATGTGCCTGACCACTTGCTCTTTCCAGCAGCTGCCCCTTGACCCAGGCAGTGGAGAAGCAGTGGCTATTTATTGCTGTTGGGTTGCAGGGGCTGCCTCATCCTACAGCAGAGAGCTGGCTCTGCACTTTCCAGCCCCAGAGATAAGCAAAGGTAGAAAATGAAGAAAAGGTTAATCCTGGCTAATCCTCAGAGAGAATTATTTGGGAGGTGAGTCCAAACTGCTACAAAGGAAATGCACGGCAGCAGATAAAAATGCCCCTTTACAGGTCTTGTTGAGGAAAAAATGATTGGATAGGGAACAGAGGAGTTGTGTGACGGGCAGGAAAAGAGACCACAAGTGAGGCTTGCTCATCCTTTAAGAAGGTCTGAAAGTGCCTGTAATCAGAATGACAAGGCTTTGGGGAACCTCCTACACTGCTGGGAACAGAGGACGAAAGAGCTTTTTCAGTAGTAATCTGAAGTAAAAGGCACAGGCTTATTTCTCCTGGTGTCCTGCTGAGCAAGGTATTAGAGGTAGAGCACAGGTGCAGGTAATGCTCCGTGCACTGTGCCTGCTCTGGGGCCTCCATGTGTGCAGACATCTGCAGAAACCAACCCAGTGAAGCCCTGCTATGGGTTTCTGCCATGCTGACTTTGCTGGTGTGGTGCCTTGTGACCCAGCCCTTCTCCTTTCACTGTCTGTACAGAGACCCTGGGAAGCTGACACATCCGAATCCCTCAGGGCTTCAGGGTCATAAAATAAATAAAATTGCTTTCCTAATGCAGCCTTTGGAAAGTCTGTAAGAAACATATTGATTGGAAAATGCTCGATTAGAACGAGCTCTCATACAGGGAAATAAATCTTTTCAATTGCCCACACCCAGTGCCAAGCTCAGCTTCCTGGAAGCAACTATGGCCCTTTCTGGAACTGAGGTGAAAATCCCATGTTCCATCACCTCGCTTGACCTGCTGACATTACACATGGTTTGCATTTGCTGATCAAATGCACAAGCCGGACTCTAAATTAGCTTGCTGGGCTGAGACAGCTCACTGATTAACGATGGCAGATGAAGTCACCGGTACAAAAACCCCACAAAATTTGAAGCCACAGTCTAGAGAATTCAAAATGAAGAATATGTTCTTTCTCACTCTATACTCAACCCCTTTTCTACGTAGAGACAGGTTAGTAAATGAAGTAACTCTCCCAGACAAAATTACTCAGCTATGTCTAAGACCCCTGGCCCCAGGAAGCCAGAAAAGTCCCTGAACACTGCTGACCAGTTCCTGAAGTCCTTGGAGTGGTACCTGATGTCAGACTAAAGCTTCTAGTACAACCCCAATAGTTTAATGTGGCCAGTTGTGCTGTGTTTCTTATAACTGAGATCTGTATTCGACCCATAGCAGCTGTCTGTCTCCCTTCGGTTTCCACTGCACCATCCAGAGCGAACCTATAGATTAAGTGGATATTAGGATGTAGCCCGCCCTCCTCTGTGAGCTGCCCCATTTTGGGATTAGTCAGAAACAGAAAATGTTATAATGGTGGAGCAGCCTACCTGCTGCTGACCGGCAGTTTGTGGCCTGAAACAGAATTCACCCAGGCCAGGACAAACCAGTCTAGATAATGGTGCTGGTTTGTGTGCTGAAGTTGGATTTGAGGTTCTGAAAGGGAAAAGCTACCAAAGAAGCGAGCAACCACAGAGGTGATGAAAAAACCAACGGGTTTTCTAGGCACTCATTCCATGAGCCATGTCCAAGAGCTTTCAAGAACTCCGCAGACGGCTCCGGCTTCCTTTCATGCTGTTTGCAAAACCTTCCTAGAAGCCTGACAAGAGCTCTCCTTCCAGGGCAGGGTGAAGGCTGGCTTTTTCCATCTGGGCAGCACGTTCAGAGAAGGCCAGGGTGTAGCAGGGGCCAGTGAGCCGTGGACAGCAGGACACTGCCTGGCCACCAGCAGCTGCTCCGCTGCTCCCACGGCTGCCCCACCACGGCATTCCCACCACAGCAGCCAGTGCAACACCAGCAGTGGCACTGGGATGGGCAGGGGGAAATGCTGGCTTGGAACTGCTCCCAGCTACAGTCTTAATCCACTCCTGACTTCTTCTCAACCAATTCTTGGCTGTTGTCCATGAAGCAGACATTGCTTTCCTACTGCTTCCTTCCAAAAGGAGATGAAAGAAATGTCTTCTGTTGGTTTTTTCCTTGTATGTGCAAAAACTGTATCCTAAACAAGAGCAGCTGAGCCCTGACAATGTCACAGGGTAGCTAGCTCGAGAGACAACGCTGCCAGAAGCAAACAGTTTTGCCAGTAGAAGTCAAGGGATCATAAAAACTTCCATTTTCTTCTCAGCAACTCTTTATTGTTTCAAACCAGTTTAATCCTAATCCAGGTCAAAATTCCAGGTCTAAAAAGCATTCTTTACAGTTTTTCTGCACTGGCTACGGCCACTGCTGATACTTAGTAACACTTGCACATTTACACAGTGCCTTTCAACTGCAGACAAATTAGATTGTTATATCTGTTTTATAGATGTGAGGCACAAAAGCACTGGATGCCTGCCCGTACACTGAGGGATCAAATCCAGGAACTCTATTCTGCTCCTCTTTACAACTGGACACATGCAGAGCATCTTTACATCCTTAACATCTACTTTTCCTTCCCACTTCTTGTATCAATTATTTGATGCATCCTGGCGACACTAAATTTAAGGTAAACAACCCAACCCCTTATTAGAATGAACTGTCAATATGTGCTGTTTCTTTCTTTTAACACAATATGGCCTTGATCCCTGGCTGAGGTGTTGAAGATTTGTAAGTAATCAGAAAATCAGATCTTGGTAGTCTTGACCTACATACGGTTTTGTTTAAGTCTTTTGCCTGCTGCCTAATTGCTGTACAGTGGAGCAGAGTGCTCAGATTATTACCATGCTCACAGCGTGTGGCAGTAATGCTGGTGACAGAACTGGAAGCTCCAGGTTTAGGTACCTGATCAACACTGCTGAAAGATATGAAAAACTGAAGAAACAGTAGCTTGCTGCAATGAATACAGCTGCCTAAAATTAAGATGGTTCCTTTCAGCAATTTATCACTTTAACCTACCATTAGCTACGTCACCTTGATGTTCCGGTGGATGCAAATTTAGAGAGATCCTACAGTTTTGTAAGAGAGAGGTCAGGAAGTCCTTTTTGTACAGCTGAATCAAGTGGAAAGTTTTGAAATCTCAGTTTCACATATCAACAAAACACCACCACCATTATAATCCTCCGCATTAAGAAGCTGCCTTTTTCTCACAGGGAGATTTTGTTCTCAGAGGCTCACATCCTGAAGAAGTTGGGTCCCTTTCCCTTGAGGAATTTTGGCTGGGACTTTGTTTCCTAACTCGACTGTGACTGTGAGAGCTGGGGAGGGGGGAGTGTGTACACAAAGAGCATGTTTTCCAGGCTGTTTCCAGGGAACGTGAGGCCAGCTCCACTACAGAACAGTCTATGCCGTGGCAGCAAGATGTCATCTGTTGGCTTCCTCTGCACTGGGGCTCCAAGGCTCCTGAGCTGCAGCTGCACTTGTGCTGCTACTGTAAAAGCAGATTTTGGCAGCACAGCCCAGAACCATGGCTTACTTTGCCTGTAACCATTAAGCAAATCACCGTAGAAAAGAAATTACCACGAGCATGTGGTAAAAGTATGTGATACTTTTACTGTAACTGATTTTGCTTTTGGATGTCTTGCTCACGAAGGCATTCTCTGCAGAGCCCTAATGCAGGAGGGCTATGGCAGCCTGCTTCAGCACACCAGTACACAAGTTCTTCTGTGCTTTATGCAAAGACCTGCCTTCAGGTGACATTAAATATTAAATTACTGGTGGAAAATGTGCAAATTACAACTTTGGACGCTGCACAGTGTACTTAGTTCTGAACCACATCTTTGGAGGTAAAAGCCCACTCTTAGCATGCTGCAGACATCTCTCGCTCCCAAGATGCTGCAAACTGGAGTTCTGACATGAATAAAAACTCCAGATTTAGCTTCATTTCTTGATGGTTCCTTAATGAACCAAATCCCTACAGCTCTTAAAAACTGTCAGTCATTTCTCCAAGAAGACACTGCTGTCCTAGAGAAAGGTGAAGTGCTTAAAAGAACAGCTCTAGATGCCAGGGGTCCTTTTTCATATTTGGAGGACAAGGAGGCCACTGAGATGGACTCCAGACTGCACTACAACACATCACCCATTCAGCACAGGTAACTGCATTACATTTCCATGAGGCCCTTTAACCTTCCAGTGCAACCTGTGCACAGAAAGGCCTCTTGTACTCAGGTACTTGTGCTTGAAATACATTGATAATGAGAACGAATTAAGTGTGTGCTCTTTGATTATCAGATGATAAATTATCATGATTATCTTTGCTGCAGCTTGAGAATTGCTTCCTCTCCAGCATTTAACTCCTGCTTGCTCTGAAGCTAGTCAGCATACCCACTAACCTCTCATATTAGGGCCCCCAAAAAACTGGCTTGCACTTATTATTTCTATGGAAGTCAGATGAAGTTGAGGCATTAGTACTTCTATTCAGGACCACTTGAAAATACCATTCCAAGGAATAAGAAATGAACTTCATCAATTGGGACAGCATGCAAGATCCTGTTTGGGAGAATGTCTATCTCAGTGCTGGGGTGTCTGCAGTAACTACAATGTCCTTCAAACAAGCTCGTCCTAGGTGACAGCTTGGACAATATGTAGTGTCCAGTGACCAAGACGACCTAGTCATGTTTTCTGGCCACCACTTTGAGTGCCACTGCATTTGGTGGAGGAGCTATGCTGTGTTCTTGATGAGAGAGACAACCTGTATCCACTTATATATGTACATTGGCTTCTGCCAGATCAGCTTTCTGAGCAGATTAAGTGCACAACTGCACTAACACTTAGGTCAACACAACTGGCAGGGAGGTGGCAAATTGCAGAAAGAATAACAGCTGGATGTGGTAACAGAAAACAGAGAAAATGCTTCAGCCAGTATTGTTACAGAACATGTCATGCCACTGAAAAATAATGCATGGGCTTGCTGTATCACTTGAGTTTAATCTGGATGATGTCACTGAGAAAGGCTTGCTTCCAGGAGTGGGAAAATGACTGCAATGTCAATAGAGGCAAATGATTTACCTACACAGTTCCCATAAAGGATCAGACTTTGAATGAAAAGGAAAACAAATGGATGAGCTAAATCACAAGAAGGTTGCGTCTCATCCTGCTTTTTTGGGTTTCTTGCCATTATAAAGGTGCAGTGAGAGAGGCTGCACACACCTAGTAATGACAGGTAACTGGTATCATCCCAGATTCACAATTCCTAGTGCCACACAGTCCTATCGTGCTGGTACAAACACTTAGTGACCTCGACATCAGTGAACCTATCTCCAGGACTCCTGTCCTTCCCACCCTTCCTTTCCCACAGGAAGGATGGCCATCCCTGTGCCTGCTATCATCAACAAACTACTGCAAACGTGCCAGGGGAAAGGGGACCCCTGTTCTTGGAGAGGGGCACTGTGTGCTGTGTGCCCCAGAGCTGGGCTGGGGTTGGCTGTGGAGCTGTGACAGCAGGGAGGAGTGAGGAACTCGCACCTCAGTCCCACCAACAGTGCCACCTCTTTTCAAGGGGTGAGGCTAAATAAGGTTAAATAAGTTGAAGTACTGGGAAAGAGAATCAAATTGTATCACCTGTCAGAAATATTTAACAACATCTGATGGCTTGTTTACACGGCTGACAGTTGTGCCAGGTAGTGTAAAACACGGAAGCAGGAGGACTCCCCACCTGGAGGACGTTACAATATGGGCAGACAGGAGAGGGAAGGGATTCAGCGTACAGGAAAAGCGACAGCACGAGGGTATGCATACCATGCTCATGTCCCCAGGAACCACCTGAGACTACTGTAGTCCTCACACACTTCATTATGTGGATATTGAGAAAATGAAGTTGAAATACTTTTTCACCAACTTGTCTAATTAAAATTGTCTTAGCTGTGCTCCCCCATATATTGGCAAATTTCAGTCAGCTCTGTGAAGGACATTTGCCTAATTATTTTATCTTATCTGTTGCAGAAATCCAGATTTATAGGTCTGTCTGTTCACACACCACTTGTATTCACAAGAACTCAGACAATCACAATGATGTTGGAGTCAGGAGAGCAACAGAGGTGTCTCCACGAAGTAATTTCTCTTCTATTTTTCCAATGCTTCAGGACTTGCTTGGTTTACAAAGTCCAAACCAGTTTTGCTTCATTCTTTTGTATCATAACTTCCAAATCAACTCAAGTTTTTGCTCTCCTGGGAAGACTGACTCACAACCAACTTGCAAAGCTTGGAACATCATTTTTTAAAAAAAACAGACTGGAGAATTAAGAAGGTAGGAAGCAAACATGAACATTAAGGAAGGATAGTGAACTACATTTTGAAGAAAGAACACCTTCTAACCCAACTTTTCAGGTTGCCTTAGCTTTTCCCTTCATGCCTGCTTTTGTAATTCCTATATCAAAGAAATTACTAAGCTAATTGATGCACATCAGTGCAAAGCAAGTTAACATTCCCAGGTCTTTTCTTCTTAACAAGTTTCAAGTGGAAAACTACTTTTCTAAAAAGCTTTGCTTATTAATGTGACTCCCTCCTCCCCTGCCCCCCATGACTGGGGTCAACCAGTTTGGCACTGACAGCATGGGGCAGAAATGCAGACATGGGCACATTGTCAATTTGAGGAGTGGGAGAAGCCTTCTTCAGCAATTTCACACAAAATAACATTAGGGAATGCAAAGTGTCAAAAATTTCCCGTGAAGCCCTGAGAAAATCTGCAAACTAGATGTCTCACACCTCTCTGGCAGATAATAAACACAGAGCATATGGACTCAAGTACTGAACGTTCATGAAAACTGAGTCCTCCGTGTTTGAGACCATGCAGAGTTTCTGAGGACATGAATGCAGTTTCAGAAAAGATTTACACCCATGTTATTTAGGTGTTTGGATAACCAAACAATGGAAATTCAGAAAAGGTTTATCTGTGAGCTGGCTTATTCCTTAATAAATGATACCATTTCTTTCTTATATCTTCTTCTGAAGCTGCTGGAATGGCCACTGGTCCTGTTCAATATTGTGTCTTCCCTGCTGTGACCAAATTTGTTAATTTAGGTCCTGAAACACTACTTCCATGTAAGATTAATTCTCAGAAGAAAGCACTGTGATTGATTTTTAACAAAATGTTCTCTGATGCCTCATTTTGGATTTTTTCTAGACTTCCTCTTCCCCCCACTACCCCTGAGGTGTACACACCATGTGAAGAGATTTCTCTTGTCAATCCAACCTCAGCCTTATTCATTTAGCACTGTCACAGTCATGCTTTTGCAACTCTGCTGACGGAATCAGGTGGGAGGAGGAGGAGGAGGCTGACTCGGCAAGAGGAACCTTTTGTTTGCACATAAATACCTTGGTGTTATCAGAAGGAAAACAAGGAGTGAGCAGCATGCATTGTACAAAAAAAATCACAGCACTGTTACTGTTTTCCCCCCTTCTCCTGCAGAACAACTGTCGCTTCACTGCCTCCCCTTCGCTGCTGAACAGCATCCTCACAGCAATCCTAACGATTGCTGACCTGGGGAAATGATACTGAGACACAGGTTGTTCTCAGTAAGGGGCATTAAAGCTCCACATAAGAGCTAGCTTTGAAGGAAAGAAGTTTTGAAAACGTAACAACAAAGACAGGATCTAGAAGAACGGATCGAGACACTCATTACTTAGGCCAGAGTCCAAAACAGTCCACACCAACATTCTTTCTGTGTACTGAGCATCCTTCTGTCTCTTCAGTTTTGTGTCCAGAGAAGGGGTTTTCATGGTAGAGGCCAAATCAGCAGAGAACTTAGCCCAAAGCTGCACACAAAGTACCTGCATTCCTTGAGGTATAGTTCCTTTTCTGCCGCTTTGGTTTTGCCAAAGGTATGTGGGCACAGTGGCAGAGGCAGTGCTGACCCTGACTAGGACAGAAGGAGCACAGTTGCTCTGCATCAAAATTTCTGGTTCTTTCTCAAATTCAGGTCACTGATTGTTTTGAAGGGCCCAAATTTTTTTTTTTTTTTTGGCACAGTCTCCATCTCCATGCAACAAGAAAGACCTTCAAGGCTCAGAGCTTTTGCTGGGTTCTAAGGAATGCCTCTCCCTGCAGCTTCCCACTGGGCTGGTGGGTCCCACAGCCCTGCACCGTGGGAGCTCCAATGCACACAGGTTTCTGCTGATTATTCACCTCCATTAAATCTCATTCCCCCACCCAGGACATTCTCTCTCTCACTATGGGGACAAGGAGAAGAAGACAAAATCTTTTGGGTTCCTCTTTTTGTATGCTCCTCTGCTTTAGCATGCAGAAAGATCACCCTGGTGTTTTTCAGTCTTTGCCCTCTTGCTTAAGTAATGCTAGACACATGGTTTATCTTTTAAGCCTGGGAAGCAGCGACTTGAATAAAGCAGCATTAACACACTGGATGCACCCTCAGGGTGCACACCCAACCCAGAGTTAACACTTCAGCCGACCCCTTCATCTGACAGTACCCTCTGGTTGCCTCTTGACAACTGAGTCCAACCCTAGCCATGAAAAATCCTCACCAGTGTCATATTGACCACGAATTCAATCCACCCAGCTGGATGTTAAATGAGAGACCAGTTAGTGCCTGCTCGAGGTTTTGAAAACACTGGCTTTGAAACTTGAAAAGCATGTCTGCATCTCCTTTGAAAATCAGTGGTAATTGGTAATCTTGACAATTTAGCTGCAGTGCTAAGTGTAGTATGCAAGGCACTAAAAGGGAGAGAAAATATACCCAGAATATCAGAACATAATGCCGTCCTTTCATGTTAAATAACAAAACACTTCCTAAGTCTTGACACACTTTGGTGTTTGGAAAACTCTGTGTAAAATCAGATGCTGTTTTCCTGGGTTTAGCTCAACCAACTGTGAGAGTGGAATTTAATCATAAGAGGTGAGAAAAGGAGAGCAGCACACCTTGACCAGGTAGCCTGACTTGGGCTGAACAGCAGGAAATGTTTCTTCTTCCCTTCTCCCTTCAGAATGGAAGTCAGGACGGATGGACACCAGTGCCTCGAGAGAAATCTGAGACTAATTCTGTACCCCTGTCAAAGTCTAGTGGTTTCTTTACTCCTTTCATTTGCTAGAACCCATATGAAATTGAAAAAATGGCACTGGGATATCATCAGGGTGCTTGCCCCCTCCAAGATTCATTTAGCATCTCTGCCAACCTCTTAAAAAGACATAAAAGAGGAGGCAATTTTTAATCTCCTTTCATGGTGTGGTTGCCAACATCACAGGCTAAAGCTGCATCTCCTCAGGAAGAGGGAGCTGAGTGTGTCCATAGCTGCTGTTTCCGAATTGGCAGGCATGGTGGAGAGGCCTTTTGCTTGCCCTGATAAGGTCATTTGCATAACTCTACTCAACTGGCTTTGCATACATTTTTTTCCTCTTCTTTTTCTTTCTCTCTCCACTCTATAAGTTCTCCACGTGCCAGAGAAGCACTAGGAAAACCTTATACTAGCTAATCCCAATATTCATTCTATTAAACATTTACTGATTCATTTTTATTTCTTGTAAAAAGCTGATGTACATTTTGGTAACTCTATTCTTACACAATGTGAAACAAACAAAATTGTGCTGTTAATGCAAAAAGAATTCTGCTTTCTCTGTATAGGTTCCTTTCACATTCAGTGAAAATGGCTGTGTGTTTTCTTTCTGCTTTTAAATGAAAGCCTCCAAATTACTTTTGTTTTAAAATAAACAACTGATATCTGTTCAAACTAAAAGTCATTCTAAACAAAACTATAAGTGATATCTATGCTTGCATCGTAAAAATTGAGATAAATGCAAATTGCAAAGCAACCCTCGTAAATAGTGGAAAGGAAGATGAATACCAAATTGCATCAATTTAAGTCTTGTTTAAATAATAAACACGACACTGAGAGCTGCATGGTTTAACTCATATTCCTGTGAGCAGTTCCAGTGATTTTAGTGGGGTGTCTCACTTGGGTAACTGCCATCCAGGAAAAGAAAGGGCTGAAAAACCTGTCCTTCTCTTAGTCAAATTCTTTCTTAAAAATACACATTTTTATCTTGGTGTTTGTGTGTGTCACCTTAAATCCAAATTTTTCACTTTGGAAAGGACCATGCTGAAATCTGAACACATTCTGAAGTTCTTCCTAACAAAACAAACCCTTGCCTTATTTTTCATGGCAGCTTAAAAATATGAAGTATCTTTAAACCAGTGGCCCTTGTGCCAGAAGATATAACACAGTTATTTCCCTTCCTACAGCAGCTCATACTATAAGGTCCTGGTCCATGTGAAAGGCCAGGAGATGCTAATCCTAATTGAAATCAAATGACCTTCATCATTTAATTCAACAGGCCAGCATTATTACTGTGCATAATTGTAGTGTCTCAGTTGCAATCATAAACCAGGACCCCAGTGTGCTTGGCAATGCACAAACAGGACAGAAATACTATTTTTGTCCAGAGAGTTTCCTCGGATTGTAATCTCCATGCAGAGTTATTAAGAGGATGTAATTTATCGGTATTTTTCCCAAATCCCCAGTTCATGAAAGCTGAACAAAACAGAAATGATGGGGTAACACCATAGATTTTGCTACAGAAGACAGCATTTTGATCTCCACAGGCAGTAATTGAGGGAAAAAGGAAAAACAAGAGTTTACAATACTCAGGCGAATGGTGAGACCCTAACGAAGTTTGTTTGAATATATAAAATAAGGCCCATTGAAAAAATAAAATGGAAGAAATTTGCAGTATTCCAAGGTTGGCATTAATCCATTGCATTCGAGATGCAAGCTCTCTTTTGTTTTGATTCCATAACACTTACTGTAAGGCCTACTTTGAGTTTTGGGGTAAGACGGTTTTTGGGGTAAGCAAAATTTTCCATAATTGTTACAAGAACCAATCTGATAACCAGTTCTAAAAGCTCTTTATTTCAACTTAGAATATTTTGGAAAAACAGTAAAAATGTTACACTGTTGACCTCTTCTAGGAAGAATTTGTTTTAAAGACACTACTTCTGTAGTATTAAAAATTAATGTCAAGAAAGTTTATTGACAGATAAGGTCTATTAATGACTTCACTTCTGAACTTCACTATTTATATTTACAAATTAACAGTGTGAATTCTCAGTTTATTAATCTACCAGTTGGATCATTTCTTTGCAGCCTTGAGCTGTTTCACTTTACTTCACTGAAAATATTTAATAGCCAATCTGTAGTGAATTTAAATTTTCCCAATACTTTATTATGTTTACACACTATATCACAGATTTTCTAGTGTATTATTAGCATTACAAATTATCAAAACAGAATGACCTTTTTTTAAATGAACAATACAGTGCTTTCTCCTGCCATTATCCTCTCTACTGACTAAGGTTCACCCCCTCTCCTCTTGATCAGTATTTAGTGAAGTTATCCATGCAGCCCCAGAGCCCACACTCTGCAAGACCCTGCATATGTTGATGCATGTGCAAGGCTGGTGTAATTAGAGGATCAAGGTACTCACAGGCAATGTTAATTCTGACATTTCTTCACCTTTAAAACCTTAGGAGCTAATGCAGAATAAATATATTGAGTGTAATTTTTCCCCTTGTTTTTAAAGTACCAGTAGTGGTGCAAAAAAACCCAACCCCTCAGAAATTCCATCGTGGCATCATAATGAAACCTGCAGGGGTCAGCAGCAGGAGGGTTGGCCCTTTTACAGCCAACCTACAGACCTTTGCCACTTTTTGCTGAAGGGACAACTGATACCAGCAGGAATATACTGTCATTTGTTACAGGAACCAGCACTGCCAGGAGGGCATCAGACACCCTGCCATAACCCTGGCTCCTTTTTCCAGCAAGTTGGGCAGCAGCAGGTATATATGACAGCAGAAGAAAGGCGAGATTAAGAAATCCATCCTCCTAGCTCGACTTCACATCCCTCTCTCTCGAATTCTAGCTGTGCCAGCGTGCACTGCTAATCTCCCTGACCAGCCTCCTTGTTGCAGGCTCTTCCTTCTGCCCCATGCCAAATTTGAGCTCTTCTCATTGTTGCCTGTGCACAGGCAGACCTCTCTCCCATCCACATGGCCCAGCAGAGCAGTATTGAGGGTATAGGAGATGCTTCCTCTCTTTCTTCAAGTCTGTTCCAGGTCTTAGGGCACTGGGCATTTTGAGAGTTCAACATCGATGTATTGGTCTCTGTCCTGGCAAAGAAATCACCAGCCACAACAGCTAAAAAGTAGAAAACCTATCAAACACAAGTTCTTATACTGGAAACTGTCTGGATACCTGAAAAACAAAGGGATCAACCATTCACCCCAGAAAATGAGCCTGCAATTTTTCCCAGATACCTTCCATCCACGCCAGGTTACAAAACATAAGGACTGCTGACTATGTGTAACTCTGAAGCTGTTTCTTTGCTTCTTTCCCAGGAGACCTGAGATCCAGCAGTGCCTCCCTCCTGTCTGCCCAACAGCTGAGAAGCAGCACTTGCAATCTGGGGTCCCCTTTTAGCCAAGACATGACAGCCAGCTGGCCAATGTCACCAAGCCAATGGCTGGACCAGCTGGCCAGGCTGCACACATTTCTGAGTCAAGTCTGTTAATCAAACCACAACAGCCACTGGTGGCTGAATGAAGGCTGTACTGAAATTACACCATATCAAAAACTAAAAGCTTAAAACACCTGCTTTTCCTAGTCTAGGGGGAGCGGACCTAAAGAAGTTCCTCCAGGACTTCATAGTCCCATTTAATTTGCTCTTAACCTCAGCATTTAAAGTAAGACACACAGAAAAGCAAAGAAGCAAATGGCATGCCTTCACCAGATTCAAGAGCCTGAGCTCTGAAGAAAAACAGGAACATTAAGGTGAAAATGTCTGAAAGATTGTTCTGTTTTCCATCTTTTGGCAAAATATTGTCATACATGCCTGGGATAAATCAACCTACAGAAGAATTACATGCAGACAACAAACCCCATTGTGCAGGCAATATTTAGGCAAAAAATCACAAATGGAGATGAGTACTACCAACAAGGAGGCTTAAAGAATGTTACCAGGATCCAGTAACTTTGTGTGTGGAATTGTAAAAATCACTGTGTGGTACAGATGAATTCAGTAGAAAGCATGGAATGCTGAGGTATAGTAGGGGTAGAGGGAAAAATCTGGAGAGTTGAAAGGGACACTGTTGAGAGCTGAAGAGCAGAGGGAATACTGGTGAGAGGGAAGCTCAAAGTATGGTTTACAGGGCTGGCACATCTCTGGGCTGACAGACTGACAACTCTGAAGTCCTACACGGAGTTTGACAGAGGAGACGGCAACAGGGCAGAAAGAAGCACTACCATCCCAACATTACATAGGAGCAATCTGAGGCACCGCAAGGCTAAAAGGCAAGAGCTGTGGAAGGATGAAGGTCATTTTCAGGTACTTTGTTTGCCTTAGTGTTGCCTGAGGTCCACCCAACTGGGGTGGGCAACATCATGACCACTGAGATTGCGTGCCGACGAAGAGCTCTCTGGCATCAGGGTGCTTTCCTCAAATAAATGTTGCACTGTCAGCCTTGGACTGCTTGAACACTGTTGCAGTAGCAGGCCAGAGTTCCTAGGAGCTCACCAAGCTCCAGTGTTGCCCAGCCCAAAATGACAACAGGTCTCTGATGAAGCCTGGAGTGCCATTCACAGTAAGTTACTTGACAGCCAAACCATCCTTTTTGTACCAATGTGAGACAAAATCCCAGTAAGGGATACAAAGTGGTTCTCTAGAGACTGCCAGGGTGAGCCATGGGCTCAAAAATTACAATGGTACCTAAAGAGGGGACCCTGCTTCTTCAGGAAAACAACTGATACGAGATAGGGAACATTATCAAAATGTGCTCTTCTCCCATGAGGCAATGACTTTTTTTCCTCAACTGGTTGTGAGTTTCAGAGCCACACACAGCTCACAGTGGGACACTTAACTACAGGCTTTCTCCAGAGCCCGGGAAGTGCTGACCTAACTGACCCATGAGGAGCCCCTCACGATAAAAACTCATCCACAGCTTCCAGAGACCCGGCTTCAACACCACCAAGTGGCAGTGCCCAGCCCCAGTGAAGGCTTCAGCAGCCAGTGGCAGCTGTGGGTTTTCCAGTGAGTAGTTCCCCTGTCCTATCAGCCCAGATCACTCAAGACAGTGGTTGGCTCTTCCTGCCGCCCAACCTCCCTCAGCAGAAAGCGCCAGGTGACGGCGCTTCCTCAGCTGCTGCGGTTTGTGGCCTCCAGTGTCTCCGTTATCTGCCCCCTGCAGCCTCTCCTCTGACAGGAAGCTTCCCCAGAGTTTTCCGTCACAGGAAATTTCCTGTGGGGAAGCACTTAGTAAGCAAACAAAGAGTTCCTTGGTACAAAAGAAGAGTGAACATGCACACAGCTGTGAGGAAAAAACCAAATGCTGAAGCAGCAGAGGCAAGGGCACCAGGTCAACAGCCCAAACCCTGAGAGGAGCACCAAGCCACCCTAGGGGCTTAGAAATTCCCAGGTGAGACCACTGTAGTCACGTTTGGCTCACAAGACCGAAGAACTGGTGCCACAGCCAGGTTCTGTTTGACTTCTCTGAAGAGAGTCAACAGCCGTAATGTCACACTGAACACAGACCACAACTCAGGCACCATTTCAGGGGCGTTTTCTGTGGCACCTTCCCAGCGAGGTCAAGCACTGGTACAGGCAGAGGGCACACAGCTGTCCCCACAGATGAAGATGCAACTGCAGTCTAGGATGAAGTGCCCAGTGTCCACATCAAGCTCACTCTGCCATCACCTAAAAATGGGTTTGACACCCCCTGCATCACAAAATCCCTCTTGTGTAGGATCTAATCATGCTCTGTACACACTCTTACAAAAAATACATTTGTCTTCAGATGGGCCAGTTCCCTTTTTATAAAATCTGTGCTCCTGGTGTCTTTTTCTTTCTGTCCCCTACTCTTCTGCCCTCTGAACTACACTAATTTCCTACTATTATCCAGTTGTCTCTTCCCTTCTTTTTCACTACAGCATTTTATGTTAGCATCCTGGGCCCCTTCCTTTTTTGTTTCCTCACTCCTCTTTCCAGAAGCAGTTCCCCTGCTCCCTGCAAGTGTTGTTTCAGAGAGCTGGGGAAAGAGATGCACATCTGCTATAAGCAAAAATAAAAATCACTCAAAAGGAAGGGTCTTCCACACTGAAATTCAGGCAATCAATACAAGTTTCTGGCATCACACATTTAATACAACATGTGGGACGTGGCTTGTTTGGCAACTTGAGCTTGTCTGGGAAGAACCCACTGGGAAGCCTCGTGCAGGGACATGGGAAAACCCTGCTGGAGAGTACAGGCTGACTAGCAATGTCTCGTAAACCCTGCAAGGTATGAGGCTACAGTGGGGTACAAAGTGCAGGGACCAAGGACACATTTCACTGAAGAGGTCTCCTTATAGCAGCATCAAACTCTGGGATACTCCCATGTGCACCGAGTTAGTCTGTAAGGAGGGCAGGGAGTATGAGCAGAGGTGACCTGAAATTCCGCACCATTCTTATTTTCTTTGTTTTTGGTTTTGAGACTAATCATCTGCAAACCCACTCTGATTTACCATTTGCTTATGCTGTGGATTTTTAAGTGTCTAGTTCAGGCTCTTCTGAGCTATGTGACTGCAAAAGGCAGTGCCAACTATTTTCCAGCCTCTTCTGGTTAATTGCAGCTGTGGTAAAGGGACTTCTGCCAACAGACCCACAATGCTCTGTTCCACAGGAAGTCCTAAGATCTCTTCCTGCACAGGAAATTTCCTGTGGTCCAACTGACATTCCTCTTGGCTTTTATCACTCACATACATTTGTTTTGGCAAATATCTGTTCTTAGGAACAACAAGAAACAGACAGAGAAAAAGCAAACAGTGCCACAAGGAAGAAAAAAAAAGGCAGTTATGGTTAGAGCAACAAGCATGACCAAATTAACCTCTGTCACACATGAAAAAATATGCTACTGGAGCTGACTTGGGAGGTTTTCTACCTTAAACATTATTCAGAAATAAAGTATTGTTGATATACACAGATACAATGTTTTTTAAGATTCCACACAAGTTTTCTTGCCTTTTAGAACATTTTACTGATGCATTTTCCTAGAAATGTGCTAGGCAGCATGAAAGGAATTCTGGAGCTTTCCTCTCTTTGCAAACTTCATGTAATTATGGCCCTAGTTCTGACCTTACCACATCATTATCAGCACAGTTAACAAAAGGAAATGCTTAAAAAGAAATGCTTCAGTTATATTTCACTAGACACACCCTTCTGCAAATCGAAGACTTTCCCAATCCTAAATCATTCCTCATAAACACAAGAAAGTTATTATCTTAGAAAGGGAAGAGATTTCAGTTTCAATCTTGTAAATTCTTAAAGCTATGAACCCCAGGAGACATTGGATAAGATTTTCAGAGGCGTTTCATGCTTCAAAAGAAAGTCTAGGGGGACTCCTAGAAGTGTTCAAGAGTAAGAGATCTAGATTGCATATACACCCCTGAAAAACCCAAAAGGCACCTGTTTGTTACCTTCATTCACCTAAAAAAAAAAGTCTAAGAGCAAAAGGTTCAGACCAGAAAATCTTTTTCACTATGAGGACAGCCAAGTGCTGGGACAGGTTGCCCAGAGACGTGCAATCTCCATCTCTGGAGGCTTGAAAGACCCAACCTGATAAAGCAATGAGGGACTTCGGCCTCAGAGCTGACCCTGCTTTTAGCAGGAGGTTGGAGTAGAGACCTCCTAAGGTCCCTCTTGACATGAATTATTCTGTGATCCTGAATCTCTCTGTAAATGAAACTCACTACCATTTAAGTTCTAATTTGACACTGCTTGAGAGCAGAGTTAGAGTTTACTATCCCAACCAAAAGACAGAATTTTTGAATGAACTTCAGTGGAAATAAAGATGAATAGATGATATTCTGTAAATGAGGTTTTTCAAATAATTTGGTGAACGCTTATGATTCCAAACTATTCTAAAACTAACTTAGCAACTGCAGTCCCTTTAGTCCTCTTCTCTCTTCATCAGCTCCTTTTGCTAGGCTTATTTCATCCTGACAAGCAGACTAAGAAGAAGAGTCAACAGTAGCCAGACACTCTTTCCTATAGGCTTTTCCTGGGGTTCATCAGCCTGCACACAGCACAGAACCACAGAAAAAAATGAGGTTGGAAGGCATATTAAGGCATCCCCCCCCAAGTCCAACTCCTGATCAAAACAGGGTCAACCAGAGCAGGCTGCTCTGGGCCACATCCAGTTGGGTTTTGAGTATCTCCAAAGACAGACACTCCAGAACCACTCTGGACAGCCTGTTGCAGTGTTTGACCATGCTCCCACTAGAGGAGTTTTCCTTCAGTGTAAATGGAATATTTTGTATTCCAGTTTGTGCCCATTTTCTCTGTCTTCTTCACTTTTTTCTATCGAATATTTATACATACTGACAAGACACACCCAAGCATTCTCTTCTGGAGGGTAAATAGCTGCAGCTCTTGCAGCCCCTCCTTTCATGTTAGATGCTCCAGTTCCTTAATAAACTTCATTGCTCTTCACTGGACTTCCTCCAGTATGTCCCTTTCTTACCTGTACTGGGGAGACCAGGACTGGACAAAGCACTGCAGACTCCCAGGGCTGAGCAGAGGGAAAGAATCCCCTCTCTCTACCTGATGGCAAGGCTCTGCCTAACGCATTCCAGGGTTGGCCTATCTGGGAGACTAAGCCAGAAAAAATGATATATTTCTATGCCACCATCAGAAACATTATATCCTACTATCAAACATTAGATCAGGTCAATCAAGAGTTCAAACATGCAGGTTCAGAGGCAAAGGTTTTCCTTTAGTTTTTAAGGAAAACAGATCACTAAGAATTCAACTATTTTTTTCAGAAGTGATTTGCTTTAGAGGAGTTGTTTGCAAAAAGAAAAACAAAAAAATCCCCAAGGCAATGGAAAGACTTCAGAGCTAACCCTGCTGCAAGACAAAGCTTCATTAGGGAGTCACTGGGGATGGAGTGATGGACTGTGCAGGTACAAGCTCAGCACCCAGACTTCAGCAACCCTCCCACATCAGGGTGATGGCTGAAGCTTGTTCCTCAAACATTCAGCCATCCAAGGCAGTAAGGAGAAGTGCCAGAGTTAATCCAGCAGGTACTACAAAAGATGTTTCCCACTTCCAAGGAAGGCAGCGTGACAGAGAACTGTTCTACGGTACAGATTATGTCATGACACCAAGGACCGCCAGTTGGACACTTATAGTGAGTTTAGTACTTACTTTTCTTCTGAACATCTAATAGTGCCACAAAAGCTTTAGCGATCTAATTATTATACTTTGAGTATACAATCACACCGTTTCCTGGAAGGTTTTGCTCTCTGGACCAGATAATTTGTTATGCTGAAAGTGCCAATGTTACACCCTGTCCAGTAAAAGTCATTACCCTTACACATTTTGAAAAATATGCTGTCTGTGGGCATTGTAGAACCCATAGAGAACTTGGAATTTTATACGCAGATCATCTGTACATATGCAAGCACCTGGGGTAAGTTTCCACGCAGGATTCCAAGACTTTTAGGGACATTTAGATTTGTATTGGGATTTTATTTTCCCCATTACACCTCCCTAAAAATGTGCCTGACTTCTCACTATTTCCATTCTTCTAGCTTTCAGACACTATTTCCTCATTGGCAGTTCCCCATCTTCCTCTCCCATTCTCAGACAGTGAGACATGAAAGCACTGAAATTTAAATACAGGCTTAAACACACTCATCTGTAAGTAAATACAAAGAAAGAGAAATCTAGCACAAAGTAGCACAGGATGACTGTAGTTTCTGAAGTAGGCATAGTACATAGTATAAAGAAGAAATACATCAGGTAGCCAGGATGACAACTGGCTATTTGATCAGGATCCATCTTTTAAAGCAGCAACAAATTTCTGCAAACCACCAGCAGCTGACGAAGCAGATGTAGACACAACACACACTGAATGATCTCATGAATTCCATCAGCACACCCAGGTGTGAACTAAGAACATGGATGTATTAGGTGCATATCTGATCTCACAGACTAAAATGGGCTGATTCTGAGACCTGATGTGATCTACATCACAACAAAATCCTTCTCACTTATTTATCAGCTGTTGATAAATGCACCTGCCAGATAATCAATAAGCAAGAA
This sequence comes from Melanocharis versteri, assembly GCA_013397845.1. Classification (NCBI taxonomy): domain Eukaryota; kingdom Metazoa; phylum Chordata; class Aves; order Passeriformes; family Melanocharitidae; genus Melanocharis; species Melanocharis versteri. The sequence continues at coordinate 237,455 of VZTG01006290.1, forward strand.
GAATTATTGATGTGATGACCTCATTCGGCACCTCGTTCCTGTTTCAGAAAAACAAACCTCCTCATGCTTAGAATGAAGTCCTAATGGTTAAAGCTTAATATTAACAACCCTAAGTATTTCTCAGCACAGCCCCTGAACTGAAAGACAGAACAGAAACTGAGACATAATTGAGTGTGCTTAGAGCTGTGAGCAGTGGTCATCTTGCAAGAAGCTCTCAGAGTGGAGCACAGTAAATCCTAGGAGATTACAGTCTGCAACCACCAAAATGTGCCTCCTAAGGAAACCACCAGGAAGCAGAGCTGATAGGAGGAAAATATTACATCTTTTTCTTCTCCGTTCCTAACAGCATTTTGTTGAGTTAAAAACCATAACACCCATCATTTATGTGGCAGAAGCTTGGATGAGGCTGACTTTTAAGAGATGACCAGCACCATGGATAGGAATTCCTGAATTTTGGTTGAGCTTCCTTTGAGAAGCTGCAGGGGACATCCCCAGTGCTATCCAAGTGTGTGGTATCTGCATCCAGCTCAGAGGGATGTGACATTATTCACATGGTGTCATCAGCAAAAGCCAGAATACTGTGTCTCAATGTTCAAAGTCAGACACGCCCTTGCACATGCAAAGACCACTCACACACGCACCAACCAATGTTTTTATAATGCAATGAAACAACGACCTTGCCTGAATAAAGCAATGTAGCAGTGGTGTTCCTGTGGTACACTTAAAAAATTTTAAAAAGCAGATGCTGGACTATTAAATCGTAAAGCATATCACCGACACAGAATTTATTACCACTTGACTTCTTTTGATCCCTATCAGGCTTCTAAAAAAGTGAAGTCTCATTCTTCTGAGCGATACCCTTTCAGCTGCAGAGATAAGGTGGAAGGCTTTTGCAGGAGCACAGCAGCAGGTGATTGAAACACTCCCTAAGGGACCTTGTCCAGCTGCATTTATTCTAATTTTCCTTGGGATGATCACAGCTTTCATGATTTTCAGATTACAAGTATTTCAGAAACCAGGGAGAGGAAATAATGAAGATTCAGGGGTTTTTATAAGAGATATGATACAGCCTCACTTGTTTTCTCTCTGTCTTGTGTGTATATGGAATTTACCATTTAATACCAAGCTCCTACAAGAGGACAACGAACCACAGTCAGTGTGTTCTGGGAGACATTCAGGCAAAAGCTGAAGGAGCCTTGGCACATGTGAACATGTTCACAGGAATTCTCTCTGCCTCATACATCCTTTTAAAGCTGAAAACTGTGCCTTGCCAAGAAATAAGCTTCAGGAAAAATTGCTTCCTTGTCATTTTTTTTCCTCTGGCTGCTCTTGTATTTGAGGAGTAGATGCTTCATGCCCATAAATCAGCCATTATTAAAAAAACCAACCAACCAACCAACCAAAAAACCCAACACACCACGAAAAAAACACCATAACCAATTAAGTACTACTATCAGGCTGTGGGGAATGTCTTTTCACTGCTTTGGAGAACACAGATGAGGATTACTGGATTCTGCACCTTGCACTATTGGTGCCACCTCGGCACTTTCTACTCACCTGCAGCCTCTCTGGGCTAGCCAGGCCGGCTGAAATTCAGATGCAGCAGCACAAGACTGTATTTGACTGGGACCCTGTGCATGTCAGCGTACCAGAATAAAGCTGACTTTGGGAAGCCCCCAGGAGTGATGTGAACAAGCACTCCAAAAGGCTGTTTACCTGTACCTCAGGCCAGAGTTTTATTAGCACTTTAGGTTGGTTTAAAGAGGCACTGTCATAATAAATAAGTCCTACCTACTCCCATCCCGTGTTCCAGTTTTCACACAGCTCCCCTGAAACTTGTTAGTGTTCAAGTAGCTGTACAAACACTCCAATCAAGGAAATGATCAAGGTAAAAGAACCAAACTCCAACTATTTTCTCCCAACATTTGTTTTAACCCAGAGGAATTTCTCAGTCTGAATATTTGAGCAACAGAAGAAGAAATTTTGCCAGCAGACAGCATGCAGGTGAGAATAACAGCCAGAGCAGCAGGAAGGGCAGGACTGGCATTTTCAGCAGAGCCATTACATGACCCTGGTTTACTGTAATTTATAAAACTGGAGCCTCCATTTTCTCTTCTCCAAAATGGACAACAGTAATAACATTAATATCCCATTCCTCTGGGGTACTCTAAAAGTTTTGAAAGTCCCTCAGCAAAAATGGTATTTCAGGATCTTGGTGTGACAGCATCACCATAATACACACTCACATTTATCAGCAGCCAAACCAAGGGCTACATTAGCAAACAATTCCCAGTGAATGTTACTTTGCTCAATGGCACAGAATACTACCAAGGCTTTCATATTGCCTCTATGCCAGGTATAGACAATTAGCATGTTGTCAAGGTCTTCCACTCCTTAAGCCTGTGAAAATATGTCCAATACATTGCCTTCAGCATACCTAACAATTTATTCGTAAAAGAGATTTAATCTCTTAATGGTTATTTGCTGAAGAGCGTCTTGCTGTGTTGAAGAGAATTATGATAGCTGATGGTTGGAATCCTTGTACATGTTTTGTTATTATTGTTTTACTAATGATTAAAGTCCTAACCGTGAAGGAAATGCCAGGGGGTGAAGTGACTGACAAAATGCTGAGTTTTCTAATTTTTTAATTTGTTCAGCTGACAAGTGGATTTTTCTTGGCTTCCCTCCCCCTTCTGATGCTGTACCATCGAGTTAAGCTTTCTCTATCACTTTCCACGACACTTCTGTATCAGTATCAGTAGGGAAGTCAGTGCTTGGGAAAGCTGGAAGCACCAATCACCAATGAAGTCTCTACTATGTAGACTAGAGAAGAGCCACTTTACATGACTTTGCCTCAGCCCTAGGATAACCCTGAGACACAAAGGTCATTCTGAGCTTTGAGAACCTGTTTTGCTCTCTGATTCCTCCAGGCCTGGCAGATACACCTGAGCTCACAGATACACCTCGAGGTTTTTAATGATAGGGGATGGATGTGCATGGACAATCCTTCATGAAGACAGGACAGATACCATCCATTCATTGAGCAGAAACCACTGAATCACCACCAAGTGTTTATTTACGATCACTGCTGGCATGATTTGGACTCAAACCAAATCTCTTCATGTTCCCTTGATCCAGCTTGTCCTCCCTTTTCACTGGCCCATTTCCCCCATTTTTCCCCTTAGTCTATTCTGTGACTGAAATAAAAACTGATGTTTATAGTGGGTCTTTAATGTATGGTACATGGTTTTCATACTTGTGGGTTCTGGAGACGTGAAGATGGTGTGATGCTGTGTAAAAAAAGCCTATACCAATAAGAAGGACAGAAAAAAGTTTAAGAACCTCAGAACACAACAGACAGGAGATATAAGACATAATGAGTCCTATCTTCAAAACATTTGAATCCTGGTGTGTTTCAAGATATGGGAAGAGAGGGAAGAAAGTTGTTGAAGCAGACTCATGTATCACAACCAGACCTTACATAGCCGAAGTTGTTCAGTGTCTCTGTCTGTGGCTGCACAAGAGGCCGAGAGTCAGAGGACATGGATCACCTCACTGGAACAATTTTTCTAGTGCAGCTTGAGATTTCCTCATCTGTCTTCTTTATTATCTCTGCAAAGATTCCTGTTTCAGTATCCTTGTTTCTCCCACAACAAACATGGAATGTGATAAAGCAGAACCTGGTCCAGAACAATCACAGCCACAGGAGTAATAGACTGAGACGGAACTTCCTAATTTCCTTTAACCTTAAGAACACCAGAGAGCCTCATGCGAAAGAACTGACTGGAAATGCTGGCTCTGAACCAACCCCAGCAACACCATTCCTTTGTTTTCTAAAGCTCTTGAAGATACCTGGACTATGAGGAGCTTATGTCCTCCACTTAAAATTGCTTATTTAAGCTGGAAATTTTAATGCATTACTGCACTAATTTTGTTGAGTCTCACTTAAAATAATCAGACAGCTCTCAACTAGCAACAACTTTATGTCTTTCCTAACTCAGCCCTCTATAGTTGCTGACACTTCTGTGGCACTGCCAAGGAGCATGTTTTTTCAAAGACAGCTACTGTTTTTTAATAGCCACCTCTTTATATTTACATAGTTAGTAGTAATCTTTATATTTACCTGGAAAGTAAATAGTTGGAAATCTATGACTGACAGAAACCACCCAGGTCAGTAAAACATCACTAATGAGAAGTACTTCCCTTTTGTTACATAAGTGTAGCATGTGCCAAGGCCTTTAAAATAAGACAAAGGTAAGCATCAGTACTGTAATACTGAAGCTTAATTCTCTTTTCCTTTTACACACAAGTTTTGCACTGCTGCAGATCTGTTTCACTGATGTCCTTCTGAAATGACGTCAGGAAGATCGAAACCCCCTTTACATCAAACAGTCAAATCAGTGCCTCTTAAAATGAATTAAGATTACGCTGCCTTTCATACTACAGGAAACGCCGTGGAAAATCTGCAGTTGTTTCTATGTGCTTGAAGAGAAACATGCAGCAAAATCCCACAGACGAAACAATGTCAGAGCTACTCTTTCTGAAGTTCCCAGCATGTGCATTCATCACTGGAAGTGAAAAACCACATTGATTAGTTTTGCTTAGACTAGTAGCACCAGAAACCTTTTCCAAAACGCAGCCATTGTCCGTCGGTGTTTGCAGACTCTTGTGACCATTTAGGGGATGGACTATGGAGCAGAATTAAGGTGTCAACAACTCATTTAAAGTCCTGATAACTACAAATGAGGAAACATGTCCCGGATCATGTTTTGTCCAGTCTCTGTGCTCCTCCGAGTTATTGTTGTGTGCTACAGACTTTCCACCCATCCCGTGGTGGCTTTGGAAATGCAGATGTGCTGGGATAAGGCATTATGGGGCTCCAGCTTCTCTCAGCATTGCTCAGGGCAAAGGCACGTTGCTGCATTCAGTTAACCTTCCTCAAATGGTCTTTAAAGGCAAGCCTGTTAGATAAACTTCTATCTGTCAATGCCTTTTGACCCACATTCCCTATTCTTCCATCCTCTTCAGACAGAATTATTGCTAACACCCTGGAATAATGGAAAGAAGCACCTTTCATTGGCGGATTTAAACATATTTTCTAGAAATTATTGTGTTTATCCTTGCAAAGGACTTTCTTCTAGGTAGGAAAAGTAAGGAGCATCATGCAATAAATTGTCACAGCCAGTAAAGGATTGAAGAAGGCTTGATAACCTGTAGATCATTAAATACAGTAAATGGGACAGTTTTTACCAATAATGCAAGCCTTGGGCAAACTCGCGTACATGAAGAATGACACATAAACTCTCTCTCTGACAGTCAGATAAAGAAACCACATCCATCATTCTGCTGAGGAGTCTCACCAGTTGATAATCACCCAATAAAATGTAAGAGTATATTGATTCATTTATATTCATTAACAAGCCTTCAGAAAAATCAACTACTTCTGCTGGAATAACATGTTTTGCACACATTTGCAAGTCACGTGATGCCAAATATGCCAGTTTTCTATCCCAGTGCAGGTAGCTTATGTCTGGATCCCTGTTTTTCTTTTTTCACAGAGCAGACCGAAGGTCTCTTGTGTACCTTCCACTCCTGGTTTCACAGAAAGCACCTCTGTAATTCCCTAACTCCTCACATAACCCTTTCGCTCATATCAACTCTCTCTCTCATCATCTCAGTCTGAACTCTAATCCCTTCCACAAATATACACACCTTCAGTCTGTATGGGACACAGGTTTTTGTGGCAAGTTATAACTGTAGGGAAGTCAATAAATCTCAGGTTTTGCACACATCTCAGGCACTCTCATAAACCTTGACTTGGAAAACTCCACTGAGAACTCCAGATTCACATGAGCAGCACACAGGGCTTTAAGGCCACCAGGTTTAGAAGAGACCTGTAAGTGGATCTATAGGAGACTGGAGAACGGTTGACTGGCTCAAGACTGGATAGGTTAAAGTTTGCTGAGTTGAAGTTTGTGAAGTGCCTTATTCTGTCTGGATGTTACAAACTTTACTAAGTACCTTACTCTACTTGAATGTTTTAAAGTTCACAAGCAAAACTTGTTATTGAGCCTCCTGAGAATTTGGCTGTTTCTCCCATGCACTGCCCAGGGTAAATTCAAGTATCTCCCCCTAAAGCCACCGAGCAGGCTGGGGCACTACAGGATCACCCTTCAGGAAGCATCCCCAAATTGAATCCCCTCTACACTAATCCTGTTTAAAATAGTACCAGCTTCATCAGCTCCTCAGACTGCTCCAGCCATTAATCCTCATCAATGGATGATTCTTCTAGAATCCCACTCCTCCAACAGCTACACATCTGACATATCCCAGATCAATGTGCTCATGGCCATTACTGGTTTTTGTTTTCACTCATGCAAAGGCAGAGGTCGGTACTGGATTTTAATTCCCCTTAATCACTTAATTATTCTAATTTCTGTAAGACTGATCCCTGCAATAGCCAAGCATCCTTGTAATAATGGAAACTACAGCACTGGAAGACAAAAAAGGTATTTTGCCCTTACAGGCATAACAGGGCCTGAGGTGAATTTACAGAGTGGAAATATCAGTAAAACCATACAGCCTGGTAGTTCATCTATGGGAGAGTACTTAGGATGTAGTCTGGTGGGCTTAAGGTTTCTAGGTAAGAATATAAGATTATTTGACTTAAGTATCGCACGTTGCTGAAAGCTCAAATGTAGATCATTGCCGGGTTGGTGCCCGCATTGCATCTTTCACAGAAATATTTGTGGTGGAGTTGGAAATTCTTACTATATCCCAGAGTAGCTGCTGTCACAGGCCATACAGAATCCTATGAAAGTACAAAGGAAAATCTTTAAAGCACTAGGAAATACTTCAGATTTTCCCTGCACAGCTTTAACACCTATAGCAGCATTGTGAGTATCTTCCCTCAGTGCTACTTCTTTGACTGAATGGTAAGTCTCAGGCAGCAGCCCTCCAAACAACCCCTGTGGTCTGGCACTGCACACACTCTTAGCCAGGTACTATTCATACCCTCCTGTGGGTTAAGTCAATGAACAGGGAAGAAGAAAGGTGTATTTATCCTCTCTGTTCCAAGAGCAACAGAGAATGCACAGCCCTTCAATGCTGATGCACCAATGCTCATGTTTATTTAATAACTCAGATTGTTTCTTGAAATTGTGCAATTCAGCCCATGGAAATTTCCTTGTTTGCATAATTCTGTCATGCTAATGTTGTTGGGGTTAAACTCAAAACAAAATGTTGCAGGATGACAATTTAAAACTAAAAAATCTCTTATGGTATAAGTAGGAGGGGGCATATTTTTATGCTTTTCTGGTTGGGGGGGGTTGGTTGACTTCCAGTAAGGCTTGGAGGTCATTTTGAGTTGAACAAATTGCAGTCTCAAGTCATGCTCTTCTGAGCATAAGCAACACAACTCCCAGAGTCTTAGACATAACAGCTAAAATGGTATTTAGAAGTTCTGGCTCATCTGCTCCCAGATTTCCTGGACACTAGTTTAACACATACTAGAAAAAACTGAATTAGTAGCAATGAAATACTGAAGCTCTATCCTACAGCTTTTCCCTTTTCTGACCAGAATTTCTCATATGTGAACAAAACTCCACCCTTAACCCCTGGACAGAGCTCTTTGCAGGCTGCTGCTCACCAGTATACAAAGCATTATCCTGATTTTCATGGCAAACCCAACTCATCTACTGTCATGCTTGTTGTGCCTCCTTTGTGCTTCTCTTCCTCCTCTATGCATTTTAGGTTGTGGCTTTAAGCTGCACAGCCTCATTAATGGCAAATAACAGCAATCAGGCTTTGGTTTTACTTACTTTGTTGTATCAGAATAGTTTAGTGTTTTCCAACCAGGGCCATGAATCTGTAGCTGCTAATGATGTAAACAGGCCTACTGATGGTGGGTTAAAACAGAAAGAACAAGGAAATGTCAATGACCTGTTCTTTTAAAACACTCTTTCCTTTTCAAATAGTTAACAGAAAAGAGCTGCTTCTAACTGGCAATTTTCATTAGTCAGTGGGACGTCACCAATGGCCTTTTCCAGGAAATGTGTAATCAGGGCACTCCCTCAACCCATACTGTATTTAAAAATAATAATAGTTATTTCATATGACTAACTTCCTTAGAAAGGAAATTTCCCTAAGAAAAATGTAATTTTGTCTCTCTTTGTTTTTCACAGGTACAAGCAATTTTAGTGTCAGTGTGAAGAGAGAGATCACATCCCTTCACCTGCTTCAAAAAAGCTAAATGCCCATCCTCAAAAACATTTGAACCAGACAGTTATGGTCACATTAGTCTAGCTAGGCAGAGCTGAATCTCTGACACGTGTAAAAGAGTCAAGAGAAATGCAAGCGATTATGGTTTTGAGACTGCTGAACTGAAAAGACATTCTGTAAAAAGGACAAATCTTTTCCTTTTCAAATTCCAGTTTGTGGATTTCAGAGAGTCTTTCAAACTATTTCCAAGAAGGCTTTGAAAGACAATTGAAAAAGTAAACCTACTGTCAATACCCCTTGCTTAGTTAAGACACTGCTTGCAACCTATCCTAGAAAAAAATTAGAAGAGAAGCATTGGAAAAAAAAGATGCGAATTACTAAAGACTGTGAAGATTTTGACTTCACCGATCTTATCTATACCTTATGCTGAATTTTAATTCATGTCTTTGCTACCGCGTTATCCATGCTTTAGTAAAGTGAGTTACATGGGGAGCCACATCTTTTTTCACCCCTTCCCTTCAAGTAACACTTTTTCAAATACAGAGACAAATTTGCTGGAGAAAATTATTACATCCTTCAGCAGTTAAGAAGTTAAACATTTTCATATACAGTCAGACATAGTGATTGAAAATGCCTAAATAGGGATTATGCAAGAGAGGAAACTCATGTCCCTAATTTTCTGTTTCAACCTCGGTGTTCTCCATGCCAATCCACTTTCTCATGGGAAGCAAATGCAGCTGGTGTAGGACAGCCCCTGTTACCATGTTGAAATTCCATCACAGTGACTGCTTGGGCAACATACCAACCAGCATTGCTGCAGACCTCATTCTCCCTCCCTCCAGATCCTCAGGAGACGAACCTATCTCACCTCCCAGGGCTGCCTGGAAAACTTTATTTTATTCTTAATTTAATAACTCTCTCAACACAAACATATAGATATTTAGAGGAAGGAAAACACAGTTGGAGTGTTTACATTTCTTTCCTGTTAACATTTCTTGCTGCAATAGATATGTGATTGTAAATTATACCGAGGTGAAAAAGGAAGCATTTCAAATGAACAGGACAAAATCCAGCTGGATAAAACACCAGTTACTGTCCTGATAGCCTGCGACTCAGAACAGTAGAAGAATCCGAAGAATATCTACCTGGAAATGATCTTTGGCTTTCCTATTCCTTCCCCAACTTTTCCAACACCAAACCTGCCGAGCTTTCACTAACATTGCACATATTTCATGCTGCACTGTAGGAGAAGCAAATAGTTCAACAAGAGAAATGCCCACAGATATTTGGTATAAGCAGCCCACAAGCAGAGATTGAGAGTGGTCTGACTCAGTGTAATTCAGAAGATGGAAACTTAGCTTGATCAAAGGAAAACAGAGGCTGAATGTCAGCCTCCTATGGGCAAGAATTCAATTGTCTCACAAGGGAAGTCACAGAAATTCCACCAAGGCAGACAAACATATAACAAAATGAACTGTTCTGGACAGGGACATGTACCATAGCCCAGCCTTCCAATTTCAAGCAGAAATACAGGCTACATGGAGGGACAGAGCTCAAGATAAGGCCCTAGAACATCATCTGCAAGAGTAACGGCAGTAAGATGCATTGTACCTCACCTCTCCAGTCTTTCCTTTGTCCTCAAAGACCTTGCATTGTTCTTCCACAGCTATTCCTATGACAGAAGTAATTGCCTACAACTTATTTAAACTTCATCACTGCTAGTTTTTAGCTGATTAGTGAAATCCCTACTGACCCGCTATTTCCAGAAATGAAATGTAAGATCTCCCTCTTCTGCCACCCCAGGAAGAATGTCTACCAGGAATCTCTGAGCTTTCCACGTGGAAGCAGGAACAATACCCTTGGAGATCAGTTATGATTTCCATGTCCCTTTTCTACCTCATTTCCTTTCAGCGCTCTTTTGATATCATGCCAAGGACAAGCAGTGTGTGCATTTAAAGCAATAAAAAAACAGCACAAATTAAGTGTCCTCCCACCCACATTTTACTGGAACTCACTATCACGAAGCTGAACGGTGACTGGAGTGACACCTGATTACCCATGCAAACCCCTATTACACACAAAACCCTGGTGAAACTGTTCTGTTTTATAAGCAGTTCCTCACTGTGCTCTCACTCAGATTTCCTCCTGGCATGGCTAAAGCTGCCACCATCACAGGATGCCACCTGGATTTTATCTCTGAGTAGATTAGAAGTAATTCTGTGTAGTTTTTGCTCAGAACAGAAAGGTGACAGAAATGAGTCCCGTGTTGTCTGGGGGGAAGATGAGATAATGGGAGCTCACAGCTTGGAAAGCAGGGATGGCAAACACCGCAGCTGGTTGAGGCTGTGTCAAGCACACAGAGAAGTGCACATCACCCTAGTCTAAGGAGGCAGGCAATATAGAAATGCCATGACATTTCTTTAGGTGGAGATTAGCTGATACAAGGACAAAAAGAGGAGCAACTCAGGCAAACAGTATGCAGTACATTGATTTTAATCATTAATTTAATGCTATCAAGAGGTGATGACAGCATAAAAGTTATGAGCCCAGTGCTTATCCACTTCGGGGTCTTCTGTATCTGACTTCTGAGCCACGTGAACCACATTTCCTAGTTTTTCTTTACACAGGCCAAAAACTTGCTTTAAAAAATACAAAGAGAACCTCAAATTCTTTCACTGTCATGGAACTCCATCATATGCATTTTTAAGAAAAACTTCCCAAAACTACAGCACTTATTATAAAATCATGCAGTGTTCTGCCAGTGATTTCAGTGTTTCAAAACTCCAAAGAAACTCACTAAGCAATGGAGAGGGATAAGACCTGCTTGGAAAAACAAGGCACATAACACACACCGGTTCTGGGGAGTCCTGCAAAGAATTAAAACAGTTTTAGTTGCCAGCCAAATAGGAGGCAGGGAATAAAGGCTTCCTCTCAAGGGAGAAAAGCAAATGCTGATGCCACACTTGAATCAGTGCATGTCAGATCACTTCGTGGAACTAGGTGTTGTGGGCAGAATCACCCATCAAGTTTACAGGAAATACAGCTGAGATAAAGAAAGGTAACATGAAACCCTCACTCGTTTGTGCCCCCTACCCCTGTGCCATCTGAAATTATATCCTCTATCTGCAGGTACAATGTATTTGGCAACCCCAGCAGTCTGATCAAAGCTCTTCACCCAGCCCAGCTGAGCTCACAGCTATGGGCATCCCTTAGGGCACAGACACCCACAAGCACTTGCCTTCCCTTTTCCACAGATCGTGACAGGGCAGAGCAGGGAAATGGTGTGAGCTGGTTGGTGCCAATTGAAAACAGCTTAAACTCTCTGGTGATGCCCTCCCTCCATTGTGTCTTGACTGGGATGGAGCAAAGGTCCTTTTTTTCCTCTTATTTAACAGGAAACAGTTATCTACAACACTTCCTCCCAGATATTTTCATAACCGCACCAAGACATTCCTTACGGGCACCGACTTAAACTCTGAGGATATCCCTAATTTCTCCTTGCCACAATCACATCAGCAGCAATGGCACCCAGTTTTGAGGGCAGCCCTGTGCCATTTCTGTGACTTCCACTCAGGGCACTCAGCCTGATGGCCAGCACAGCGGGGCTTAAACCAGAGCTGACTGCTCCATGGAGGAAGGAGCATATTTAGCAAACAAGCCCTGACCTCACACCCCTGTGCCTGTTGGTTAGAGTGGGCTGCAAAAGATAGATGCCAGTGAAGCAAATAACAAGGGAGGGGGAAAGGAGGAGGAAAGAGAAACCTACAGGGAGGAAGGCTGCGGGGAAGGATATGGTCTACTATGGAGAATCCTGTCAGGATGCAATTTATTTTCATTCTGCGCAGGAGTATAATGGTGCACCGCCTGAGCTCTCTCAATAGCTGTTTTGAAGCGAACCAGGGCTGGTATGTCTTTAATTTATCATTTCATTATGAAACGGTTTCCCTTCCAAGAAGCCTTCAAGTCAGGAAGCTCTGTCTGCCCACACAGGAAATTCCTTTGCAGCAACTTCCCCAAAAAGGAAATTTCCCTCAGAAGTGAGCCCAGCTCATGCCTTTGAGCAGAGCCGTTTGAAGAGGCTCTGGCATGCGAGCCCCGCAAACAGCCCTGCCTGCTTACAGCAGCCAGCACTGGGATCTGCAGCTCTGCCCTCGCACACAAGACCCCACTGCACCCAGCTCCCCTCTCCCCAGGGACAGCCGGGAGCGTTCGGAGGGCACAAGGCACTGATTTTTCACTAGAAAAAAATATCTTGAGAGAGGCACAGGACACACAGAGCTGCGAAAGAACAGAAGAAGAGGAGCTGTAGAAAAGCTCTGCAGACTATTCTAATCTCCCACTTGAAAATCAGGGGGAAAATTCTACACCCTATCCTAGACCTCTTCCGATGGTATGTCGGAGGCTGCACTCTGTCCCTTACATGAGCCATGGGTTTTATTTAACAAACTCGAAAACAAAGGAGAAGGGAGGGGAGGATATACAGCGGGAAGGGGGAGAACCACATTTACAAAAATGAATCTCACAGACATCTTGTGAATCACTAAGTGGGAGAGAGCCAAGAACATCCAGGCCAGAGTGAATAACGACATACGGTATTTTATGAAGCACCTTAGGAAACGGGATACAGATCACAAGCACTACCAGTCTTCCAACTAGTTTTTAATTTACCATTTTAAATCACAAGTAATACCGAGTAACTTTTTTTAATGACTACACCCAGAAACTCAAACTGTTGTTTGGGGCAAGAGAGGAAGCAGAACTGAAATTTGTGTTACACATTTACATGGATGTGAGACAGGGCTATAAAAGGGGCACAGGTCAAACTGGATCTTGGACTGAACAACAGCAGAAAAATGAAAGCAATCCTTTGAGGGTGTATAGGAGAAACAAATGCCAGGGATAACAGAATTGCATACGGGGCTGACTACAATCCACTGGAGGCTTCTATGCTGTGGAGAGAGGCTCTCCACGTTTTTCCCAGTTTCAACTTGAAAATTTGTTTTTCAAGCACTTGGAGCAAACCCGGTCCCTAAAGCCAAAGCTCCAGGAGGTGGCTGCCTGCCCTTCTCTCCCATTTCCCCCCTTACCAGATAGCTTTGCCCTGTTCCCTCGCCAGCTAATTTACATGACTTTTTTTTTCCCTCTCTTGCTGCCCTTGGCATTACATTCAGCAATCCAGTCAGCTGTTGTGTAAAGAGACTTTTGTCAGAATTGCTTAAAGGCAAATCCCCCCACTTAACTTTTTTTCTGTGGCCTCTAGCTGATGAGTTAGTCATCACCTAAAAGAGCCCTCTGGCGTAGCATATGCATACTGAATATATATCTGCTTGGATGGCATCCACACTACTGTCAAATCACTGGAGATGGTTATGACATGGGGAAAAAGATAAAAACTACCATACTAGAAAAGATCCCCAATCCATCTACCCAAACATCTAGAGCAGTTGATGTATAAGCAAAAAGTTTAAGGAATAAGGAAACGTGAAGCAATCTCTACTACAATATATATTACTTATCTCAGCCTCTGGTAATCTGTGGTTTAAGGACGTCATGAGCTGTGGTTGCATCAGGCCACTGTTTCCATACTGACCACATGGCCTACCCCTCTCTCCACAGGTTTATCTGGTTCCTTTCAGAGATCCATTCACACTTTCAGCCCTGCAAACATCTTCCTGCAATGATTTCTTTCATGTAGTGATGCATCCTCATTCTTGTTTCTTTTAAACATGTTGCCCAATGACTTATCTTGGATCTCTAGATTCGCTATTCTGTTAGGAACTGTGAATAATCATTTCCTGGTCACCTTCTCTATACCAAGTATGATTTCATAGCCACACTACAACTTTCTCCCTGCGAACCTATTCACTTACAAAACTACCTTTTCCTCAAACTGCAGGGTCCTATTTCCCCCTCTCATTTCCTAGGAATGGGAGGACTGAGGAAGTACTCTGTTCTAACTAGGTTCCCTGGCACACTAAAAATGACCACGTGGATGAGACCAACACACCCTGAGTGGGACAGAGTTTGAATAAATACAAGGCATTAAGACACCTCCCTAGGAATTCACAAGCTTTAACAAGCCTGTGTCAGAACTTCAATTGCCTAGCAATTTTGGTGCAAAATTGTGGAATCTGTGCACAGTTGCCATACAAGTTTGAGTCTGGTGACTGATATTTGACAAATATCTTTGCTGAACTCTACAGTCAAGGGACATTCACAGGTCTTACTGTCAAACCACATGAAAAAGTCATCAGCTACTCACATCAATAATTGTTTTCTGCTGAACAACCACAACATCCTTCTGAATGAGATTTCCTTGTACTGTGGTCCCACATGAAAAATTGAAAAATTATCAAAATAAGAATAATTTACTTTCATCCCAATTCTGAATGACACTGGGAACAGTTAATTTAGTAGATGACCATAACTTCAAGTCGTAATGACATGTAGGGCATTTTATTCGCACGGAAAACATCCCTGCTCTTCCAGTTGTCAGGATCTATTGAAGTGCGACTGTCCTGATGCTCAAATTATTTAAAGCATATGTGTAATTTATAGCTGGCCAAGAGACATGCTTTGTAAAACAAATGACAATTTTACAGCCTTTATGTTGTTGATGTTATACAGACTTACAAAACTGCGCAGTGAAAATGCTTCAGAGTGGGGCCAAGTCACTTCAGGATAAAATTATCAGTGTGAGCTACCTTTATTCACAATAGATTATAATACGCTGATTATTTCAGCTTCCAAACTGGTGCCAAGACTGTTTGTGGATTAGACTTCATATTAGTACTCTTCAGGAAGTGGCTTATGGAGCGCATGCAGTAAGAAAGCATTAAAAACAGCTGACTGAGCCCCATCTACCATTTTAAGCCAACTTGAAGATTTCACACGTATACAGTGCCGCTGACTCTGGACACTTGAATCAGTAAAAACACTGAAAGACTAGTCCAAAGCTAGGCCTCTAGACTCAAACACAGGCTAACCCTCTCGTGCCTGCTTCCTGCTGCAGAGATGTGGGGAGGACAGCAATTCTGAGCCTGCTTAGCAACTCCTGTGACACAAAAGGCATCTTCCACCATCTTCTGCACCCATTTTTTGCTTCATCATAGGCAGTAATTTTGCAACTCTGCCTAAAAGAAATGACTGAAACACATTCTAAGTGCTAATTAGCTTCAAAAGAAAAAGGAGAAGTTACAGTCTCTCTGCATAAAACCTAAGTACTCGAGCAAGCCTTCTTTCCACAAGATCCAAATATGTACATGCACATGGAGATACATGTGTCAGATTAAAAAAAAAAATCAAAACTTCTCAGCTTTAAAATAAATTTTGATTGTTAACTCTTGTCTGAGTTCCAGTGGAGTTTTTGTGCACACATTCTCACTGCAAATGATGGAGCACCAGAAAGGCCATGCGTGAGAAACTGTGTTCTCAGGGTTGTTCTGGACTAGCTAGATTCTCCCAGAACTCTGACAAGAAAATCATAATTACGGAGAACTCACCATAACACTACAGATCCAACCAATTTAAAAGACATCTGGATTTACTTCTGGGTGTTCTGCTGAACTGAATCAGCGCCAAACTTTCTGAGATTCAGCCGTTGCTATTGCACACACTGATAATGGTGTGGCAGGAGGCCAGCAGCAAATACTGACCCCTTTAACAGCCCAGCTGCTTCAGGTCTGCCCATCACGAACACAGCTCAGCTTGCTATCACTGTTACCTCTGCTGTCCCTCCCAGTTCCTCTGCTTGTTTTTCATTCTGCATGGTTTTAAAACTGAGAGGGGGTGTAAAAATGGAGGACCTATAAATGTTCCAGCTCCTACAGACATTAAGTGCCATCCCTTGTTTCTACTTTGCTGAACTCCAAGGCTTCAAATCCTGCACTACACCTTCTACTGCATGTGACCCATTCAGCACTACTCCACACCACACACTGCATCCCTGAGAACATAAAGTGGAAGTAGAGAATGACTCCTGTGAGTTGGTTATGCTCACTTTCGACAAGCGAAAAACCACCAAGCAAGCTGCAGAGCAGTGATGAGACAAGCCCCATGTATTTAATAACAATATTTGCCACCACTGCCTATTAGTATTTAAAGAGCAGTAAAAAAAACCAAACCTCTAATAAAAAGATCAAAGTGCCTTGAACAATTACACACCCGGCAACACAGTAATGACTACCCAGAGTAATGAAGCTAAAAGCCCAGAGGTAGCAAGACTACTAAGGAAATTTCCAGGGAAGCGAGATACAAAGAAGTATAACACAGAAAAACAAAAAAAAAGGGAACAAAGAAGTATTTTGTACAGAGGGTTTTTCTGACAAAACGCCTTCGCTGAACCATGGAGAGGAAGCGAAAGCCAGCAAAGAAGTTAAAAATTGAAGGAGACAGATTGCTTGGAAGAAATCAGAACAAAAGAGAGACTAGGAAGGAGGAACTTATATACATAAAGGGAGATTTCCCCCACTAGGAAACACACAAGGAGCCACTCAAGCGGCAGAACTGAAATGAGAAACTGGTTTGTGGACCAGCAGGGACCAGGGCTACTTCCTTCTGCACTACTGAGAAGAAGGAAGTAGAAAGGGAGAAATTCTCAGTATTGCATAAACCAAACAGGCACAGTCATTCTTTCATCTCTCTTCCCCCAAACATTGGCCAAGCAAACAGAAGCATAGTGCAAGCCTACAAAGTTACTCACACACTACTCACATTCTGGATAAAACTAGGAATTGCTGGAGACAGTGAGACAACTCCTGTTCATTTCAGCAGGTCCAGTAGGTCACTTTTTGCACCTATTGAGCTGGCTCAACAAACCATGACTGGCTCAGCCCCAACATTTTCATCCAGGACTTGTGCAACTTTACTCCTGAGGGTCAAGCCCTGGTTATGCTTTCTGAAGCCTCCTCCTTTACCACCACTGCTTTTGTTGCTGGTGCCCAGGGTGGCCAAACCCTGCGCTCTGGAGTCTGTACGGAGGAAGGGTATAAATATCACAGAATCTCTCTGCTGGCTTGAGTTGATGGAAACGTTCTTTAAAGCTCAGCATCAAAGGATTCACTTTATAAGCTGCAAGCCTTGGTTCTTGTGCCAGCAGCGAGCTCTCCCCACAATTAATTAATGCCGTATTAATTGTGCATGTTCCATGGGCCTGTTGAGGAGGTGTGGCAAGGCCTGCACATGCAGATCAACTTTTCTGGAGCAGCCTAGAGAGGAGCACAGGAGACGGGAGGTAAAACCCCTCCGGGTGCCTACAAAGGAATACTGTGTAAAGCAATGTGCTCAGGGGCTGTGGAGGGGCACATGCTGAGCCCTGCTGTGTCATTCCGGCAAACAAGGAGCCAGAGGGGCATGGAGGGATCCGCCACCAGCTGCACCCTTGTGCAATCTGCTTGGCTCCGGGCCAGCCGTGAGCGTCGTCAGCAGCCGAGAGGAGAGGCCCATGGCAGCCGAGTGCCCTCACGGGCAGGATTTGGCCACAAGTCACGAGATCCTGTGAAATTGCTGGAAGGAGAAAGGGGGAGGAGGAAAAGGGGGATTATTCCACCTCCTCTCTGCTGCACTGGGCCCCAACTCTCTGCTGGCTGCCGGCACTAAGGAAGTGGCACCGTCGCCTTCCAGGGACTTTGGCCATGGTTCAACCAGTGCTGTACATCCAGTCCAGCGTGTCCACCTCACCCACCCCCCGGCAAAACCAGGGAGCGCTCAGGACAGGAACAAGCGGGAAAAGAGGATGACCCAGCCACCAACACCCCCTGTGAAGATGCCTGTCCCCAGCTGTGCCTCCGGATTTCGCTGGAGACCCCCATCCATCACAGCTATGCAGGACATGCCAGCCTGCACAGACCCTTCCCTGCTGCAGCACAGAAACCAGGGACTAACTAAGGTCCAAGTGCTGCTCAAGATGATTTACAAAGCACTCATCCTCTATAAAACTCTCAAGGCAGTGGACATGTGTGTATTTTCAGCTGTAATCTGAATGACTGCAACAGCCAGCTTGAAATCTAACCTGCAAAGACATTTTCACATTAGCTCTTGCAGCAAATTTATTCATCTCTATAAATTTTTGTGAGGGTAAACAATTATTTGTTTCTCTGAAGGTACCGTGTGTTCGGTGTTCACTTTTTAAAGAATTTTAAAAAAGCAGGACTGGCAAGGGGGAATTTTAGCAGGAGTCCAAAGTGAAAGCCATGAAATGAAAAATACATGAAACAGAACTGCAAAAAGGGGGAAGATAACGCAGTAAATTCAGAAGGTTTATAAACTAGCTACACAGAATTGTCTCAGCAAGTTACTTCTAGAAAAAAAGAACTTAAGTCTAGCCATGCATTTGCTACAGCATATCCACAGCAAATGTGAAAAAAATGCAGCTGAAGATCACGCTACTTATTCTGAGATGACAAAGCACCTTATACATGGAGAAACACTGAAATATAGGCACAAAGCTAAAGCTTTAAGAATTCTGCGTAAAGCAGGTATTCCTCTGCCTTCATGAGGGAGGCAAAATGCAATTTATGTTTATCATATAAAAAGGTGTGTTTTTTCTTTTACAGTGTTGTGAGAAGGATGAGCAGAAATAAACAGACACCTAAACTTTACAAAATTAAATGCATAAATGCAGATTAAAAACTTTACTTATCTGGAAAGCAAATGGGTGCCAGACCTAAGACTTTTATTGTACACTGTCCTTTTCTTTCAGTAGTTTGAAATAAAAGCTAAACAGATCTCCCTACATTTTTAAAAAATAAAAAGGTAGCTATTTATAGCTGCATTTATTGCAGCCGTTTCCTTATCAGGAAGTATGTAGCTGGGAATTACTATCTGCCTGCATCGGAAATTCTTTCAGGGATACAAAAACCCAAAAAGGAAATTTCCCTTCAAAAATATTCTGTGGGTTTTTTTGCTGCTAGTGGGTTTAAAATAAAATGTCAGTGCTCTGACAAGCTCACAGCCCCTTTGGGATGTTTATTCTGCAAACAAGAAGCTTTAAGACACCTGAGGGAAACATAAAAAATAAGCTCCTAGAGAACTTGAAGAGGGAGAATGCTGAGGACATAGTAAGAAAATAACATTTTTTATCAGGATGCTGAGACAGTGCAAGTTCATTGCCAGCGCTACAGTATCTACTTCTGAAATAAGCGTGCTTCTACAGCTCCCAGACCCTCCCGACTGAACTTCCGTGGCTCAGTTCACATGTTCCCCCTGCACCCTCAGGGTAAGGGTGCTGCATAGTCAAAAAGACAGTGAAACTACCACTCTTCCTTAGACAGGGGATGGACAAAGCCCATACGGGGGTACCACACCCTCCTGCACTTCACAGCTCCAGGACAGGGCAGAGGCCATGCGGGACATGGGTAGAATAATGCTTTCCTGCAGCAAAGGTCCAGGTTCTCACAGCCCATGGGATCCAGTGCTACAAGCAACTCTGGACCTGGATAGTGAATCTCCAGCTACAAAGAGCCTCTCAGTAAGCTCTCAGATAGGAAAACTTCCACTGTCTCCAAAGCATCCGCCATAATCAAGAATTTTGCCCTTATCCTTCCTCTCCACTGACTGCAGAACACACCATACCGTGGACTCTGAAGGCAGGAAGAACATGTTGGTTAATCATTGGAGACGTTTATTTCATTTTTACTTGTCACGGCATAATTTAACATTTTCATTTTCTGGTCTGCATAATTGCCACAGAGCTACCTGACCATGCCTGCCAGTGCAGAGCAGACACTTTTTTTCAGTGGGATACAAAAGCATAGGGAGATCAAAACCAGACAGGCAGATGGAGTAAATAAAGCAGGGTGCTTCAGGCTATTA
Source organism: Melanocharis versteri (assembly GCA_013397845.1). NCBI lineage: Eukaryota > Metazoa > Chordata > Aves > Passeriformes > Melanocharitidae > Melanocharis > Melanocharis versteri. Next base: position 257,486 of record VZTG01006290.1, read on the forward strand.
CCGGGGTATGACTTCTATGCATAAAAACTCATGAGGAAAGATTTGGAGTTAAGCAAGTTTCTTAATGCTTTGACTCTCAAAAGCCAACCAGTGGTGATTGTTTATTAAGTCACACCATCACCAACTATATGCCTATTAAATATGTAACTAACTCATAACTTCTTGAACAAGGATCACTGCTACATTAATAGCACCATGCTAGTCCTGCACAAAACATTTTACATGAGAAGCGAGCACATTCAAACTTATTCATCCCATAAAAGACAGTGCACAAGCATTCCACAAGGCTGGAATGCCTGATGCATAAGTGCTCCACCCTCTCAAGAACCTCTGGAGAATGATACTGGAAAGAGGCTCTTGGCTGAGGTGTTGGACTGGGCCTCCAACTCTGGATGGAATCATTTTACCAAAAATGTCTTCAACGAACTAAGAATCATTTAGTCCTTCTGCTCCAGCAGTAAAATGGGGAGTTCTAAAAATGGCATAAAACCCCATTTAATGGATATTTTACCAGGCGGTATTTGTTAAGCACCAGAAGGAGTGCCAGCACAGGAGACGAAAGAAACAGAAGTTCAGCAGAAGGAAATCCAGCTTCTCATAAAGGGCATCAAATAATTGTTTTCTTTCTCTGTGTGCATACACATGACCTACCACATTAATTCCTGGGACCTCAAAGCTAGAGCAGCTTTCTCCTTAGACACTATATGCCCCTCTCAGTGCTGGACAGAGCTGTTCTCTCCCAAGAGGCAGCAGCTCATCTCTGTTAAAAGATCATGATGCTATGCTGTTTCTGCAGGGTTTTTTACCACACTTGTGTTTTGTTGCAAGGCTCTCACCACACAATGGTTTCTTATTGTGGAGTTGTTAGTCATGGCTTACGCGCAGTTTCTCTTCTGTGTTTTCTTTAGTTATATGGCTGTTTATGAATGCTGCATTCTTTGCATTCATTTTATTTCTTACAAAAAAAAATTTTAAAAAAGAGCATGGAAGCATTTACAACATAACACAACTGAAAAATTAAACAGACATTTGGGATGGAAAGAGAAAAACAAGCTAATTTTAGGTTCACTGATCTTGACACTGTCCCTTTAAGACAAAGCTAAAAATGCTTCTAACCCAGCAATACCATAAATGTCCTGCTGCTTTTGCTTCTTATTCCTCTCCACACTTTCCAGGGGAATTCCACAAGGGATCAAGCCTGAATCCCATATTAAAGTGACACGGCTTCCTTTCCCCTCTGAATAGGTGAGTGTGTATTTTGGAGATTTAAAACCCTACAGTGAAGCTTTCCAAAAGGGTAAAAGACTGGCCGAGCACCACTGGGACTCCCACACTGCCAGCTTTCCGGATCCTGAAGCACAGGTCTCTTGACCTCTCACACCAGGACTGCTTTGCAAGTTCCCACTGAGGCAGGAAGGATCTTATCCCTCCACACACTTCCACTGGGAACTGTCAGTGCAGGAAACTGCTGTTAATTCTGGGCAACAACCAGGCACATCGGGAAAAATAAAAACCACTTGATTCTAAAATCTCTCAAGGAGCAGAAACCAGGTCACAGCAAGTGAGCTCCCTTTACAAGTTTTTTCACACTTAACCTGGATGCTTCTGCCATAGCTAGCAGGCAGCAGTAAGGACTTAACAGCTTTAGGGTTCAACTCACCAGCTGTTTACAAGAGTGACAACTGAAGTGGCCCTGTGTCACTCCAGTGCAAACTCAGTGGCAAGGGGGTTAGTTTCCTACACGTGATGAACAAAGACCATGCCAGAAAAATGCAAAGCAGAATCTTCATGATCCAAAGGCCACAGTTTTCCCAGTGGAATCGGTAACGGGGTTTCACTCTTCCCAGTGCAACAGAGCCCGTATAAAATAGTAGCACCTATATTGTGCCCAGCCATGGCACAAGAGTGACTCAGACTGTGCTTTCCATCCATCCAAGCTCCCTGTTTGGATGATGTCTTTGAGGCTGGCCTGAGATTCACTGAAAGAAACCCCTGAGATGCAGGGTGGAGCGGATGAGTTCAATTCAGGTGAGCCCCTGAGGGTGCCTGTGGAACAGCCTACCTCAGGTTAGAGGCAGGCACAACCAGTGCCTCCCCAGCTCATGATTTGCATCCTGTTTGCCCAAGTAGACACAGCTCAGAGTCCTGAAGGAGCTTTGCTGGGGTTAACCAAAGGAATGGTCACTGAGGCTGACAGGATGGCTGGCTGGGATTTCCACACTCCAGTCTGCCTTTCAGTAGATTATTAACAGTTATAATTGAAAGACCAGGAGGCACTGCTGGATGGACCCTCTCTGCACAGCTCACAATAAAAATGTGCAAGAGTAGCCTATGGTAGGAGACAAGGATGCAACATCAAGATTAAATACTGCAATAAGGTGTTAGCAAGCAGTGCCACTGCCAGGCTTAATTTTTTTCTTTTTTGTAGTGGGTTGGTATTGGCTATCTGTAAGGTGAAAAGCAGATCAGGAGAAAAGGCAAGGACAGCAAGAGGGAAGAACAGGGCTTAAGTGGCCATAATGTCAGAGAAGAGCAAAGAGAGCTCTAGGAGAAGCCACTCATTTCAGAAAGAGGCCAGTCCAGGTCCCATGAAAATCAGTGGGAATTTAACCACTCATTTCAGCAGGACCAGGATTAGTCTCAGCCACTAATTTGACATTCTGGCCACCTCTCCCAGTCCCTTTGTCATATGAAGCTTTTATTTTATTTTCCCTGTATGTGCGTCAGTCAGTTTTGTTCCACAAAGATCCTTCCAAAGCAAATATTTTTATTGCTTGCTGCTCTAAATGTGGCTTAGGGTAAAGGGCTTTTTTTCCCATCTCACTACATACTTTCAGTTCAGTGCATTGAATATTCTAGTAACTAAACAACAATATGCTTAATGCTTCAAAGTGGCTTTCCAGCTGCTAGCCAAAATTGTAGAATAATTAACAGGTGCCAAAGGATTAATAAAAGGAGTAGCATAATTAATAGACACTATACAGAAAAAAATGAATCCTTGGCAATCCTGAGAATGTTGTTGTTTCTTCCTCCTTCTCTTAATTGTTTCCTGCAGTCCTTTAATAAGAAAAAAAAAGAAAACTAGTGCCCTTAAAACACAAATGATACATATAAGCAACAATGCGTGATCAGAAGAAAGAAACTGGCAACAAACTGCCTTCAGGTCTAATAAATGCCTTAGTTTAAAGAAACTGCCCAACTACCTGTCCTACCCTACTACTCATGTCCATGCAGAACTTTATTGCAGTATGTGGTACAGCGAAGGTCACAAAGATGCCAAACCAATACAGAACCACTGGACTAGTTCCCACCAAATCAGAGTATCAAATAATAATACAAATAGCCATGCAGAAAGATTCCTGTGAAACACTCGCTAAAAACTTTAAGGCCGTTGATATAATCATTGCAGAAAACTAAACAAATTTCCTTTCTGACCTTAATGAGAGAAGTAGAACAGACAGTAACAACAAGGGACACAGAGATACTGAAATAAAAAATGTGATCTCACTAGCTGTATGTGACCAGGTCTGCATTCTATGAAGTTTATCCAAATCAGCTCTGACCTGGAACTTACCACACACTGGAAAACCAAAGACCAGAACCCCAGCCTACACTGGAAACAAAAAGTACTCAAATCATTTTACAAATAGGTCTTTAGCTTTCCCCACCACCACAATACCCCAAAAGTGAGTGGAGTCAAGACAATACTGCAGTCCCAGAGTAAAGGTTCTCCCCTATGAGGTGGTGCATGTTCTGTGACATCTCGAGTGTATCACTGTACTCTGAACATCGGTGTATACTGTTGGGGGTTCAGAAAAAGAGGCAACAGCAAGAAAAATTAGTTGTTGCCAAGAAGAATTGCTTTGTATGCACAGAAAAATATGTGCGGCATGTCTTACTATGACAATGGGCTGCAGACATATGAAGGATGCCAACATTAAGGAGAGAGGAGTAATTAGTTCAGAGGAACAAATTAACTTGTTTTCATGTTTGTATCACTAGAAAACTGTGAAATCTTTGTTTAGGGAGAGGGATCTCGTGGGCAAACACACACGCTCCCAAGAGAAGATGCCCTCCAGAGATAAAAATCAAACTGCACAAATCGACATAAGCGTGCAAGGGGGAATGATGTTGCACAGATCAGAGCATGCAACAAGTCCTTTCTCAGCACTGAGATATCTTCTGTCTCTCTTGTTGAAGAAGTTTTATGTTGAAGGAGTCAAAAGAAAACCATGAAGCCTGTAGTACATATTTAGAGTTGCTGTTCTAGCAGGCAAACCACCTGATTTTAATCTTGTGTATTACAAAAAAGGAAAAAGCTATTTTCTCCCTAATTCAGAGCATATTAATAGACACAGGGAAGGGTTCTCATATCTATCTCTATCCAGTTCCAAGAACTTTTTACTACAAGGTATTGGCCATAGCATAAAAGAAGTAGCTAATGACATTTCACCAGATGAGACAAAGAGATGGGCTTTAATAAAAATAAAATTTAAAAAAATACAGACCCCCCCACCGAAAAACTCCACTAACTTTCTCTGTGGCAAAATGGAGTGTTTCCCCAGAGATAAGGGGTATGTAAATAGTTTCAGAGGACTTCCACCTATCTCCACATTTTTCATTATCACAATACCTGGGCAGTTTCTGTATTATTTTTCAAAACATTTAAGAGTTTTTGCACTCATGGAGTTTTTTCATTTTACAGTGGGGGAGCTAAAACACAGTGCCCAATGTCCCAGAAGGCACCAAGGGCAGCACCTTGTGTGCAAGCTCAACTTGCTTCTCTTCAATCCTCTGTAAAAAATGTCAACTTCCCAAATACTCCTTCTATCTGACATCACTGTAATCTAGTGGAGATCACACATTCTGCAAGGCTACCATGGCAGACACACCAGGAAAAAAGAGCAGCTGTTTTCTGACTACATACTTGAAATGTAGAAAAGGATATTCCCCAACTCCCCACCGATATTTTGTCGACAATGCCCCAAATACTCTGTTCCTAGTGGATGATAGGCGGACAAGTATGTTTAAAAGTATGGGTCAGAAGTCCCTCACAGAGAAGTGCAGCACCAGAGAAAGGTATGTTTTATCCAGAAATTATTCTTATTACCCCAGAGATTTAAAATTAAGACTGATTACACTGCATTTCTATACAATAGGCTGGCTGAGGAGAAAGTAGCTACTTAAAACATGAAAGGCTATGTGAGAAGAGGCAAATGCCTTCACATCACCCCCAGAAAAAGGTGTTTGTCTATATAATTTTTAGTTCTGTTGACCAAAGAAAAGGAAGCTTGTAGCAAAGAGGGGTCCGCATTCCACCCTTTCAAACTGCACTTGTCCGTTTTCCAGTCTCTGGATAAAATCAGCTCAGCCTACCTGAGGCTCATTTGCTCACTAAGCAGTGAGAAATAATTTATCACACCAAAGGAAATTGCTCTACTTACTATCTTGATACTGTTGCTGTTGGTGCTCTCAGTGCTCTGGAACATTAGAAACAGTGAAATTTCTTATCAGAAGGATAAAAACTGCCTGAATTCAGAGAGTGCTCTACATGTTCCATGTGAAATGTTTGTCTCTAGGTCTCTCTTTGGGCCAACTGCTCTTTTCAGCTGCACCTACAGCATAGGTACATGAAGATGTGTAGGTTGGGACTGAACCCTGCCTTGATTTTGTTGAACGCCATCAGAATGTCATGGAAACAGAAGGAGTGGAGGCCTGACAACCTATCGGCTCTGTGTGTGTGAGGGGAGGAATTTACCACATCTCCATGTTGCACCAGAATGACTGAGGGCTGAAAGAAGATACTGTGCTCCACCTAATGAACAAAAACAACCGTAGGGATGGAACCAAACAAAATCTCAGACCTAGAAAATCCTTGGACTTTGCAGATCTAAACCCAACCTTCACACACAGAACCACAGTCTGAACTAGAAATTAGTTACTTTGCCTGACTTCTGAGGCAGTTTGGGTTTAAGATCAAAGCTGTACCTCAGACGCATCTCTAAAAATAAACAAATAAACAAATAATAAATGAGAGGAGCCCATGCAGGAACTGAAAAACCCTGTATTAATACCTCCTAAAACCTCATGACACGAAATCCAAAAGGAACTGAGTTATTTCTATACATGGTATTAGCAAGACTACTCCTGGAATAACCTCTTTAGTTCTGTTGTCCTCACTTTAAGAAGGATGTCTGAACTGGGAGACGGTTCACAGCGGTGATATAAACAGAATTTGAAGCTTAACAGGAAGACTGACAGCCTTAAGAACCTCTCTTCCTATCCAGTTTAGCCAAGAAAAGGTTAAGAAGTGACTATCTAAAAGCACCTACATCAGGAGGAGTCTTTTGACAATATTTAGCAGGAAAGGCGATAATGAGATCTAATAGTTGGAAACTGAAGCTTGACTAATTCAACCTATAAATAGGGCACTTTAAAAAAAACGCAAATAAGGAGATAATTAAGCATTAAAAGAACATCTAGAGACCTTATATCCTCCTCATCATTTAAGTTTTTTACATGAAGAGCAGAAATCTTTCTGCACATGTTGTAGCTCAGTTACTGGACCTAAACACAGCAGTTACTGCATGAAGTTTTGTAACCAAAGTTATACCAGAGATCATTTCAGAAATTCAGAATGGCTGCTCCTGGCCTAGCTATGAGGCTTATGTACTTTAAAAACAGGGGTTTTAACAGTGTTTGGGTGGTCTCTTGGTTGACAACAGTGTTTTGTGTCAATACTGACTGCATACTGAGCTACAAAATGCTACACTGCCATTGACTACAATTAGTAAGGCTATGTAAATGTGTTCCATGTTGTTTATGACCTCAGACACTAACTTTATGGAAGGCTATTTCACAGATATTTCAGGATTAATCATCTGTGCTTTTACACTGCAACAAGTCAGACTGGTGTGGAAATACTAAAGGGAAAGAAGCTTTGCAAGTTTAAAAATGTGCCAACTGAAAGAACAGAAAAACCAAAACAAGAGTCAAGGTGAAAGGTTGGATCACATTCTAAAAATACTGTGAAAGAAGTCTTCACTGAGAGGAAGCTTTATAAATTCTACACTATCCAGCATGCTGGCTAGTTGATGGGAAGGAAGCAGGTACAACATGTACCACCACTTTCGGTATCAAGAGTCTCTGCCTTCCTGCCTTATGCATCTGCCAGACACAGTGGGGAGGGCAGTAAGTAACTGGAAACCCAGCTGTGATTCTGGCCGTGGAGTGGACAGACAGTGGCTCCCACAACAGAAGTAAAGAGTACCAACTACTGCAATGAATAAAAAACCCAAAAGATCTGGGGATAAACAGCACCATTAGGGAGAAGAACCACTGGAGAAAAACTGCTTCTGTGCTGGGTTTTTCGTGCCTACTTTGGGCAAAGCATGGAAATGCCCTGTAAGCGTGGCAGCCAAGTCCTCCCCGGGCCAGGGGAACAGTTGAGCAGCCACACACACATGCAAGCCAGGCCTGGGAGCTCAGGGATGCTCAGGCAGGGACCAGACACAGTCAGAAACACTGCAGCACGAGCTCCCATTCCCACCAGGAAGCACAGGAAAGGTACAGCCTGGGCCACGCAGGACATGTGGGACACAGCATGGGAGCGAGTGACCGTGATGCAGAGTAACTCAGTGGCCAGCAAGGGAGCGAGCGCAGGACAACAGAAATGCTCGAAACACAGCTTGCATCCAGAAAAGGAGTGTCTGTGTAAGACAACTGAGGACAGGAATGAGAGTGTCTCGTGATAAACATGGACTTCCCCCTCTTCCCCCCACAAAATCCCAAACTCGTTTGTCAGAGGGCAAAGCACAAAGTTTTGTTTGCTCCCGGCCCTCTTGTTCATTGTTGCTTAAGTATCCCAGGAATGTAACACCTAACAGAAGTTTACTTAAAACATCTTTATTTCCATCAGAACTGCTTCCCCTCCAAAAAGGAAAATTCCACTCTTCTTGTCCCCATCCTAATTCACCTCTCGCTGGCCAACAGTCCTTGGCCTTTCGTATTTGTCAAACACTAAATCATCTCAGTGAGGAAGTACCTGGCTCTCACCTTGCCCCCAGCTCCAGTTTTTGTTCCAATGTCAGTGATATTCCCTTCCTCCTTTGCAGCATCTTCTTGTGCTCAGCTAATCTCACTCCTCCTGCTTTCCCACTGCCTCTGTCAGCACTCATGCTCTACACAAGAGAGCCTGGGCACCACAAGTATTTGAGACCCCTCAGAACCTGAAAATAGCCACAGCACAAGCACATTCCACTTGCCACGGCTGGTGAAACTCTGACCTTGTGTTGCAGAACGTAACTGAGCAATTCCAATAAAGTGGAAGGAAACACAGCACTTCCCACCAAAATAAACCCTCCATGTTTGTGCCTGCCATGAGAAACAGGCCAAATGCTTGACAATGGGTGCAGGAGATGAGAGGGGAGATTCAGCATACTGTATTTAAGAGTAATTTTCTTTAGTCAAAAACAACAGCTAGGAAAACCAAACCAGCCAGAGCTTATTAAAAAAAGAAAAAAAAAGTATAAAGCCAGGGACTTCCCTGCTCTCTTCCATAAAAACAGAAATAACTCCTCACCCCGCCCCACTCCCTCCTCAGTCCAAGAACTTAAGCAGCCTCGTGCTGACACTCACGCAGGTGTGCTGGCAGTCTGATGGTGTCCTCCTCCATCCTGATCGCTTGAGACACTGGGACATGTAGTGGTGACGAAGTGTAATTTGGTACCGGGCTCGCTGGAGGTGTGTACGAAATTCTTTCCTGCTGTTAAAAGAAAGTGGGGGGGGAGGGAGAGAAAGAGAGAGGACAACGTGAACTTTGGAACAGAGGTGTGAAACCATGGCAGAGGAGGTGGATGTGGGTGGAAGGAAGGAAGTGTGTGCCTGGTGATGTGAGCAGCACCAGTGATGCGCCAGCTGCCCAAGGAGCCACAGGGCACACACAGAACACTGGTGGCCAGCGCTGCCCAGTGCTGCAGGGGGGCCAAGCACCTTTTAGGGTGGTGGGTTTAATTTTCCAGAGAGCCATGAAGTTTCCAAGGGTCTTCTCAGAAATTTGCCAAGGGGGGAAAGAGGAAGTGACATGCAACTGGGGAGACTCCAAGGGTTTTATGTCAGTGAAAATCTGACAGACACTCCATGACACATGCATGAGTACCACTCAAGTGCCAAAACCACTTAATCTTATGCTAACAAATCAGTCATGATCTGAACAAGCTAAGTGTTTAGCACTATACTCCTTCCTACCATTTTAAAGACATTAATCAATAACTTTTGTCATTGCTGCAGAAAAACACATCACTAAAGACTACTCTATTTACCATCAATGTAGTACTTTTGTTTTTGCTAAATGAGTTACTATTACCTTCTTTGAAGTAGTTTAACTTGCAACCAAATACAGTCAAATAGAGTTAAAGGGCAACTTGTGAATGTTGTATTAGTTTCCTAATTGTCACAGTTAGGTTTTTACTTATGAAAATGCCTGACAAGGAATCTAAGAGTGAAACTTCATGTGATCTGACAGGAAAATTCTTCCATATTCTAAGCCTCCAATCATGTACTCCAATCATAGTACAAAATATACCCTTTGTAAATAAACATAGCCACAATTTTACAGGAACATAAAAAAACCCATTATCATATGCTTCCTGGAAGGCAATGCATGTTATTCTCCAGAACCATGCTACTGAGATATAATGATGCCAGTGCAAACAGTATGGATTCACATCTCTGCACATACAGAAGCAGAAGGGGCTACTGTTAATTTCTGAGCATTTGCAGGACAGTACGATTGCAGCCTCTCACCCTGACCTTGATCTCTGACAAATGGAAAAGACAAATTTGGTGCTGGACCAAGAGAGGGTAATTGCTTCCAATGACAAACCACAGCATTATCACAGCCATGAGACAGGAAAATAGACTGAGGTTGACAGAGGCACCTGCAGAACATAATGTAAGCACCCTTGCCACCAAAGGGAAGGGGAGGTTTGCAAAAACCTCTGCAGGCAGATTAGGTGACATGTTCAAAAATAAAGGGAACACCTAGAAAGTCTTGCAGCCACCGCTTCAAAGCAAGCCCAGCTCATTCTTTTGCAAGGCGCTGCCTGCTGCTCAGGAGCTCAGGCAGAACCAGAAGTCTAGCCCCAACACCAGGAGTCCCACCACAACACCCTATAACCACACAGCAGAGAAGACTGACAGCATGTGGAGAACAAACTATAATAGGTTTAGACAGAGTGAGAAGACAGGCCTGTTTCACTCCACCATCACTTTGTCATTTCTGCACGTATGGCCCCTGTGCCTGTCAGCTCAGTACTTTTTAAAGACAAATTGTTCAATCTTACGTTCCTGTCTCCCACAAATCCAGTTTCTTTCTACTCATCACTGTCCAGGCAACAGCAACCCATTAGCTTGCATGAATTCAGTTTTTCACAGTTACCAAATGGGGATGTTCATTGCAACGTGATGAAAGATGCACCTGTGGAGCTACAAGGCATTATTCTGTTCCCAACTTACCCAACCTCTTCCCCGACCCAAACCGGCTGACTCTGTGCTTCCCATTCCAGAGGTGCGGCTCTACGTGCCCGTCTGCACCTCTCACCCCGGTGCACAGCACCCCTGGAGGGGAGGGAGACCAGGCACTTCCCAGCATTTCCTGCTGCGATCCACAGCGGATAATCAAACCACACTGCAGCTTTGTTCATGGAGGTATTTATAAAAAGAGGAACACTTCTGAAACACAGCCACACAGATGCCTGCCTCTGCAAACGGGCACTAGAGGATAGGTGGGAGACCCAAAGTCCTTTTCCTCCCTCCTGAAGAATGCAAGATACAGTCCAAGCTCACGTCACATTTCATGCTCACTGAATCACCACTGCAAAGACAAAGTGGCTTCAAAGGGTCTCCTCACTGCCCAAGAGCAGGTGGAAAATGAAATTAAATCCAGAACTCATCCACTTCCCTCAAGACCCAGGAGATACTGTGTCAAACCAAGACATTACGCTTCCAGTATGTGCTGCCTTTACTGATCAATCTCCTAAAGGCATACCATAACTTGATTTATACCGTGACAGCTTCACTGAGATTTACTGTTATAAACAAATGCATTTGACTTATTGTTTCCTAGTATTCATAAGGACAGGACAGCCAAAACCAAACAAGATACGGAACTGCAGTTACTTTTCCCACACATCTTGGATGTCCACAGTACTGTGTGAATTACTATTTGCAGAAGGCATTTTACAAAGCATGAAGGAGAGTTAGCTATCCAACTCCTATTAGTGCCTTTGAAATGCCCTCTCTTGCTAATGCTGCATTTTTCTGTCAGCACCTTTAGCCTAAATATCAAAGCAATTTACAGACATTAGGTAAGTCTTTTTCTTTTTATTAGACACACAGACAACCTGAGTTACAGCAAGAGCAAAGCTCAAATGAGCTAAGTAATTTCAGAGTTAAGCTGTCTTGAAAAAGGACAGCACGTGCCTCTCAAGGGCAATACATTTAAAAATGGCACGCTGAAAGAGCTGCCCTTTAACTGTCCTGGACAGATTTCCGAAAGGTGTGGAATGGTAACGGCACAGGGAGGTCAAGGCACTGAGCTTGTGGAAAAAATTAGCTTAATCCCTATTTGCAGCATGGGGCAGTAGCGTGGCTGGCAGCAGAACTGCAAACACAAGTCTAGTTCCGCAACCTGCCCCTGCGCTGCGCTCAGCCACACGCAGTGCCCAGCCTGCACAGCCAATGCACAAGGTCACATGTGCTCCTCCAGGCTTCCTGAGGCTTTGTAGAGTCACGTTTCCAGGAGGTACCAATTGTGCTCACACCACTGAGAACGGATTGCATTAATCTTCACAACTCCAGAACTGCCCAGTGCTTCTCTCTGTGGGATCCACCAAACAAAAACACGGCTAGTGTGTCATGCTTCTAAGGTTATGCAACCAGATACTCTGCTACTAGGAATTTTTCTGAAAGCGTTTCCTAACTAGTCAAGTTTAATATTTCCCTTTGTATTAAGGCCAAGAATGGTAGGCTTGTTCAAGCCACAGCCTGGGAGGAAGGATAGGTAGTGCTGGTAGAACCTGCATGAACCTTGCGTGTTCTTGAGCAAACAGCCTTCCTACAGCTGAATCTACTGGTAAAAGAAACTAAATCAATACACATTTGATGTGGTCCTGTGAGATTTTTGGTGATGACTGCTAGGAAAGAGTGGTACTACCACATTCCGTATTTCCCACCTGCCAGGGGACTCTATAAACATCTAAACCTACAAGTGACCAAATGCTCAGCCCCAAACAATTACCAGCTAAGAAGTTTCAAAATAGCAACTCCTAAGCATTTTACCAGTAGCCACAAAGAGGTGACTAAAACAGATGGCATATTGCTTGCTGTCATCATTTTTGATCAGTTTCTTCTGCTCACAGGGAGTCAACAAAGTTTCACCATGAAATTTCATGTTGCTTACAGTAATTGAAGAGCTACATGAAGTCAGTTTTTATGGAAAGCCCCCCTGAGGTTTACTCTGGTGGCTGATGCTCCAGGAGTGCCACCTGGACAACCGGCCAGGTCTGCTGAGAGTAGGACATGCTTTCACCTGCCCGACTGAGCAGGGACAGGCTGAAACACACGGCTAAAAATCAACAGAATCTACGGGTTCTTTCTCTTTACTAAATATATTCAGCTGCTGAGAATGCCATAGATCAAACCATCCTGTCTAAATCAAAAGCTATACTGACCATGACTGTGTAGCAGGCGTGTATCTAACAGCTGACTAGACTCCCAAAGCCATCAAAGCACACACGGATTTCAGTCTGGAGAATTGGGGTACATTCTTTACCGACAAAATCTACCTGAACAGAAGTTTCTCTGTCAGGAACACAAGTAATTCACATTGCTAAAATAAAAACATAAATTAAAAAAAAATCAAAGTATCAAAATTAAATTTAAAAGAAGTCTAACAGTTGAGGATGAGGGAGGCTGCAAATAAAAATAGCTTCAGGCTTTTGATATAACTGCACCCTTCTAAACTCCAAAGCAACAGCCTTGCAATTTGATAGTCTTTTTGTCCCTTTACTAAGTTCACTCAGATGGCAGGCACAAAGAATATACATGTTTTTGTAGAAATTAAAATAAAATATGTAAGAAAGTCTGCTAAGCAAGCTCTTGTCTCAATGACATGATTATTTCAGTAGCTGGATAGGTGGTATAGTAAAATTACCTTTTTTAATTGATAAAGCAAAGAAATGCATTACCTATGCAGCATCAGGAAACGTAACAGCCAATGTGGTCTGCAAATACCTCATGCTGGACCGAGAAGGCAGCTGACCCTAATCGCTGCACAAAAACTTTCTCCTATACTGCACATAATGATACCACATAGGGAGAAATTAACTGAGAGTGAAAGCTGACACACATTTGCCTCCCAGGACACTGGTGTACCTGTGCCATGAAATGAAAAGACAGGGAAAGGGACCAGGAGCTGGGGGAAGCCTATCAGGGTCTGGTTTTGCTGCTGTGGATCCTCATAGGAGTAGGTGGCCTGAGTATAGCAGAGGGGGAAAAAAGGGCCTTAGAGAAAAGGGTGGTGGGGGGAAATGATATGTTTGCAGGAAAAATCCGGAAGGTCCTGAACATCTGGGCACCCAGCAGGGCAATGACAGCAAACCAGCCACAGAGCAGCACAGGGGAAAACAGCAGGAGATTCAAGTAGGTTAATCCTTAGGGAAGCAAATCAGGAGAAGAGGAAAGGTAAGGAAGACAGATGCACTGTTCACCACTGGTTTGTATGTAATACCACAGCTGGATATGGAAGTCCAGAAGACCACTATGAGATGAGTTACATGGTGTAACATAGGGAGCAGGAAGGAAATCAGAGTCCCTAATGGTTGTATAGCACATTTGGGGACTTTGGTCAATGTTAGAATTTGCATACTCCAACTTCTGCCAGGGACAAAGGCTCAAGCTCCAAAAAAAGCCAACTAGAGCTCTGCAGTAACAGGGCATGAATTCAACTCTCCACTTCCCTCCCTTCCCCCAGCTGCTGTCGTCTTCTTAATTTCCACGGCAGACATCTCCTAATTTTTGATCCCATTAATACAGCAATTCATGTCAAATCTGTAGCAGCATAATCAGCACACTATCAGTAATTAGAGAAATTAAAACAAACACAGCTCTCTGGAATGGACCTTATGCAAAGCAGCACTGGGAAAACATTAACATCTCGTTTCCTGGGCAGAAAGCAGAGATTGTGTCAGTAACCTTAGCAATTTTGTGAAGTTCAGTTCCTCCCTGACTCCTCCCTCCAGCCTGTCCTCCCTGCACAGGGGCAGGTGATGGCTCTCCTCTCATGTGTCAATCCTTCCTCTGCAGCAATGCAATGGTTCATCACAAAGGGAAGGGGAAAGGAGACAGTGGGGAAGTTCATGCTTCTCCCATAGTGATTACAGCCACTGTCCTAATTAAATTAAAATTGTACAGACAGCAGTATCAATGCACTCAAGTGCTATGAAAAGGCAGCTTGAAGAGGTCAATGCTGTCATTGAAAATGCCATGATACAGTTGCATTATAGTATAAGCACTCCAAAATATTTCAAATTAGCAAGTATCAAAGAAGCAAAAAACTAGCTGAACCACACACTCGAGAAGTATTTCTTTGCTGCTAATATAGGGGAATAGAGACTAGAACAGGCTTTGAGAAGACAGTATCAGGTAAAACTAGAAGATGCAACTAAGGCAAAAAGCTCAGTACAGTTCATGAAAGGATCAGTCATTTATATGTATAATAAAGAATTTTATCTGCATATATCCCAGCTAGGCAGCAGAAAATACACGAGAGGCAGATTCTGGTTCAGAATTTGGAAGGGGAATCATCATACTCCTAACGGGAGTAAAGCCTTATCTATCCATCCACTCTTCTGCAGCAAGGCTCCAAGAAGAGGCAGTAAAGCTGGGACTTGGCACCTGACCTACAGCTTCAAGGCAGAAGTCAACCACGGATTCAACTGCCTGAGGTTAAGAAACCATCTGCCCCCAGCCCTTTTCAACATGCAACTCCAAAATTTGCATCCTGGGGTTGTCACTGCAACGCTCCTCTGAAGAACTTGCTACTGACCTTTGTTTAAGCAGGGCATGGAGAAAGCTGAGCCTCTGCTGTGACCCACAGGGTCCCTTTGGCATCTGTATCACAATTTGTTGGTACATTCACTCAAACAAAGCACCACAGAAGGCTCAAGAGACACAGCTAATTGCACAGCTAGGAAAAAAATCCCACACGAAGCTTTGAAGTACTGTGGCCAGTGAGTAAGCAGCAGGGAAGCAAGGAAGACAACAGAGAAGAACTTTCCAGGCTTAGCTGCACATCAGAGATATTTCACCGCACTTTTTGTGTTCTCTTTTCTAAAACAGGCAGGGTTGGGGAGCCTCATCGCTGTAACATACGGTGGCTGTACAACCCTGCCTGTGTGCGTGGGAATTAACACCCTGAACACCCTTTCTGCAGTCATGTGCTCATTTCAGGGCAAGATTCCTGGAGGCCATGAAACCGAGATGGGAAGACTAAGGGGAAACACGGTGTACAGGGAGCTGCCCTCTCATGTGTTTTGGGAAAGCTCCTCTTCTGCATCTCAGGGCTGGCATGGCACAAGTGTTTTCACTTGGTTGCATTATTGAGCTAAGTCGCAATGTTACTATGCATTCAAACACATATCCAAGGACAATCATAATTTCTGATCCTCCTACCATGGATGTGCATTGCTTTCCGAACATCTCTACTGAAGCTACAATTACGGTGAACAGGATCCTTCACAACAGAGGATATCAAATATTTACACAGCACAAATCACAGGTCAGAACTGTCACACAGATGAGGTCAACTCATTCACTGTCCTGGGATATCTAACTGCCCATCAATTAAGTAGTGGAAAAATCATGGGAGAGTAATTCACATGAAAGTCATAGCTTCTTTTAACCCTCAGTCACTGATGGAAACAGAATTCCTGTGGAGCTGCAACATCCTGAAATATGCATTTTAAAAATACCACTTACAAATATAAGAAATAACCCTTCTTGTTCGCATTGCACAGCTGGATCCTGCTCCCATCTGTATCTGCAAAATTTTTCAGTGAATTTTAATTTTTTAAACAGTGTTTCTGGTCCAGATTTACACTGGTGGAAGTAAAATCCACAAATGGGCCTCAGTCTTTCACTTCTCCAGTAACTTAAGGTTACTGTCTCTCCTTATCTATTATCTCCTTACTATTGGCATACACAGCACCCCTGCATTTCCACCGCAGCATTTCTCCACACTTCAGACTTCTGGCAGACTTTCCATGAAAAAGGACATGCCAAATGCCCAGAGAAACCTGGGAGTGCCAAGACGAGGTCTAATGCTACACGTTACAGTTTGTTGCTCCTGAAGATTCAGGTAGGGCCACAGTAACCCTGCACATACAGCATGGCAGGGAGTGTGCCACATCCCCTTGTTCCAAAACACCTCTAAGTAGGGAAAAACAACCTTCCAGAGAGAAACTAGGCCAGTCCGGGAATAGGATAGCTATAATAAGGGCTGCTGGTGAAAAAATGGGCAGATCCACTTGAGTAAAACTAAACAGAATCCTTGACGAGAGAAGACAGCCAAATAAAATACCCATTCTCAAAGACTGTCTTAATAAGCTAGTCCAGAAACAAGAGATCATGGATGTTTGCCACTACAAAATATCACAAAGATTCAGATTATTCAACTCACAACACATTAAATGCAGAGGGAGTTCCTAGAAAGGGCCATACTTGCACTGACCTTGACTACTGTACAGAAACTGGATATGGAAGAAACCTCAAATTACAATCTTCCTCTCCCCCTATTCTTTCACCTACTCCAGCTACTTACTTCAATGCGAACAACATTAAGATCAGTATGACTAGAAAAGGAAACCCTCGCTGACAAAGGAGAGTATATAAAAAACAGCTGGTAGGATTTCACTTAGGATATTGCATCCTGCACATTTGCAGGCTCTTTACTCTGCATCATACACACACACACACTCCTGTGTATGCAAGACAGGCAAGTTTTACAAGAGTCAAATGATCTAGCTTGTAAGGAAGGAATAAAGGAACTACTGAGATGGACAGAAGAAATGACAGATACAGCCCAATGTCCAAAAGGAAATAAAAACAGAGGGAAGAGAAGGTAATCTGGAAGACATATTGCAGAAGGATAAGCTAATAAGAAGCTGTGATTAAAACACAGAGATGCATTGGGAGACCACTGAAAGAAGCTGAGTTACATAAAAAGAAACAAAATCTGCAGCAGGTCAGCCTGTACAAAAATTGGATTTTTTTTTTTTAAACAAGTTATTTAGCAGCTTTTGTAAGGTCTCTCCAGTCAGCAGCCTAATGGTATGAGAATGCAAAGTAGAAAAAACTGAACTTTTTGCTGATAATCAGACACCAAAATACTACTTAGAAAAAAAAAAAACAAACCACCTGGGGGATAGCTTGAGGCACAGTAAAATCTTTTATTTCCTATAAAACATTCCAGCGCAGGACCATCAGGATTGGCAGAACTTTAAGGGGAGGTTTTAAATATATTTGTACACAAACAGCGGGTCATGGTACTGCATATCTGATCCAAAAGAAGAATAGATGTGCTTTCATATGTGTACAAAGAGAAGCTTGAACTCCCAAGCAAGACAAACTTTTAAGAAGTGGCAGATGACAGGAAAAGAGCAGAGCCTGAATTCAACAATATGGTTGATATTCCATGGACAATGACAGGGTCAAGTGATGGCTCTTTATTAAATGCTTTCTCCTCCATTAATGCTGCACACTCTAATGATTTGACCATTGCTATTAACAAATCTGCCATGTCCCTGCCTGGAGCTAATAAGTAATGAACTAAGCGGGTGAATATTCTGTTGCGTAAGGAGAGCTATTAGCAATCCTTTCCCAACTCCTCTGAAAACAAGAGATGCCTTCCAGGTATGACCTGTCCATGTGACAGGGTACACCCCACACAGACCTTATTCCTTCACTCTGGAAATTCCAGGGGCACTCCCAGCACTCAGGAGAGGAATAAGAAGTGGATCACCTCCTGTATAGTGGTGCTGCACAGGGCTGGGCAGCAGATGCCAGACACCAAAGCCCAGGATAAAACAAGCTCCACAGAAGAGGTTTGAAGAGAAACTGTGAGGACACAAGTCTGCCTGTTCCCAGACTTGCTATGACTTTCCAAAACAACTTGTAGCATTACAGCCCTCACTGCCTTGGTTGTGCCAACAGGACAGTGGGATAAATGCTGAGGCCCACAGGTGTGTCAAGCCCTGTGACAAATCTCAGTCTAGCTGCTTTCCTTCTGCCATAGCTTTTCCTGTTCGTTAAGTTCCCCAATTGTTTTAATTGTTCCTTTCAACGTCTGCATCGCTTTTTGTTCTTCCTCAAATTATTATTTTGTTTTAGCTTACAATCCTGAAGCATTGGTTATGATGTTGTTCCTGGCAGAACAGAAGTGCTGAAGTTTCACTCTGGTTATCTTTGGCTGGTTTTCACAACTAAGCATTGCTGGTTCACATCTGAATGGACACTGCAATGAGAGCCACTCCACCCTTACCATAAGACTGCCTCTGACCTGCAAATATTGCCTCACTACAGAAGTGAGAAGCTTAGGAACTGAGCCAGCTGAAACACAGTAAACTTCAGACATACTTAAAAAAAAGAGTAAAGTGCAAGCCTTAAGCCCATTTTAACTCAATCTGAAGGCTTCTTCATGGTCCTTATTACCACACTATTTAAATATGTCCTGTAATACCTTTAGCACTTTTTTGCAATGAAGAGAAGTGTTATTACACTCACCTTTACAAGTGAAGGGACCAAAACACAAGCAGATTAGGTACCCATTCAGGGTACAGAGGCTGAGGAAAAATCTACTTTGACACCTTAGAAAACAATATGTTCTCCCAAAAACTCTATTTGGCTCTGAACCCCACTGTAAGGACTTGACATTTATACAGTGACAGCATGCAGAAGTAAACACAGGGTCATTGTGCAAAGTGTTCCAGAAATAGTGAGCAGAGGACAGCCCTGATGAGCTCAAAGCCAAAATAGTCAAGACAGTCAAGCACCAGAGGAACGGTCTATTTGAATCCTAATTTACAGCTAGGAACAGAGGTGCAGGAAGAAGCAGCAAGTTACCCAAATCCCATTTCAACCCTCTACCCACATGACCATATTTCTGAGGTTATGCTGCTGCTCCAGAAACAGAAGGACGAACTACAAGAGAAGTAAAATGACGCGGACAACTCGCAAAATCTCTCAGAATGCATCATTTCATTTTGCATTTTAGCATTGATTTTAAACACCCTCCTCAAGGGAACTTCTGGTTTCTAACGCTCCTCCTTGTCAACGCATTGACTGAAATCTCTCAGCTCACAAGCGGCGCCAGAGATGGCCTAAATCAGAAGAGAGCTTCAAACCCGTTCCAGAAACACATCCCTCCTTTGCCACAAGAATCAGGACAGAGGCACTCCAACCCTTCCCATGGTTATGCAACAGCACAGATCCATTTGGGAAGGCAGGTTTCCTAACCCATCCCAACTCACAGCTACACAATCTTAAATACCAGCACAGTTCTCTCCTGGTACAAGCAAAGCAAAACAGGGGGACATCAATCACCCCCAGTTAATCAAGCAGAGTGTGTTTAACACCAGAGCTGAGCTGTGAGACTGTCAGAGGAGATGGGAGAAGGAAAAAAAACCAAATCTGCTTACAAGAACCATGATAAAATGCTTCTTCTGTTCCTACAGCCAAGAAGGTCACTGAGACAATATTCCCAGCATTTCAGGACACACATGCTCCTTCCAGCAAGCACCTCAAGCCCCTCCACAACATGTCCATCCCCGTAGTCCACCTCACACACAGCAACAGCTGAAGTTCTCATTAGGAGAAAATCAACCTGTTTTTTCAAACTGGCAACAAAGACATAAGACTTTTCCTGGCATTTCTCCTGTTTGTACAGGACCTGCCAAACTGGTTGTGTGATTTTTATACTGCTTTCCTTTCCACAAAGTCCTCTGAAAGGCAGAATAACAGAAAGCAACTAAGGAAAATGTTTGGTTATATAGGTCCAAAGATCAACCCTTGGTAACACAGTCGAAAAATCAAAAATTAACCAGAATCTTCCTAAATTTATTTTGATTATCCAAAGACCATAGTTGTTTACATTTATTATTAAGACTGTGTTGAAGTAGAACAGCTGCTTTGAATAGCAGAAGGCAGTCACATTTTAAATTGTTTAACAGCTAAAAAGATAAGTTACATGGCAGATAAAATGGGAAACTGAGGCACAGAATGAACTGCTCAAGGTAAGCTGAAGCAGCGATCAGGTCTTCCGAGCAATCAGCTCATTTCCTGCATATTCCATCCTGTCACTTCTACATTACACGTGTCTAATTCTCAGCCAGTGTTGGGATATGGATGCCTGAATTCCAACAGCAAACAGTTCTGAATCCCAGAAACTGATGCCGCTTTATCCTCCTGTAAGGCACTGGGCAGAAAATTATTAATCACTGCCTGGCTCTCAGGGTCTGAAGACCAGAAGTAGTAACAAATGTTAGTAAACATTTTCCTCAATACATGCAATCTGGTCCTTTCAATTGCTACATAGGAGGTTTTTTTTTTCATGTTGAGGATTGTTGTTTTGGTTTGGTTTTTTTTCAGAATAACAATCTTGAGCACAGCAGCACACTGTGCTGCTACACTGTCCACTTGGCCTTTGATTCAGAAGTTGTTTCTGTTCTGATATTAATTTTGCTGTCCACTTGCAAAATCCTGAAGCAAAATTAAAAATAAAATGCGAGTTGAGCTTTCCGCTTGGAGTGCTCTTGTCTTGCTCTAATGTCAAAATTTTTTACCCCAAGAACAAAAAAAATAAAGCTACAGACATTAAAAAAAATAAATAAAATTAAAAAAAAAATTAGAAAATAAAAAATCAGTGGAGTGTACCAAACCAGCCACCCTACTGCAGAGCCCGGGGTGCCCCACTGTTTGCTCAAGTGTCCCTATCTCCTCCGATGGCACAGGAAGCACAGCCTTCCCCCAACACCGGCGACGCTCCGCTCGCTCACCCGCGAGGCCACCAAGCACACACGGAGCTGCCACTCCATGGCCCTGCTTTAACTGACACGGCAAATACTCATTTTCACTGGGCTGTATAATAAAGGATGAGATAAAACCTTGAGCAAATAAACGGGCAAAGTTCGAGCCTACAGCTGCTCCTCATGGGTAACTTTGAGCTGACACACCTGCTGCTTTGGCAGCCGGTTTAGCTCCCTAAGGCTTGGGCTTTGCAGGGCTGGGTGATGTGCTTACACAGGATCTGCCTGTCAGCCAGAAAGATCCCAAAGTGATTTACCAACAATTTAAGAGGGATTTACAATCTCACTGCACAGCAAGTAAATGGGCACCACTCCTTACACACCTGCAACCAAAAAAAAAAATTAAAAAAAACCCCAAAACATTCACCAGATTCCAGTTACACCAGAAAGCTTTCCAGAGTCCTCAAAATCACCCTAAATGAGAACAGACAGCCCTCCTAACCCTGGCAAGCACCACAGAAACAGCACCCCCAACGTCTGTAAACTGCCTGAGTGTCCAGCTCCCTCAGGGGCCACCATGGAGGAATTCAATAGTAATATCTGCATTCATAACCACATAGCAGTGCAGGAAAGGATCCCTCAAAACAGACTGGATGCTTATAACTCATGTGCATCAGACTTCATAGGCATAGTGAAGCCATCCCACAGAGTCCTCCTCTACAGCCTGCATCCCTGAGCTGCTTTCAGGCTCAGACAGATGGACATCCCACTGATGGCAAGTGTGATTCTTCACACCGGGAGAATCCAATCAGAGTTAGACACTGGGCGCGTGATGGGATGATATCCACGCAACAAACTGCAGTTGTCATGCAACTACAGGCCACTCTATTTGCCTCCTGCCTTCAACCCAGTGCTAAAATTACGTAACTTTGTGAGCCGCAACAAAAAACAAAATGTACTTTTTAATTTATTTAGCTTCTCCTCTTCCTATCCCCATCCAGACTGGAATCATAGTGCAATGATCCAAGGCCCCAGAGTGGAAATATTAAAGCTACTAATACAGTTAAAAGCAGAGTTAGCCTGGTTTGGATGGAAACCTAAAACCTTTTATTGGCTTAACCGATGAAGGTGAAAGAATAGGCTCTCAAGCAAAGCTGTACTATCTTTCAACACATGCACACATGTATGCACATACCCTTATTCTATAGATGCATATCTCCATTTCAACTTTATCTCCACTATATATCTCCATTTCAACTTTAACCTTAATGCCAAAAATTATAGTATTAATCAGAAACCTGTGCTGAAACCTGCCACCTCAACCTGCAAGTATGCAAAAATAAATGTGAGACCTCAATATCTGATGCTGCATGAACTAAGCTCAAAAAAACCCTGTGAGCAAGCATGTACATCCCTACTGACAAGAAACAGAGGTTTTGCTGAACACTGAAAATTGCAAACATGGAAAACAGAGATACTGGTATCTTTAGGGAGCAGAACTACCTGCTCCTATTAATTGCAATACCTGGCTGGTGACATAGTCCGTGATACCTTGCAGCATGATAATACCCCTGGCCATAGCTAAGCCTGTAATTACAGAACAGATGGGGAAAAAAAACCAAAAAAACAAAAACATCAATCCTGTTGGGAGATGCATGTACCACCCTTGGCACATCAGAAATTATTATCAGATGTACACAGAGCTCCTAATTTAGAGACAGAATGAGGAACCCTGTTACTAAGAGACAGGTGAAAATTTAGGGGCACAAATTCTCTAGTGCATGGGAGAAAAGTGGGAAACAGTGCTATCTTACAGATACAGCAGAGAACATGAAGAAGAATCAGATCTCACTGTTGAGGATGGAAAGGAAACACAAGAAACCCATGAGAGCAAGTGAGAGGAAACACCACAAGCCCCCTTGTCTGTAGAAGCAGCAAAGACTCTTATCTTGAAGAGATCCAAATGTCAGAAGAAGCATAAACATCTTGTTTTTGTTGAAGGTGGTGGGGCTTCTTTCACCCCCCGACCATGGAAAAACAAATTCTAAGGGCACTAACTATGCAGACTTCAGAAAAAAACTGCAAATCCAAATACTTCAGCAAGCCCTAGAGAATAGTCCTAGAGATGAGAGGGAGAGATGGAGTTTTCACTATTCAGAATACAGGTGCTATTACAACAATGAAGGCAGGGTTTTTTTTCTAAAAGAAAACTATTTTATTCCACCCTCACACCCTAGCAACATTAGTCCTTTTGATTAAACCAAAAATGCAAGATTTCTTCTGGTCAGCCAACACCAGCTGCATCTGAAACATTACTTAGATAAAGCCACCTCCATTCTTTATAGAGATGCAACTCAACACTAATCTTGTTATACAACTTATTGCTATGCAAGGGGTCATCTAGAAGTTCCTTTGTCCTGTATTAATTCGAACTAATTTATCTCAGTGGTCATGAGAACAGACACTGCACCAAACATACAGCATGGCATTGATCTCAGGAGTGGTGTTTCAGCCCAGGACAGCCACTCAAAAAGGTCATCCTGAAGTCAGCGTCAGCTAGTAAATATTACACCTGTGTTAGTAACTGGGAGTCAGTTGTAATAGTTTCCTTTGAATTGACACTCCACAAATTCCCATCTAGCCAAAGCCTAGGACTTAATGAACAACTGCAGGGATTTAACTCCTGTTCCTTACTGCCCTGTCACCAGGAGTTACAATCCCAAAGCATTTTAGGCAAAAGGGAATGCATGAGTGCTCTTTACCCGCCCCAGAGCAAAGTCCAGGAGCTTACCTGAAGCCACTGGGGACTCAAACCTAGGCAAAAGTGACCCTCAAGTTAAGCAGAGGCATTTGATTAGCTACACACAGCCGCTGAGTTAATGGAACTGGGATGGCTTACACTCTGCTGTTTTCCTAACAGGAGCTTTCAACCACTTCAGCTCAAGGAGAAAGCAGCACTCTAGAGGAGGTAAGAATGGGTATGCAAACAGGAAAGGGAGTAGTGGGGAAACTGGAGTTACCAGGTGTATTGTCAGAGCAGCGAGGACATATCTTTAGTGGTCAGTCTCTCAAGGTGTTTGGTTTTTTCCTACTAAATGGTGCTATTTAAGGCATGCAATCTACACCACTGCTCAAAAACAACAACAAAAAAAAAACGCACACCACACTTCCCTACTCCAAAAAATCTAGCACAAGTGATACAATCAGTGTTTTCATATATTATGTACACATTTGACGTATCCATGTTCCCCATATCCACAAATTATTCAACTTCTGCCAGCCAATTTGTACAGCACTGAGGGTAATCCCAGGTGCAAGTCCTTTGTTCCCTGACACAGACATACTGGGCAAATTGTATCATTAAAGCACATTATCATCCACATGACTATATTTTTCTTTTTATTTTTTTCTACCCAAAAATTTCAGACATTTGTTTCAGAGAACAAGGGAAAAACAAAAAAAGCTTTGCTCACTTGCACACACAGACACCAAATCTAGGCCAAGAGTAAATCCTCAGCATCCAGAAAGACAGGATTAATTTCTAAACATAAGGCAGTAGTTGCCCATGCTAACTATCATTTAGCCATCCCAGTATAGATAGCAAAAGCCTAAATAAGCTTTGATGGCTGAGAAGCAGGATCTGACTGAATCTTGAGAGCAGATGGGGAAAGGCCACATGGATTCTCTCTGCACTGGAGGTTATGATTCTCTGATGCATCTATACAATATTTGGCCAAAATGCCAACTCTGTCTTCAGAAAATTTCAGGTCTATATAAAAAAAAACCATACCTGATTATTTAGCACATTAAGGATGATTGTACAAACTGTAGATGTCACATGCTGTTTCATTGCTTTTGTTCAGCTAGACTACAGCAATATAATTCTTTATTCAAAGACCTTTGAAGCCAAGGGGGGAAATCTTACAGGAAAAAAAACCAACCAAACAAACCAGAAGTTATTTCTTCAGTTAAATTTTAATTGCACTGATGCAAGATCTCCTTCACCACTGTAAATCCCCGAAGTCTACCTGAACCTTGACCTCATTTTCTTCAAGTTTCATGCAAAAAACAGGCTTTCAGACAACTTGGACTCTTCTTAACATCCTTACCATGGGAATGGCTGTTCACACTTCTCTTCATGGCTGCTGAAGTGTGTCTCATGTCACCCATGCTAAATTAAGATTTCAGGTGGGGAATTAGCAGCAGGGACAGACATTCTCAAGAAGCAAAAGATGCTGCTTTCATGATGACATTATAATGAAAAGTCACAGGAGAAATTTCCTGCCTCTCCCAACTATGCCAAAACAGAATTTTATCAAGTACAAATCCTGTCCAAAGTTTCTTCTCGGTGGCTCTCTGGAGGAAATATTACAACATATTTCCTTTTAAACCAGTGTCAGCTGCTTCTGTCAAACCGCAAACATTTGATCATGGAGTCCTTAAACATTCAGCATCAGGCAATTTGGGAGGCAACTAAACCATACACGAGAGAATGATTCCAGCACTGAAGGAAAAGCCTGTTGTTACAGGTCACAGCTACCTCCCTTTGGACAGAGCTGAGAGAGAACCGGCCTGTCTCTCCCTAGGGTCATTCCACTAACGCCCATGCTCCTTGCTTAATCCTGCCTCATGTCCTGCGCCACATCCTTCCTAGCAAAACATGAAATCAGCAGGAAACAGAGATGGTTTAGGGACTACACCGTGCTGCTGCCGAGCACAAGCCTGCTCATGGCCACAACAGCTAAATTTAGTACAAAAGAGAGGGCCTGGAAGAAGAGATGTTCTGCACCAGCCCATTCACTCTTTTCCTCCCTCCCTTCCCCTGCCCTTTCAGGAAGCAGAGTCACTTCCACGCCTGGCAGTGAGGGGATGAACACTGAGCTGAGCAGATGCTGCAAGCGCCTGGTAGAGGGTAATGAACATTAACACACAGAGAACATGCTGGAGTAGCAGAGGAGCCATCGTTTGAAGGGAGCCGCACGGTGACTCTGCCCAACTCAGCTGGGATCACAAATTGCACCACGGCAATGAACTTCCTGATGATTAAAGATGCTGGAGGCTAACTTCAATTACCTGAACCTGGAACCCAGTCTGTAGGCAGATGGGAACGGCCCCTCAGCCCTAGAGCACCCAGCCCAAGCCACATGCCAGGGGTGTGTAAGTTCACAGCACAATTTAGGCTATGAAGGGGATGAGTTTCTTTGTCCCCACCTACTTACTGAACAAGGGGATGCTCCAAAATGAGCCCTTTTCTACCAACAAATAAAGTAAGTCCCACTGTCAAAAATTCCTACCATCTGCTTTCCATTTTTCCCTATAATGGAAAAATACATTCTCTGCTATTTTTAAACAGAATTTGTTTGCAGTCCTAACTTCCTTGCTTTCTAATAAACATTTTTACCTCAATATGTAGATGCCACTAAGAAAGCAGGCTTTAGATACAGGGAAAATCTGGCTCAGGAAACAACAACAGACCCCAAGTTCACTGAGAGCTAAATCTTACTGAGACGGGAATCTCAACTTCCCAGTTTCACCATTTAAAGAAAATGACAACGTTCTAACTTGAAATAAATCTGCTACCCAGAATACATTAAGGAAAAAAACATCCCAAACTGATAATTTTGATTGAACTGGATTAGGAAGCAACTGCAGAGGCAAAGCTGAGCAAATAAGAGCCTTTTGTAGGCAGGTGGAGTGGAGGTGGTAGGGACAAATAATATGGTGATACATACTTGAGGCAGCACTTCTTCAGTTTGGATTAATTGCAGGCAGAACATCATGTCTGACCAGGTTTTCAACCAGATTTCTCCAAGTCCAATAATGATAAGCTTCTACATCTGCTTTAATTGATAAGAGCTTTCAGGACAGACTAATAGCAGAGATCTGAAGATAGGAAGTAATACAGAGAAGTGGCAGATTTTCTCTTTGCGGGTAACAAAGAAAGTCCTTACATTTATGGGGAAAAGAAGTGTTTCTCCTGAAATCGGATATAAAACAACTCTTTTTTTCCATTATGAAGGAAAGATCTATCAAAAAAAATCTCTTTTTTTTTTGACATTTTTCATGGGAAATGCCATGTTCTATTTCTATGTAACAAACATGCTACAGAGAGGTAACAGCACATTAAAAAATGGAAAAAATGGCAGGGAAACACACTAACTCATCCTGCTATTTCCGTATTTGTACATGAATTTATGTATTGCAAAGAAAGGGACTGAGTAAGTCTCATTTTAGCATTTTAATATTTTTTTTAACTCCTGCTTTATTTCTGAAGTACACACTTTAAAGTTAACACATCATCACATGGGTGAATATCTAAAAACTGTCTTGTGAAATGTCTGGAATTAATATTGTTTATATGTAGTGAATTCGCCAGTACTCACATTAATAAAAAAGTTAGGATGTTAAAGGAACAGATAAAAAGGCAAGAGTAATATGGCAGTTTGGAGAATGAGCTTAAAATGCTTAGACCTGTAGGTCTTGTTAGATCCATTAAAAAAATAGAAACTGTAAAATCTCAGCGTTAAAGTCTGCTCCAAGTCCATTCACAGGATCTATACACGCGCTATAAAAATAGTTAATTTACTGAGTGTTTTAGTTCATCTGTAGTAGTGGGAAAAGTCAATGACACATGGCTTTTCCTCCAGATTACTCTGGCATCTCCATATATAGGGCGCCCATTAAAATGTGAGAGGGGATAGGTTTGAGCCCTAAACAAAGGGCAACACTTGCGCTCCCTTACTCGCGTGGGGCCACAATCCTGTCATCTGATCTGCACATATAGAGTGTCCCACTGAAGCCACAGGCACAGAACTGCATCTACACAGATCCGAACGTGGGCTCAGGAGTTTGGCTGGAGCCCACAATAAGGACTTCTGCACACCTGGGTCTGGGGAGGTTGGATGTTTTAGTTCCATTTTGTAAATCAGAATAACTACAATTCAGGAGAGATTCGCAGAGGACAGGCTGTGCTGATGTAAAAAGGGATTCACTTTACTGCCTTTCACCTTGGTTTAAAACACCTTGCCTACAGAAAGCAAGCAAGGAGCACAGCTATTGCAGATGAAGCTGTTGCCTGATTTTTATTCCAAAGTAGCTCCCCATACGGAGACAATTCTGGAATTTTTTGATCCAGAATAATTATGTTGCTAGTAACGTGGGCAATCTATTCCATGGTAACTGAAGTACAGCAGGACAGCCCTTCTAGAAGAACTAAGATGGTTATACACCCCCACAGACACTCGCTGTAGCCTAGGCCGTAAGGAACACAAGATAGATCTGAATGCCAGCTAAAAACAGTGGGAGTCTTCCCAGTGACTTCAGTGGGCTTTGGCTGAGGCACCGTGTAAAGGAAATTGCTTAATTTCTGTGTATTTTTAAAAAGGATTCTAGAAAAACCCCCAAATCGTATAAAACTGAGCCGCAAGCCTGCAGGCGTTCAGACACGAATCCCCCAAACCCAGCGGGCCCGGGCGCATTCGTACAACTGCTCCTGGTGTGTGAACACCACATCTCTGCACCACGAGCTGACAGAACCAACCATTAACCCTTGACTTTCCCACTGACAGGCAGTCCTGAAGTCCCAAAACTTGTTTAACCATGAGCTGCGCCTTGCTTTAAGCTACCTTCCTCTTTTTCAACTTGAGCAGTATGAATTAACAGCACTAATTGAGAACATCAAGGTGAGAAGCACTGCAATCAATTCCTTCAAAAAAAAAAAAAAATCACTCCATACAGTGTTTTGTATTTCCTGAGGGATTTATTTTGTAACTGTTTACGTTTCAGCGGCAGTTATTTATTATTTTTTTTTAAGGATAAAATCTTTCCATCTAAAAATTCTAACCAGATGTGAATTTCAGACTTCCAAATTTGGGAATGTTCAGATCAAGAGCTGCTGTTCTAGTCTTTTAGCCATAATCATCACCGTAAATGCTAAAGTTTTCAATTACTTCACCCTCGAGTCATTAATATGCTCAACCTATATTTGGTCAAAATTAAGTGGAGGTCCAGAAAATCTCAGCAGACATTTACAGGACTCAGGCCTAAATTACAGAATCTTAGATCACAGAAGTTTTGTACAATTCTGGTAATCTGGTTATGAAGGTTTAACAAAACTTTTGATGCAAATCTCATGTATGGCAACTACCTGGGTGAGCTGAGAGTAAGTTTCAAAATTGGAACATGTGCCTCCCTTTGATTTGCATCACAAATTGTAGGTTTCTAAGGGGGAGAGGTATCTTCCTTTCTTTCTTTAGCTGGGCTCTACTACTCTACCTTCTGAGATGTTACAGAGATGAGCAATCTCTTTCCAAACCACCAGTTCTGTCTGCCCTGTGCATTTCCCAAAACAAAAGAGAAAAATGAGAAAATATTCCTTGTGTTGTGGCTCTAGCTTTCTACTAACCATTTAATAAATTTAATTCAACCTTTTATTAAATCATTTAGCCATTTAAAAAATCATTATGCAGAAGTTATTTAAATAAATCTTAACCCTTCTGGCTAAGGGATTAGATGTTAACCCAGTGCCTACCAATTTGGCAGCACCTTTATGGCAGTGACCAATTTTTGTTCTCATTCTCTACAGTTGCCCCTTCCACCCATCTTTAGACACCAATTCACTCCCTTCAATCCTTTACAGAACTTGCTTCTCTGTGAAAACAAAGTCATCTGCATGTTCCAAACATCAAAGACAACATCAGTTTATTGTTGCTACTGGCTTGTGCCTATGATCTGTGGAACAAGATGTCTGAGGATTGCTGAATGCTGTACAAGACAACAGAGTAGTATTTTTCAAATTTGATTTTTTTTTAAATGCAGTGATTACTGAGGCACAGGCAAGGAGCACACGGAAAGCTAAAGGAGTCATCCGTAAAAAAACCCAGCTGTTTCCAGAATTGGACAAGAAAAAACATCTACTTCAGACTAACTCTTCAGACAGCCTACAGTAGTCTCTAATTTTAGAAAGTAACATTACTTAAAAGTAAATGCAGCAAGCAACAACATATATTGCACATTAAATTATGATATAGATATATATAAAATCTATATTGCACTTAATGTAGCATATAACAATAACATAATACATTTTGATCCCTAATTTATGAGCTGGAATTTACATCAGCGGCAATTAGTAACGGAAACTCCCATTGGTTCTAATCAGAGTGGATTAAGTCCTGATGTTAAGATTGCAACACTCACAAAAATCCTGGATCTATAAATCGAAAGAAACAAAAGTATATAAAATCCTGAGGTATGATCCTGAAATTTGTTCTCTCATAAACAATCTCACTGAGAAAATCCAACCCAGATGAAAGTTCTGAATCATATCCTTCCAAAATCAGTGGCAAAGGCCCCAGGATGATCAACATGCCCAGAGGGATATATGAACTGAGGTTGGTCTTCAGAGGAGAAAAATAAATGTCTCACATGATATATGAAGAGAACACAGGAGCAAATGGAGTTGTAATGCTTTCTAGGCACTGTAATCCCACAACCCTGCAAACAGCTCCTGAGTTGAAGTCCTGAAAAAGGTAATTTTCTTGCGATCGACACATTGCTGCTCTTGAAAGAGCGAGGTTGGCTGTCAGACCTTGGGGTTCATTAAAGCTGCTTCCAGGGCTGACACAAGTCTGCCTGTCAGCACAACCATGAAACATTTTATGCCAGGATAATTACAATGACTGAAAGTCTCCTTGAAAACAGACAAGCAGATGTATTGGAACAGTCACTACTCGTTTGGTTTGGGGTTTGTTGCTGGTTTAGGTTGGTGTTTGTTTTTAAACAGAGATACTACACTGCTTAAATGCTCGATGCATGACTAACAGGGGTCATTACACCGCTGCATGAAAGTGTTTGCTTGGTGACCCTGTGCTGGCTCTGTGTGATTGTTCTGAGCTCACCTGGAGGTTCAGGAGTTTCTTTTCAAGTCAATTGCATCCAAGAGCCACCTGTCAAACAAGCCTGTTTCCATCTCCTGCAACCCAACTACTGCCACTTCCTCACTGTTCAGATGACTCTGCTCCACCTTCTGCATCCCTAATGATAAGACTGGTTCTACAGGCCAAATGTTGACACCAGCTGTGTTCTGGCTGACAGCTTGGGTGATTCCAATGGGTTGGCATGAGTGGGCACAGCCCTGCAGCTTGGGCTCAGAGAGAAGGAGTGTTTATGAAAAGAGGAAATGGTAAGGGAGCTATTGCCGTGCGTATCATTAAGCATACGCTTAAAGGTCTTCTTGAACAGGTGCCCAAAGCACTAGGCTAAAGCAGAAGAGGTTGCTATTCCCATTTTAGGATCATAGGTGCAAAATAAGCTGTTACCTTTTCACCCCTGCTCCCCTCTGCCTCAGCTTCCCCATTAGAAAAACAGAGGAAATTACACTGATTTGCTTTGTAAAGCTTTTGGAAACAGCAGCTGGAACACGAAACTAAATGTTTCCTTGCTCCACCAAGGACCCAAGGCCTGGTTACCGCTCACTACAATCTTTCAGGTAAGGAGTTGAATTGTTCTCAGGAAGGACGTTCTACAAGCTGGAGGAAGGACACAAGCACCACTGCACCAGTAATGAACCACACATGTTACAGACCTGCAACAGAACACCCAGCCATCTCCTCCCAGGGGCAGAACCTGTCCCAAGACATGATCTGAGCTGTTCTTCACACCTCCTCCATAATTTTTATGAGGGCTGCACGTACACTACAGACACGTGCAGACTTATCAGCGTTCTCCAGGTCTGACTAACATTAACACAGCTGTGTGAGCAGAATGTGTGCTGCGACCCAGCCATACCAGTAAAACTGCACTCACACTGGAAGAATTTGTTTCACTAGTGGACAGCAGTGATTTTTACAGCAGTAACACTTTGCTACGCAGCAACACTTATCCTCAGACTACTCCGTCAATACACTGTGCCTGCTATTCTTGTCCCTGTAAAGCACTGATACAGCTTCAAAAAGATTTCTCTTCCTTTCTCTGGCCTGTACTCCCACACTTTCAGGAAGCTCTTTGAGCCTACCAACCTCTCATTTTCTTATCTGCTATTCCTACACACACACGCACAGAGTCCTGAGCAGCTCTGCTTCAAACCACAGGAGGCAAAGAATTCACAACCACTGCAGGACCACAAGAGTCAGGAGTACACGAAAACACGCAGCACCACTACTAGAGCTGTAAGTGGTGAGCAAGACCCAGTTCCAAGGAATGTAGAGCAAGGTGCATTTGTTCTCACCACAAAGTGGATACAAGTACAAGCAAAATTCCTCCAAGGTCCCCCAGGGAAAGAAAACTCTTCCAGGAACTGATCCCCCTGCCCTTTCTCAATGCATTTAAGAACCCACAGCTCTTCATAGGGATACCCCGAAGGCAGGCAAAATGCTCAAAGGGAGCTCTCTCTCCCTCAGCACTTCCAACAACCTTTCTGTAAAGCTTCTAAGTGAAGCTCAAATTGGCACCTAACTTCCAAAGAAAACCTTATATCACCAGTAAAACCCACAGGAACACTCTTTGGGAGTAATGGGAGAGGAAAGAATTGACCAGTGAAGAGTTGGAGATTATTATTTATTTACAGGACTGAAAACAACCTCCCACACACATACACACACACCTTTCTTGTCTGCTGTACTGGTCCTGAGCAAAAATTGCACAATAACATTGCTTGAGCTGATCTAATTCAAGGATGGATACAGCAAAACAACTCTCAGAAACTTAAGTAAGCCAAGCAGGGGCAGCTCCAAAATCCTCTGTGCATCAGCCCAAATAACCCAAGAGGAATATACAAACAGCTGCTGCAGCTTGGAAAACTGCATGATCTCAGACAAGGTGGCAAACATGGATTGTTGCAGCCTAGGAAACGAAAAGGAAGGGAATAATGCCTGGGAGCTGCCTTTCAGGTCGGAGCTGCTGTCCCTTAACAGAGCTGAGAGCCCACACTAGCAATGACACAGGAACACTGGCAGGACTCAGAGAAGCAGGGAGGGCAATGCACAGACAATCAGCAAGGTGACTGTGGAAGATACATCCATAAATCAAGGATTTCTAGTCTTACATTATTTGTTTACACCACTGCCCCCTCCTTTTCCCCTGCAAAAAATTAAAATCTCATATATTGCATATATTTAGGAGTTCTATCTACTAATTACAATGTCCCAAGAACGAAAGGCTATCTATTCACAGGGAAGTGTTCAGCTATGGGTTCTTTCCTTTATGAAATTAAACTCAACAAAACCATTCAGCATCCGACCTCTTCACTGTGATATCCACTGAGTCCATGCTGAACGGGTCTACAGCCCTCCTTGTGTGCACTCCTACCTTGGTACCTCAGCACCTTTCTGTACAGTCTGAAGTGTTCAGCAAGGAGTAGTAGAATAAAGAGGAAATCACACCTCCGAGATGGGACAAGACAGAAAACCAAGAGAGACAACCACTTTAAACAAACCTGAAAGGTATTTAACAACTGGAGATTTCTTCCAACCACAGTACCCACAAGGAGATGATAATGAAATAATAGCCAGATGAATAGAAGACAGATGTCTTCTACAGCAGTCAACCAAACTAATGAGGTAGATCCTGCACCAATTTCTTATTTGTCAGAGACATTCTGAATGTATTTTACTGGGAGGAAGGGATACAAACCTTCCCTCAGTATGTGAGACTCTTTAAGTTTTCTAACTTTGCAGGCAATGCAGAGGCTCAGGAGAAAAAAAAAAGAAAAATAAAAAAGTACCACCAATTCCTATTTCTGCTGCTGCTCCCATCATCTGCTATTCATAAATTATCATTATTAGACGACATATTGTTTGTCTATATTTGGAGGGAAAGGTGTTCCTTCAGTCAGCTTCGTCAAGCTGAGTCAGGAAAAAAGAACTGAATGAATGAATGGAGTTCTGAAATGCTGAATCATTCTGCTTTGTATGAGAATACCTCAAAATAAAAGCAATAGTAATTAAACAGACAAACAGACTTTGCTGTTAATAAATCCTCAGGAATCTACACAACTTCCAAGGGTTCGTTTTCTTGAAACCAAAGGCATTCTTTCTTTCTTTCTCATGTTCAGGCTTTCAGAAAATGAATTAAAACTACTGATGTTACCTGTGTGACAACATCTGTCTCTTGACCTAGCTTTCATTACAACCAGTGCCACTGACTAGTAAGGAGTTTCTCTTTATCAGTCATCCCTTGCTCAGTTATCACTATAGGCTTCAGCCAAATCCTCTTAAATTCAGTGAAGGATAACTATCAGGTCCAATAAAACACGATTGTCTTAAAACCTCCATGTCCTGAAGAATGACATCATTTCTCCTTTAGCATCAGAATTTTCTCTAGATTTTCAAGTAACTTCAGAGGGAGGAGAAATTCTCAAGCCTTCACCACAACATCATCTAAGCTGCTATCAGCTGGAAGAAACTATTTCATTTAAATCTATACAAATCAAAAACTTTGAGGCAATACCAAACTGGTAACTTAGTTCCACACTAAGCAGATTTCAATACTGATTTTCATTAGATTTTAAGTTCATTCTCCTAGCCATGATTTAGGCCTTCTTTTGTGCATCAACCAACACAGCAGCACAGTTTTTCAGGTAAGAGCTCACAACAAAAGTTTTATTAAGGAAAAAGAAAAGAAGGGGTGAACTATCCAAAATCATATCCCAGTGCTGTTACACCCTAAGTCCTACTACCAATAATTCTGCAGCATTAATCACCCAGCAAGGGATTAAGGCAAGATCTTATTAATTATCTGTATAACAGAAGCACAAGCAGTTTCCACCACTCATCTGACTTCATTTTGCTAGGTGTTAACACTTTATGAAGTGGCAATCACATTAAACGACCTCAAGGTCACAGACAATACAGTGACAGAGCAGGGGCTGGACTAAAACTTCCTGTATCTCCATAGAGTAACGTGCCAGGCCGGTATATTTTATAACCATGTTGCAAGGCCAGCACAGAAGATACAAGAAATGTAAAACAAGATCTATGAGCTGGCCTAGTTTTCTACAGAAAGGACGTCACGGATACCTTGCACACCAAACTGGGCATATACACCAAGTTCCCAGGAAAGCTGTGGTAAGCATGCCTCAAGGACTGAACATATCACTGCCATGTTTGCATGTGTTGAGGATATAATTTTAACAGGTAATTGAAACTCTGAAATGCCCTCTAGATTAGGCAGGTGGGACAAGCTTCCTCCCCCGACCCAGAGAGGCTTCATGCTTTGCTGCATGGTTAAACAGGCCCAGACTGTCTGTCAGCACCAGTGGTACAGAACAAACAAATTTGCAACGAAAGCACGGAGGTTTGGCTTTCAGTGTTCTCAGCCTATCTCAGAAAACCCAATACGCACGTGTGTCTCTTTTCATTAAAGCAATTAAACCTAAACAGCTCAGCCATGGTGTGCTCGAACACAGAGCAAGCCGCAGTATGACTGGGAGGCTGCAGGTGACAGTAGCAGGGCCTGACACTGATACCGCGAGGCTCATTCAGACCTCCAGGCAACAGCTCTACCCTTCACACTACAACAGCAAACCATGCTGCTTCAGATGCCTGATGTCTTTTTAAAAAAAGCAGAGATGGCGTCTCAGCAAAAGAACCATCAAGTTTTCCTGAATCCCTGACCACCTTCCCTGTAATTAATCTATCTAGCCTGAAGGGACAGTTCTTGTAAAGAAAGTAGGCGTGAATCCTTAAAAGCTTCGGTTCTGATGCCATGTAACACAGATCTGGCCAAGGGTTTATTCTGAGCTTCATCAATGCTTTAATCAAAGATCTGTTGGCACCCCCACAGAAAAAACCACACCCTGCCCTCCCCATGTTCTCAGCTGCTTGTTCCCACCAGGCTGCGCCTTGCACTAACACAAGCCGTCCATTTTCACTCAGATCTGCTGCCCTGTCATGCACACACCCACCCCAACATTTGTGCCAGCCCACGGGAGAAGAAAGGAGAAGGGTGGAACGAGATCTTTCAGGGTGCTACCACCTTACCTTAAGAGCTTCATCAAACTATTTCATCAGTGAAATAACAATGGTGCACTTTCATAGTGCCTTTAAAGAATGGTTAAAAACCTGTGGAGAAGTAACCAACCCAAAGCTGGATATGAGCAAATTCTCCTTCAGAGACACTGTGGGGGCAGGGAAGGATGGTGTGACAGTGTTGTACAGCCACACTGAGTAATTCAGAAATTGGCAGAGTCAACAAGAACAAAGACCCAGAACCCCTGCTAAAGTCGCAATTTTCACATGCCTCACCATATTTTGAGCAGGACTCTTCTTTACATCATGCTCAAAGATCCTCACCTCTTATGACTAAGAGGCAAAACAAGAGAAGGCCAGTCACTAGTTAAACAAACATCTCAGCACAAATGACTTGTGCCTGGAAAAATGCTTGGGTTTCAGGGTTTCCTAACAAGCCCACAGCCAGAATAATTAACAACAAACACCAGTGAGACCTGAGACTGAGAAATGGAGGGAAGGCAGGCAATGGACCTGGCCACGTGAGCCTGCTATGTTTGCACATTGCCTTTTCATTTTAGGCAGATGCTGTGCAACACAGCACCAATGGGAAATCAGACAGGCTAAGATTATCCTTTCATCTGACACACAGTTAAAAACTCAAAGTTAAAGTACTTTCCATCAGCAGTACAAATCACTCCAAGTTTACAACTGTATTGCCATATAAATTATCAAATCCTCACCTTTCTTTTTTCCACTGAAAGGACAAGATCAGATAGAATACTGCTGCTTTCTAAAACTAGGCTTATCATTTAGCTCCCATTTCAAGTGACTTGAAGAACAAACAGACTTCGCAGCCTCTTAGGGGGGGTGTTTCCCCAGAAGCCTTGCCACCACCACTTTTAAGGACTGTGGCTTTAAATATATGAAGGATGAGGTAAAACTTGAGGTACAAACCTGAAGGAAAACTCAGCATGACTGTGCAGGAACAAATAGGCTATGCATTTAGAATGGTGAGAAAGGGGTGGGCTGAGCACTAGAAAAGGCAGGTATGGTAAAATTTCACCTGCTTCACCAGCCTGAAGTGAGTACTGAATTAAAGAGCGCACATTAACTGCTCACCTGTCTACTGATGGCATTCCAGCCCCCATTCCCGTAGCACCATGAACCACACCAATGCCCAAAGCCTGAGTGGGGAATTCAGGAGCTAAGCAGTTGAGTGAAAACAGCTAGGACATCAGTGAGCTAGAAATGAGAGATTTATCTATGAAACCTGGGCAAATAATACAGCCTTTGGTCACAGGATCATGTTACTGTTATGCTTGCACAGTGGGTTAGGAAAGTGCATGTCCAGACTTTGCCTGTGGTACACGGATAAACTTCCAGTCGCTTTTGTATGGAATAATAAAATTAACTTCCTTGTGTTTAACACTAGGAAAACAGAATTTCTTCAGCTATCAGCATCTTTTGGGACTTTCTGCTTTTGTTTTAATGTGTTGGTAGCAGGTGTAATGTCTTTAGACATTGAGGCTCTGTAGCCAGCACCTGGGAGCAGCAAAGGAAAACAGCGGGACAGAACCTCAGGAGAATTAGAGGTGAGCAAGTTGTGCTTCACAGGCATCACAACTCAGCCCTACCTAAAGCCAGGCAATGATGTACCATGTGAGAGTAGGCTGTTGTGGCAGGTATGCCTGCCTGCTGTAGGACACCATTCCAGACGGGGGTCTTTGTAAAGGACACACGAGCATCTGCAGGTTGAGCTTTTTCCTTTTTAGCCCGCTCTCCCTAGTTCTAATTGCCCACTAACTAGCACTAGCACTAACTGGACAAGCACCGTTTGAGAAATGGCTCAGCTTGCACTGAAGGAAAACATTTGGTGTACACACAGTCCCACGAGAAGGTCCTGTCTGCTGGCTTGCTCATTTCTTAATGGTTATGCACAGAAAAATAAAGTCCAGGCACTCAGTAAACAACACTTTCTTCTCAATTTTCCCAGCTATTAGGAACTTGAAAAGAAAAGTGAGAGATCGAAAGGCAAAAAGATTGAGCTATCAAATCAAGATAGTCACTCCATGCAGGTCTCAGGCATGCCAACGGAATAAATTAATGGAAGTGCTGGAATTGTCCCTGAATTGTATAACACCTGTTCATCAGCCACAGTCATGTGGTTACATGTTTGTGCCATCTAAAGCAAGGAACTGTGTTCACTTATCTCTTATCAGACATCAGAAGAGGTGTGCCTGACACAGCACACAGCATTTGAATTATCTAAGAATCTAATTATTTTTTCCACCCTCTGTCAGCCAAATCTTGGGAAAAACTTCAAGAAATAAAATAGGTCAGGGCACTTTATGCCAATAAATAGCATCACAGCCCAGGAGGAAAGTCAAGGATAGGAAAATCCCCAGGAATTTTCCCAAACAAAATTCATTTCATAGTCTGAAGAACATTCTTCTCACGAATTTCAGATGGTCAGGTTACCTTTGCTAAGGAAATATCACAACAAGGTCAAGAAACAGAGCAGAAGGTCTGATTCACATGAGAGGTTTTCCTGTTATTTTTCCACTTGTCAGAGGCATCTGTACAGAGTCAAGCATCAAAGTATGAAAGTCCTAAATTAAAATGGAAAAACACAGTAGTCCTGGGCAGCTCAAAGGTCTGTTTAAGCTAATACCACATTTCCAGTAACACCCAACAGGAAATGCTCAGGGTAAGAGCACAAGGAATAAACTATCCCTTGCACACACCCACAGAAATCCACAGGTTCGGGGCTTTCTGAGCCAAGGACTACAGCTGTTCCCTTTGCAATGAATGGTCCTGAATAGATCCGTGTAGTATGAACTGTCTTCTGAAAACAATTGCCTGCTTGGCCCTACATTACACCTGCTGGCACCAAGTTTGGTAACCTCACTGCACATTGTATGAAAACAGACTTCCCACTCTTCAGAACTGCCAGGTGCTTCCATCTGATCATCCCATACAGTGAGAAATAACCCCTTCCAATATAGCTTCTCCCTGCCTCTGCCTCTCACGACTAAAGCAAATTTTTACGATTTCCACAGGAGTCTGCAATGGACCTTGCTGCTCATCATGGCAAACACCTCATCCTCACTTCCTAATTCCTTCACTTTCAAGCCCACCCTACTTCTGTGGTTCTTGTTTTCCTTCCTGCAACAACCTCCAACTCCATAGCTTAGAGTAGGCGTACAGGAAAACAGATACCAGATCTTTGTTTGGTTCAAACAGCTCCCTACCCAAACATGTGTGGAGAGCCTCCCTGTTTCACCTCGCAGCAGCGCCGAATACCTTTAAATTTCTGTGTGCCTGGCTGTGAGGGTGGGTGGGCTGAGAGCAGCATAGCCTGGGAACTCTGCAGGAAATCAAGACAGAAGCTCCAACCCTGAAGTGCAGGACTGCCCACCTGGGCTCTTATCACCACCAACATGTGGCTACAAAAACGTGCAGGTGAGCAGCGTGTTGGAACTTTCAAAACTACGGTAAGTTTTCCCGGAAAATACACAGGAACAAATTCTGAACAAAAATTGTCTATTTTTCAAGTAAATGTATTTATTTCCAGAAGCATAGATAGCAACCAAACCACTAATTTTTTTTTTTTTGAGCAAGTAATTCAATAAAAAGTATTCTGAGGACCAGTCAGTCAAAAGTGGCTCTGCTTCTCAGGTGTTATACAGAAAGCAACCCAAAAATAGTACTTTCTCCACCCCCAAAAGCTATAATTCTAACCAACTCTAGTAATTAAATCCCTTAATTTATTTTGGGGTTTGCTTGTTTTTTCCTCTTTAGAAGATGGAAATTGAAATATGCATAGGCTCACTGTAATGCTTAAATTTAAACATGCTCTAAACCTCACTCCAGGCCAGCATTCAGTGTCCCTTGTAGGCAAATCATGGAAGGGGCTACCTCCATGTCTGGGATCCAAGGCTTTCACACCCTCCTCACTAGTGTGCCAGCCAACTGCCAACAACCTGGGTCTACGTTCACCTTTTAATTGAGGCTAAGAAAATGAAGGAATCTCAGCTGTTGCTTGGAGAAAGGCTTTTTCCTCTTCTTCAACAAAAAGGAGGCCAAGGCCCACAGAGCTGAACAAGTATTTTTCATACGACAGCGTGCTCTGTGGGCTAGTGATGGGAAACAGACAGGGAATTATGAAACCCCA
Source organism: Melanocharis versteri (assembly GCA_013397845.1). Classification (NCBI taxonomy): domain Eukaryota; kingdom Metazoa; phylum Chordata; class Aves; order Passeriformes; family Melanocharitidae; genus Melanocharis; species Melanocharis versteri. The sequence goes on from VZTG01006290.1 coordinate 297,688, forward strand.
GTCTAGACTGAAGGAAAACAGACCTCTCTTTCATCAGTATTTAAGTTCACCTTATAACTTGACTTGTTGAAGTGATGGTGACATCAGCCTTCACCCCCTAGGGACGTGCAGCAGGGCTGTGAGGTTCTCACCCCAAGCAGGAAGAGCCAGCACGAGTGATGGCATGAGCACAGCATCACCTGCCAAGCCAGCAGTGAGCAGGGACCTGGACAGGCAGCAGGCAAAGGGCTCAAGGACACCACGCTGGTGAAGGACAGGTTATTGTGCTGCAGCCCACGGGCACCAAGAGACTCCCTGAAGCCACTTGGCTCCCCATCTGTGAAGCAGGGCAATCCTGGTTCTAGGCCACTTCTTTTAAAAACTGAAATTTTAAGGGGTTTGGGGCTTTTTTCTCATTCAAAACAAACTAAGAAACATGATACTAGAGTGTATTGAGATCCAGGTATAACTACAATTGCAGAAAATAATTTTAAAGATAAATCCCGAGCACAACACTTAGTGCCAAAGCACATTAAAAAGAGTGGGACCCACTATTCTACCTCTAGAGCCCGAGCCTGTCAAAGAGCCAAGCCAGATAAGGAGAGAAGATTTTCTTCTTTCAGTTCAGTCAATTACTTCACTACAATGACTAGGTCACCCAAGGTCACTAGGTGAGGGTACAAAATCTACTAATACTAAATCAACATGGCAGAAAACCATCAGTATGATTAAAAAAAATGAAAATTCATGTGCTTAAGAAAAACGCTTGTTATTTATTACATAATATTGCCTCAAAATGTACCAGATACTTCAATTTCATGTACAATTATAAACCTTTTTTTCTTCTTAAGAACGACTTTTAATGCTCAGGTCTTGATGCAGGACACTGCACTCGTAATTACATTTCATTGCAGAGCCAATCATAAACAGCATGTAAAATTATTACCAAAAAAATCAATCATCCAGCAAATAAAGTAATTTGTTATTTGCCAAAATAAAAACCTAACTAAATCTTTATGAGGCTATCCAATTACTTAAATAGGTATTTGTGGACATTGTATAGATTAGCAGAGAGGAAAACTAAATTTAGGTTAAAAGCCATTTTTAGCTGCACATCAATACATTTTAATGGCTATCCAACACTGTGAATCACTCTCTCTTTAGGAAAAATAACTAAGAACTACACATGCAAAATAATACCAGAACTGATTTCATATACCCATTCTTCTGTTTGCCATTAAAAAAAATAAAAATAAATCACAGTCAAAGCATGATGCAAGGTCTGTACAAATGACAGCATTTCTTAGCAAGTGAGACAGTTGAGTGAATGTTTTCAACATTTGGCCAGGCAGTGAAAGCAGCAACTCTGATGCCCATTGCTACAAGCTCCAGTTGGGACCCCATTTGTCACACACGTGAAAAGGAGTTAATGCTTCAGGAACACATTTCACATGGGTGATAATGGGAATTGGGAGACCTTCGGAAAAGCACAGGTAACTCACATTTGGCTCTTAGAAGCAAACAACTGTCTCTTCCCCAAAACCAGAAAACTTCTCTTTTTCGAATGCTGACCTGTAATTCCAATTCCGTGTATTCCCCGAAGGTTTTCCCTTCTGTCATTTGAATCTGGGTAAACACAGAAGCAAAGCCAACCTCTTGCTAGTCCAAGCAACCCTGACTTCACAAGTCCCTGAGTCACAGACACCAACTCTTCCTTAGCTCTCTTCTCGCCAACAATTAACTAGTCTTCTTGAAATCAAGACTGCTGAGGCTGAGACTTAGAAAAGAATCAGAAGGAGAAGAGCACTTAAGACAGTCCTTCCAGGATGCAAAATTTTATATGGAAGCATCTGAATGCCTGCACATCATCAGAGCAAGCCTGTGATCTTGTCCCCAAAAGAAGTCTCTGTTTTCGGAAAGGCTTAGCACATAGAAAAAAACAAACTTTCTCCAGGGTAATTATAGGGAGGTTCTCCCCCATACAGGCTGTTAGTCTTAATATCTTCCTCATATTCATCTACCCTCTTTCCTTAAATCCATTTGCACTTTTAGTCTCCACACCACCCCGAAGCAGTGAGTTCCATAACGCCACAGATGGAAGAAGTAGTTGTTTTAATCCTCCTGGCTAGTAATTTCATTGCCTGCTCTAGCTTTGAACTATCAAGAGTTGCTCTCCTTACTACACTGCTGTGCAATTTTACGGTTTTCTATTATACCTCCCTCAGCAGTCTCCTTTCCAAGCCAAAAAGTCCTAGGCACTGCAGCCTGTCTTCCTACAGCAGCTTCCCCAGGCAACTCCACTGCACATTTCTGTATCTTTTTCAGAAGTCAGAAAGGCATGCTGTAGCCAGAACTGATACACAGCACAGATTCAAACTGCCATATACAGGCAATTTCTATTTTACTCCCTGTTGCTTTCCCACTATGCTTTTATTTGCCTATTTCACCCCAAACTGAAAACTGAGCTCAGCTTTCTCTTTCATTCACTAACCAAACCATTACCTAAAATACGATCCCAGGTGCCAGACCAGTTCTGGGAGGTCTATCAGCAAACAGTACTGAACAGCTCAAAGAGACCTCGCTGTTTCTGTCAAGCAGAAAAGTTTTGAAAGCGCCCCACTCAAAACTGCCAAGAAAAACACCCCCTACCCCTGCACTTTCTGCCCACTTCTCCAAGTCTGCAGCCACTGTCTGTCAACATGGTTCACTTGGCTGTGCTAATTGGCTCTGCATACACCATTAATTCACTCTCTTCTTACTTTGAGGTTGTAATTTGTCCTCATTGGGAGGTAATAGAAGCCAGCACACGGTCAGTCCAGGATGGCTCTGATGACTCAGCTGCTGTGAGGTAGTTTGCTAGGACACCATCTCCAGTGTGCTTGAGCCCAGTGTTTACTGTGCAATGTGTGATACGTATCTCAAGCCACAAGCCATAACCTTCTCCTGGAAGCTGCTCCCACAGCCTTTCCCAAGTTCTCTTCCAGAGAGCACATTTGCTCAAGCCCTAAGACAGTGACACAACTACTCAGTCTGCCAACTGAGAAGCAAATTTATACCCATCAACACTCCTGTTCCTGCAACTTGGTGCCCTTCCTGGAACCCCTGGCAGCATGGAGTGCATCCTCATCCCTCTGAAAGCAGTCCAAGCCCTTCACTTCCTCGCCTCCAGGAAAATGGTGGGTCTGCCACTCAGGTGTGCATCCAGCATGGCATGGGCATCCATGCCACTTGGACACCCGACACCTACATCTGTCTCCACCAGGCGGCTCAACCCAGCAGTGGTGCTCTGAACTGCAGGGAGCTGTTCCTGCGGAGCTGGAGTGACACTGCTGGGACCAGAGCCACTACAGGAGAAGGGCACTGGCACAGGTGACAATGGCCCATCAGTGCTACCTCCTTCGCTCTGCAGGCTTTAAGTCGCAGCCAGTCTTTTACAGTGGTGCCCACGGCAAAGCAGCTTCTCATAGATGTGGCAGGGAGGATCCATCTACCGAGGAATGTTTTTTCCAGAAGCCTCCAGTGACAAGTGGAACCAAAAGCCTCAGGCCAGAATCTGAAGCTCCTCACATCCTACCAGCTCAAAGCTCAACTTCGGCCAGGTCAAAAAATGCTTGGCTTTGCCTGTGCTTTAAAGCACAAGGCAGGTAGGAAGATGACAACAAGCCATTCAAGAAGGAACATGGTAAAACAACTACCTCCAGTCCTAATCCACCAGGAGAAAAAAATGATTAGTTCTATCATAGAGAGGGGAAATCACATCACAGACCTCACAGAAGGTCAGGAAAGGGCTCACCAGTATTGCTGGAAATGCTGGGATCACTACATTTGACCTCCAAGAGCTTCAGCAAAGCTTCATGGGGCTCCATCAATGATGGAAATTACCTTCACGTGAAATCCTTCGTAAGAAAAAAAGGAGGAAGATAAATGGGAAATGTGGTTCGCAGCTATAAAACGCCTCATTGTGGCCCTACTATCTGGATAAATCCACCTCTGAATTTCAGTACTGCTATCTCTGGCACAGTTATCAGACACTCCATTTACCCAGTAGAACTCCAAGCTCATAGATTTCCACAGAATCCCAGACTATGTAGAAAACATTCCTAGTTTCTGTTAATAGATATTTTGGAGGATTCCACTGAAGACATAATGAAAAAAATCACTTCAGCTATATTCAGTTGAAATTTGAACCATATAAAGAATCTCATTCTCTGCTTCATTTCATCAGTTTTAAGGATACTCCTTAGTGGATGCCAGTTGGTTTTCTCCAGAATAAACTCCCAAAACAAGTAATTTACAATTTCTTGATCAGACCCTACTTGAGCTGGCTAGAAAAAGCCCAAAACAAAACCTGCAACAAAAGCAGACCCAAAAACAAAAAACCTCAAGGAGTCATTCATTGTTCCTATTTATAATCATATTTAATTTTACTTCAAAATTAAACATCCAAACTCTGGATTTAATATTGGGCAGCTGTTAATAGTTAAATATGTGAAATCCAGCTGTCACATTCAAAGTATTTTTGTGGAGTTGTATTAACACAGCTCTTGCAGTTACACCCAATGCTACTCCTGGCAATATACACATCTTTAAAATTATTTACAATACTATTTATTTCTATGTGCATGCATTCCATAGAACACCAACATACACACTGCAGCGAGAATCTCCTTCATGCCCTTTTTCTCTCCAGACTGTCTAAACCAAGACAGTCTTTGCAAACTATACAAGAACAACACAGAAGCAAAGATGCTGCAAGTGGCTTAACAAGGAATAACCTTTGGAAAATCATTTAGTGAAGAATCATTTATAGCTTTCCTTAATTGCTATACCCAGTTCACTTCAAAGCTCTGTAGCATTACAGCAGATGATACCATCTATCAGCGAAAAGCTTAACCCTTCTCAAAATCCTTTATTTACCACTGCTCCAGGACGTTCCATAAACAAGTTTAACTTTGGCTGGAGTTTTCTGCATTTATTTTCCTGCCAGCAGTGGCATTTTTGAAAAAAACAAAACAAAAAAACCCAAACAAACAAAAAAACACCAAAAAAAACCCCACCCAACAAAAACGGTCACTATAATCTAGGCTTGAGTCCCACACGTTACTAAAGAAGTAGATGAAGAGTGTAGTTCTCTGTGCTTCAACAAAACACTGCCTGAAGACAACTCAACATCAGAACCAGTATGGTCTAAATTTGGCATGGGTTGTAGACCTAAAAAATAACCCACACTAGCAGGAATCAATTGCCACAACTCCACTGTTAAACACACAGAAGCTCTGGTGGCCTGTCTGGCCTCTTTGCTCAGGCTGAACCTGAGCACATACCTGGGTTTGGTTTGGCTGCTTCACAACTGCCTAGAGGAACATCCCACCCATGGGCTGTTCTAGGCAGCCTCCTTCCCTTGGGAGGCACACGGACATACTGCGACCTAAAAATTAGTTGTTGTGGCAGTGCTAGAAGCTCATCACCATCCACTGTCTTCAACAGGAGGTCCTCCCTTGCCAGGGAAAGAGTAGCACCTGGAACAACTGTGTATGCAGCCTGCCCTGCATCCAGCACCAGGGAGCCCAGGAAGGGTGGTGGTCAGGGGAAGGTGGTAGGGATAGCTCCGGCAGCCACCTCTGGCTGCCTTCCCTCCCAGGTGCTCCTGCCCTGGGCCAGGAGCAGGATTGTGGCAGCAACACGTGCCAGCCTCTCCCAAAGCCGCCTTCCATGTAGGCTGCGGGCACAGAAACACCACCCTGCCCACATGTGGCTGACCCAGACATCAGGACACACTGCAGCTGCAAGATCTTGCTCTGACTGCTCAGCAGAGGTGGGTAGCCCACACCAAAAAAGCCAATAACCAAATAACCACCGTCATACCCCTGCCCCGAAAACACTGTGTGAACTACAAAGCCAGGTACAAATCAGATCACTGTTCCCCATTTCTGTAATAAACACAGTTTCCATGCTGCATTACAAATACTTAGCCCTACTACTGCCCTGCCTAGCTAAGTTCATTATTATTTTATGCTTGTTTCACGCATAGGGAAAGCAAAGGCCAAGGTGATAATTTTCAGAAGCACTGGCTTTTGAGTTACCGGTACTCTGGGGATGCCCAGCTGAAGACAATGAACTATAAGTACTCCAAAACAAACACATGCAAAAAAACCCCCCAAAAACAGATTAGCCAATTTTTGGACTGTAGGTCAAAATTATATTACTGGCCAAAAACACCAGTTACCTGAGCTCTCTCTCCCTTTCCTGCAGTAAGCAAGTTATTAGGAGAGCTTTTGTCAGAAGAATTCAGAACACAAACACTCAAGGACCCATATAACTTTTCTAAAAGGCAGAAAGATTGCTTCTGTGTCACTGTACAAGACTTCATCTCCCTCTTATCATCACTTCTATCAGCAGAGCACCGTTTAGTCACCTCCCTCCAAAAGGCTCTCTGGGATGCATGCTGCAATATGCATATAAATTATCATTAAAGTATCCTCTGTTTCACTGGGGCATTTTAGATTCAAGATGCTGTTTTAATGGGTTGCCTCCCAGGAAAATGACTTCACCTGTAATGACACAGTGAATGCTAATGACCAGTGTTTAATTGGGGCAGTGCTAGTAAAATTTTGCTTCAGAGGGATTCAATTTACTTGGTGCCAAGGAGTTAAGTGATTAATCAGGTGTTAAATAGTATGTACTTCCAAACACTGGTCTTCTACCATTCAATCCTACACCACTGAATTTAATGACAGCTTTGTCATTGACACTAACAGAAGAAGGATCCTCCTCCTAGTACACAAGTAAACATTAAGGAACATGCTCTGCACTAATAGATACTCAGCCCTGGCTGAGGGCAACAGGATTCTGGCCATGTGGTGCTGAACAGTTCCTCAGCATGGGAAGCCTTCAGTGGGAGAGGGCTCTTTGCAGAAACAGCACAAATGAGGTATCAGGAGACATAACCCACCATCCAAAAATTAAGTCAATCTGAGGAAGCCAGTTAAGATCGAAAACTCAAACACTACACTGATTCTTTGCCCTTCAGCTTTTCTTTTCCCCTGCCTTTTCTTAAACGATTAAAAAGTACATACTCCAATCCAAAATGAGCACTCTGTGAAGTCCTTCAGCTACAGGATCCTGTGCTGACTCCTGCAGCCACCCCATTGAGCTCAACACAAGAGAGAGCACCAATATCCAGCAGCATGCACCTACAAAAAATCTTCACTGAAACCAGTTGTGAAACCTGACTCGCAGTGAGGTACCAAGCCTTCAGCGCTGCCCACAGAAAGCACTCTCAGCTCAAGCATCAGCCAGGTGCACACAAGGGACCCTGGGCTCAGAGAAGCCCTGGTCTGCAAGACCCGAAGCAGCTGATCTGTCCCCATATCCCCAGTTTTAGTTCCCCCACAACTCCACACTTGTGCCAGCACAATTGTATGGTCGCACAGCAAGTCAGACAAAGCAACTGAAAGTGTCGTATTTATAAAAAATACAATAAACAAATTAAACTGTGCCCTTCGGGAGCCTGGCACTTGCCTGCTGTATTTCGAATCTCTGTATGACACCACAGCAATATTCTCAAGGTATATTCATTTCAGGCAAAAAAAAATAAGGAGATCCTTACAACAAGAAAGCTCAAGGTGAGGTTTTAAACAGAAGTTATCACCACATAGACCTTAATTAATCATAAAAATCATCATCTGTGTCTAAACTGCTAGTCCTGTCTCCCTTTGAGCTTTTGCTCCCATATAAGTCTTTGCCAAGATGTTTACACTCCCCTGGTGCCTCAGTTCTCCCATCTGTGGGAGGAGAGGTGAGGCCTTAAGGATCACTTGCCAATACTGTAATGAGTGCCAACGTCGTGGCAGTATTTACAATAATATAATCAGCTAACTACTGTGGCTCGGGATCAGAGGAACAGGTTTACTATCAACACAGATATTCCATCTATGAAAAAAGATGAAAAAAGTGTCTGACTACAACAACCACACCAGATGCTACTTCCCAGCTGACCTCAAAGCCCTCAAGCCCTCTCAGACTGGAGCTCACTACAACCCCAAAGTCTCCCAGTCCATGCAGAGAGTATGCTGACACCCGAAGCTGTAGCAAACACCGAGGGCCTAACCTTCACGCTCATCTCTCAACCCCGAGGTTTAATTTTCTAAACGCCAGGATGAGTTCTCTCCGCAGCTTTAGACCCTACACACACACTTACCCTCCCTGCCACAACTGCACAGTGGGTCTACTTGCCATGAGCCAGGCAAGCACACACCCAAGTGCTGGCAAGGTCTGGCTACCAGCAGGGTATTTTCCATCTCTCAAAGGAGTCAGCCAGCACATACTTGCTGCAAAGCAAGCACACATCAATACACAATCACACACACGTACTGATAACTACTTCACACAAACCGAGATACTACTGGAAGCTTATACTGATTACCAGTAATAAAATGTAGAGCAAAACTTCAGCTCCTCAAAGTTTTCCCAAATCTGATTAGAGCACTTCTCTAACACGATGAGATAGGAAGATGCGTACTGCGCAGCTTGGGCATAAACAAAGCACCAGCCTTCACCCTCTCTGCTGAAGCTTTCCATGTTCATCATCCCAGGTGCAGTGGCATTTACTGCCCGCACCCTTGCCCTAAATCGGCGGAGGAAGGAAGAGGAAAAAAAAACCAACAATAAAACAAAAGAGCAAGAAAACAAGAATATACATCAACCAGTACCACTGCTTCCCGTTCACAGGCTCCTAGCAAAACTTTGTGACACCCATGTAGCACAATACTTGCCTACTTCTCAGAACAAGGCAGCGAAGTCGGGGTACCCTGTGGAGCTTTTTCCTCTGCCTCAGTATATCACATTCCACGCCACAAGCCAGACTGGAATACTGAAGAAACTATCAGTTGCACTCACATAATCAACTGCCATTTAAACAGCTCCTCTTAAATCCAGGTGCTGAACATAACCACCTTTATCACCCAGCTTGAAAAAGTGTCCAAAAACCAATGATACTTAGAAAAGCTGAAGGGAAACTTCCCCAGAACGGTTTGACTGGCGAAGAAATGCTTTCGTTCGAAGTTCACACTTCTGTCTGAGAAGTTTTAATTTTAAAATTTGGAACTAATAAAATAGCCAGTAACAGAGAAGCGAGTAACAGGAGTTTCTACACATAAACAAATGGTACATTAAAAAATAAGTTCAGATCATGATGTTTAGAAACGGTCACTTAAAAAAAAAAATCAGTTTTCCAGTAACTGTCGAAATGTAATGAAAATGTGGCATTTATTCACTTCAAGACCGAAGCACAAGTCTGTATCTCTCCAGCTAGGAAGTTGATTCCTTACAGTACGATTCTATAACATACCTTAGTGACGCTGAGGAAGGACCAGTTTTACAGTTCCTGAAATCAACAGGATGGTTGTTGATTTCAGTCAGAGCAGAAGTAAGCCTCCTATTTTCAAAATGACACATGCCGAAAACAAGGAAATACAGCTCATATGACACCACTTTTTCATGACATTCATTTGTATTCTTCGGTCCAGGGAACACATCCTACCTTTCTACAGGGCTTACCAGAAAAAAACCAGCAGCTGTATCTCATTTTATATATCTATAGGGATCCAATGAGTTAATAGAACACATTTTGCCTGCATTAGCATTTCACCATACAGTAACACGCATACAATACCCCGTTATCCAGTCTGTCTGTCTGTGTTACGAAAAGTCAAACTAGACTCTAAGCCACGAGACTTCATGGGACACAGGCCTGACTGCATTTAACTCAGCAAGAGAAAATACACCCAGAAGTTTTCAAATTGTGTTCCCACCACACAGAACGCAAGACTCCCCCGTACACACACGGGACAATCAAACAAAAGAGCATCACGCCAAATAAGTGTTTATTCCAGGCTCTTCCCCTTAGAGAGAGTCTGGAAGTCACCTCTTCCTTCCAGGCAGGGAGAATCAACCACTAAAGATCTCTTACTCGGGCACAGTTAGTCACGAGCAGAAGGGAGATTCCTGCCTTGCAACAAGACAAAGCGACTCCTAAATAAAATGCAAAACCGGGGGGTGAGGGAAGGAGAGAGGAAAGCAGTGGACTGCTAGATAGGAAGGGTCTGGACAAAAAAGGAAACTCAATTTTGTTTCCATTGTCTCAGCTTCATGCCGCCTCCACTCCAAACGATAAACTTCCCCGGGATAAGCCCTTCTTCAACAGGCCGAGGCACGGGGAAACATCCCCTGGCCGGAGCGGGGCCGGGCTGGCAGCCCTGGTTCCCCTACCTGCCACCGGAAAGCGACGGCAGGAATTGCAGACACTAAAGTAAACAGTGCTAATATGGATATTAAGTGGGAAGAAGAAAGAGAGAAAGAGAGAAAGAGAGAAAGAGAGAAAGAGAGAAAGAGAGAAAGAGAGAAAGAGAGAAAGAGAGAAAGAGAGAAAGAGAGAAAGAGAGAAAGAGAGAAAGCCCCACAAGTCCACAGTTGGTGGAAGCAGCAGCGGCTGCATCTCCCCGACGGCAGGAAAGTTTCTACGAAGTTGCTGGCGGGGACGGCGGGCAGCCAACCCCGCGGGAGGCCGGGCCGGGCTCCAGGGCCCCCTTAGAGCTCCGTGTCGCGGAGAGCCACGCCAGCAGAGCCGGGCCGCCGCCGTGTCCCCGGGCAGCGCAGGGCGCTGACAGCCCGCGGCACCGCGTCCCCGCCCGCGGCCGGAG